>CM060960.1:56923873-56980481 GCA_030765055.1 Mantis religiosa | reverse complement strand
CCTATCTCTGCCCAAAAGCTATTTGAGTTCTCTATTCTTTTTGGCTGTCTCATGCATAGTTTCATTTAGTTCCCCTTCTTCCTTGGTCAAGCACCTATAACAAAATTGTATTATTCTTTCCATTATTATTCCATTACATGTCTTTCCTAATTCTACTAAAGCTATTTCCCTAGGTACTGATCTTAGTAGCTCTTTATAAAACCTTCAGCAGTTTTGTTCCACCTTGTTTACTTTTTAAACCCCCCCCCCTTTACCAGATCTCTACTGCATACAATACTCTGGATTCCACTATTGCCTGGTACATTCTTTTTAACTACTTGGTTGTCATTTCTAGTTATATTTGCATATTCTTATCCCATTCTATACCGCTCTTTCTTTTGCTTTAAGTTTTTTATATGCTCCCCAATTTCCATTTTAATTCAACCTTAGTCCTAAGTATTAAAGTTCATTCACCACTTCTACCATTGTTCTATTAAGTACCTAATTTTCATATTTTTTAGTTTAGCTTCCATCTTGACCACAACTTTCGACTTAGGTTTACTTTTATCCCGCACTCCACAGAATTTCTGAACTTCATTACCTTTTGCAGTCCTACTAAGGTCACAGATCCTACCATTAATTCATGTAAGCTCTATGGAGTCTGCACTTATTTGAACAACATTTCATTCATCGTCCGATATGACTTAATGTTGTAGGTTTTGCCTTATCTGAAAGATGAATGTCTAGCAACTCTACCCTGAGCTCATGAGCATCATTTCACCCATTTCGTTCTTCGTATGATATGACTTCACGCTGAAGGACGTAAATAAAAAAGAAGGCATTTTGTTGGTCAGTGACCTGCATGGGAAAACCATATTGTCTTATGAGATGGCCAGAGGTTTTCGAACCCCGTACATCCTGAATGCAAGGCTCGCGCTTAACGCATGACTCAGTGAATCCTAATTTAATAATTAATAATATTCATCACTAATTTCAGAATCATATTTTATGTAGTTTGGAATAAAAAGTTCACATCAACTTCGTGTAACAAATTATTGAAACACTTTCTTAATTAAGTTAATATATATTTTTTCCTTCTCTCAGCGGAAGTTCAGAAAGAAGTTCTCTGTTTAGAGTAAGTAAGCTTTAAGTTTCGGCAAAGTTACTTTGAGTTTCCCATTTTCTTTCTTTTTTTTCGCTTTACCGCTTTCTGCTCTGTCTTTAATTTAGTTGAAACTGAGACGGCCGGAGAGGGAAAAAGGAGGTTAAATGTAAGTACACGCGCGCTTTCAACTTTTCAGCTTTCTTGAATTTGAGAAGTCAATTGGACAACGCAATTATCATTTGCCGCAAGCAAAGCGTTAGTAGCTAGACGAAAAACATTTGAAGAGCATGACAGTCTTCTCTTGTTCTGATTAAAACCCAACAGGGCGTTGCGAAACAAAGTACAGTAGCTGGTGACAGTTCCTGTAGACGCCCGGAGCAGCATCTTCAATGTTGCATTTCAGGTTACGGCTGATGAAATTGGCTCAGATGAAAGCGTTTGTACTGGACAAAGAACTTTGGTCGAGAAACAATTAGGAGTTCTACAGCAAAAGCTACATTGAAACCAATCTTTTAAGTATTTAGATAAATGTGAAAGCTTTCGCAAAAATATTTGGATGAATAATACATTTTGGTGCTTGGGGGAAGTACCAACACAGCAGTTATTAAGGTTTTATTAAGGGTTTTAACGGAATCACAAGTTAGCTGTCGATAAAATAATTGTTTACCATCTATTTTTACTTAATTTTCTTTCCGTTGCCACGTATATTTCTCATAGTAATTGGACATATGTTGGGTTGAGCGTCAGATTGAGGAGATAAAAATTGTTCACGTTTACTAGGATAATATATTTGGGTTGCTGTGACATAAATAACAAAAAATTTATTAATTGGTTTCTCTAAGCTGGCAATTTTAGTCATCTCTTTGGAAATAACAAAAATAACTTTTTTCTTGCATTAATGAAGCCCCAGGTTGGGCGCCACTTTCAGGAGGAATTAAGTAATGCTTTCGATATGTTGATGCCAAAAGTAAGAATTGCAATGAGTAAAGAATCATAATGGATTTCTAAGGAGTATTGCATATTTGTTACGTCACGAACAGTTGCAGTTGGTTGAGTTGTTTAACAAAAGACACGGGAGAAAGTGGGTTCTCTTAATAAGAATCCTGAATGAATATCACTTGACTTTGTTAGAGTATGATATTCTTCGGACCCTTAATATTGGCATCAGCCAGACTATGGACAAAATAGTCACAAAGGGAATCTTTGCCAGAAGTGAAAGTTACACACACACGCGCTCCTGTACATAGTGTGAAGACAGACAGTTCGTGGCTTGGGGCCGATTAGGAAAGCCATCGCCTCTGTCTTGGTCGAAGGCAGACCAGAAGCGATGATAGAAGATATTTGTCGGTTCATATGTACGTGAAGAACGAATTAAGTTTTATCGAGTAATAAGCATTTCACATACAGTGACTCTAAACAGTGATATTGGTAACCGCTGATCGGCAACTTCGAGTTTGACGTTATGATAAAAAGAAGCAGTCATTATACCAGTTTGAAACGGGCATTCCAGTGTCATTAAAACCATTATTCTCATACATATACACGCATACCCAGAGAGAAACCTCATTGCTCAACCCTGAGCTGCACTTATTCATTACAAACTGTAGCGTCAACGTGGAACTGTGCGCCACACATTTTATTTGTATCAATGTTGACTTGTTTCTCCTAGAAATGCAATTTGGTTTTGGCACAATGTTGAAAGGGAGATTTTAATATTTAAAGAAAGCTTAAAAATCTGTTAACTACCAAACATGGTATTAAGTTCCTAAACTATTCCTTACATGGAAAATGTTTTCTAAAATTCATTTTTTTTTTCAGAAATAGCTAAGGGGTTCGATGACATTGAAAGTTATTTATTTTTTGTTTTGTTTTAAATGAACAGTATGCATTGATTTTTCTGAGAATATCTTCTGAATTACTCTTCGTTTTGGATTTAGTTACATATATTCTTAACCTAAACAAAACGTATCTAATCTCACTAGATAAAACAACGTAGATCTTGTTAAATTATACAATTTATTTCGTTCTTGTTCAATGAGGAAATTTGTCAAAGATATTTGGGAAAGTTCTCGATTAGAATTAAGTGAATAGAAGTGCATGAGTGGTTCCTATAAGCTTCAACAGAAAAAACCATGGAAATTATTTTTCTGGTGGAACGTATTTACTAGTTACTCATGATATCCCCCTCATGGTAGAATTTCGTATGCACAAAAAGAGCACATTAAAGGTAAAATATTTTATAGGGAAGCATTACCTTAAATGAAAGGTAGTGATAGGAATTAGGATGAAGGTGCCGACCTGCAATTACTCAAATAAATGTCGAAGAAAACTAGAGCACAGCTACAAATCTTGCTTACAGTCGCTGGGATCGAACTCGACTCGCTTCGGCAGAAGAAAAATTGGCTACTAAAACGGGTGCCCTGGTAACTGGATGTAAATAGAACAAAGACCTTATTTCACATCAACTGTTTTAAATAGATTTCAATTTTCATCTTGCAGTTTTGGTGCATCTTTGAAAATATGGCAGTTAAATTAATTTTGAATGTAGAAGACCTGTAGGTCATTCCCAGAAAAATGAAGAGATACATTGCGCCTTCGATACATATAAATTATGTGACACTGGGATCAAAATTGTAATGATTTTAAGCATATATTTTACCAAGGGTGTTTAAAGAGTGGGATTTTTTTCAAGACATTTCGTGTTTTTTTCTTCCTCTGTAACGTACCTATAGCAAGTACATTACAGACCCCGCAATGGTCTTTCTTGTCATTTTATTGATCAATCAGCAGTACAGTGCTTTACAGATCAGAGTGAAAAGGAGGTTACACTATAATACATTAAATAATAACACTCAGGGGTAGGCTAACATGTCGACCTCTAACTACATTAAGTTAGAACTCCTATAACACATTCTGAGGAATTAAGTCAATATTGGAGATGTAAGACACATCAAGCACTAGAATCACTCCAATCAGATATATCGCTCAGAAGCAGGTCCTGTGGTAGTCTCTTTATGCGTGAGGGTTGACGCGTGCGGACGCCGATGCTATAATGCACAGCTCCTGGAACCTATTGCAGCCTGGAAAAGAAACGACGGGCGATCCTGCGAATGTAGTCGTGAATAGGTAAGAGTCCTAGTTCGTGATGGAGTTTCTGATTACGAATGAACAATGGAGCGTTGTTAGCGATGCGCATTAAGCGATTCGGTATAACCTGAAGACGACGCAGATGACATGTGTGTGTGTGCTGCCCCCACACTTGGCAGGTGTAAGCAACAAGCGGACGAACGAGTGACTTGTAGATTAACAATGAAGACTGTAGGCCAATGCTGGAACAGCGATGTAACCAGGTGAAAGTTTTGAAAGCCGCCCGGAGGCCAGTGATATAAGACGATCGATGTGAGCACGCCAGATCAGTCGAGAGTCCAAAAGCAATCCAAGGAATTCAACGGGAGTTGTGATGGGAAGCCATGTGACACTGTTCCTATAGACACTACGGAGAAAGCGCAGTATATCGGCGAAGAGTGAAGACTTTAGCCTCGGTGTTTTGAGGGTTCAAAGGGATCCGCCAAGTGCTGAACCAATGGGTTAGGTGATCTAAAGAGAGCTGTACTGCTTGCTGTGCGTGCTGAAGATTAACATGAGAATATAGTACTGTGTCATCGGCGAAAAGAGCTAGAGAAGTGGGAGGTAAGTCAGGAATATCAGAAATGTAGATATTGAATAGAGTCGGGCCAAGTGTCCTGTGGGACACCTGCGGTAATATTACGTGGCGATGAAATAATTCCACCAATGCGTACTGAAAAGCTGCGGTCGTAGAGGAAGCGGTGGATTAGATATTACAAAATAATTAGGATGACCGATGCGGTAGAGCTTAATGAGCAAACCATCATGCCAAACCCTGTCGAATGCCTGTACAACATCTAGGAAATCAGCCGTGGTATACTGATGGGCCTCGAATCCATGGCTAATTGACTGAGTTAATAGTAAAAAATGGGTGGTGGAATGTTTGTGATGAAATTTTAATTCATAAGGCGGAAGAACATGGTTATGATTAGGGTAAGACAGAGGATGGCAAGGCATTACTTTTTCAAACAGCTTGGAGCGGGACGGCAACAGACTCATAGGACGATAGCTTTGGGGGAGGGGTTTGGGTTTATTTGGCTCATGGAGGACTGCTCTATGGGCTAGCTTCGATGTGCGACGAAAATAGCCTAGGCGCATACAGGCATTGAGGATGGATGACAAGTATTTAGCTGCTTTTTTGGTGAGATTCTTGATAAATGTTGGGAACCAAGTCGTGCCAGGGAGATTTCCTAAGGGGAAAGGCTCGAATCAGGGAAGATAGTCCCCGTGGGCTTCAAACTGAAATTCTTTGAGACTGGCTCGAGTGTGATAGGTATGTATGATAGGGAGTCCCCATACACAGAAACCCACCCATTTTTGACTTGCGTAGACGTATAGTCTTTCTGAAACAAATATTTAATGACAGTTCGATACTCGATTTTGTCCATTTTCATAAAACCACTCACGTCAACTCACTTAAACGACTGCTACATAACAACTGAGCGTCCAGATTCGCTGAAACATTGGTGAGTAACTGTCAGTAGATGGAAAACGAATTTCTCTAGCTTTTATTTACGAGTGCTGCCATCTTCATGTTTAGGTCGGAAACTTTTCAGACCTCCGTCGTACTGCAATGCAACTGAAAATTCTGTGTAGCGAATTCACAATAGTATCCATGTCTTCAGTCTGTGTACATAGTGCGATAAATACAAATTTGCTATAACAGTTCAGCATTTAACAAGTATGTGACATGAAATTGTTTAAAAAAGGCAAATACGCCCTCAAAATGGTTTTTTATAGAACCACTTTCAGTAATTATGATACTGGTCAAAATACATGACTTGTTTAACCGGTATACCATAAGATATAGACAAAGTAATAGCGCATAAAAAGGTATATTTGCTTAAAACACACGTTTTATGTTAGTTTAGTTTTACAATTCAGTAGTTCCGAGTTATTCCTTCTTAACACAATTCCAAAGCCGTAACAAAGCGACCAGCCGGCACATGCAAACGCATTCAGCTATGGAACTTTTTTTTTTCTAAAATTCCCTTATTCTTTGCTGTTGTAATGTCGAATGATAGTTGAGTGTAATTAAATACGTTGTGACAAACCATAGCGTATTTGTTGCTAGCTACCGAAATTATCCCCAAAATGAGGTAAACAGGAGATGTAGAGTATAGTGTTACACCTGAGTTAAATTGAGTAATATAGGGCGGATGTGAAGGCTATAAAAGGCGCAATATGTCATCAGTGACCTCCTCCTGAGCAGGTGCAAAGTTAACTTTCCACTCAGGCTTTCTAGGGAGCTGGTTGGATGATAAAACATTATGCCTACACGGATATTCTCATTAGAAAATCACTTAAGAAGATTGGTTGAAGCCAGATAACATTCGGCGGTTATCCTTTCTCTGTCCCAAGCCTGATGAAACCAGTTGCTTTTAGACCCTTTTACTCTTATTTGTTTTTGCGCAGATATTGTTACAGGAAATTAAGTATAATGTCATTACATAGAAAACAACATTGCAAGCTTAAACATCATTGACAGTAATTCTGTACATTTTTGTTATTCTAAATTAGTCCTCCAACGTTAAGTCATATACGACGGTAAATGAAATTATGTTCAAATGAGTAAAGGGTACATAGAGCTTAGAGTAACCAGACATTCATCTTTTAGGATAAGGGAAAACCTCCAGCGTTGTCATATGGTACTATGGATGAAATGATGTTCAAATGAGTACAGGGAACAGGGAGCTTTACCACACATTCATCTTTCAGGATGAGGGGAAATTTCCAACGTTGGGTCATATCGGACGATGAATGAAAAGAAGTTCAAAAGAATCCAGGGCACATAGAGCATAGAATTCCCAACATTCATCTTTCAGGATAAAGTAAAGCCTGAAACGTCATATCAGACGATGAATGAAATTATGTTCTGTTGAGTACAGGGTACATTGAGCTGAATTACCAACATTCATCTTACAGGTTAACGTTAAACCTCCAACGTTTTCATATGGTACGATGAACTAAATGATGTTCAAATGAGTACAGGGTACATAGAGCTTATACTTACCAGACATTCATCTTTCAGCATAATAAGAAACCAGCGTTGTCATATCGAACGATGAATTAAATGATGTTTAAAAGAGTACAGGTTACATAGAGTTTAGAGTTAGCAGACATTCATATTTCAGGATAATGAGAAACCTCCAATGTTGTTATATCGAACGATGAATTAAATGAGGTTCAAATGAGTACAGGGGACATAGAGCTTATACTTACCAGACATTCATTTTTCAGGATAATAAAAAACCTCCAACGTTGTCATATCAAACGATGAAAGAAATTATGCTCAAATGAGTACAATGTACATAGAGCTTAGGGACACCAGACATTCATCTTTCAGGATAATATGAAAGCTCCAAAGTTGTCATATCGAACGATAAATGAAATAATGTTCAAATGAGTATAGGGTACATAGAGCTTAAAATTACCAGAAATATATATTTCAAGAAAACAGTAAACCACCAACAATAAGCCATATCGAACGATGAATGAAGCGGTGTTCAAATGAACCTACGGTTCATAGAGCTTAGTTACCAGTTCTTCATCTTTCAGGGTGAGCTAAAGCCTCTAACGTCGTCATATAGTACGATGAAGGAAACGATGTTCAAATGAGTACAGAGTGAATAGAGCTTAGAGTTAACAGACATTCATCTTCAGGATAAAGGAAAGCCCCCAATAAGCCTTAACCAGATAACTCAGCCTGACCAAGAGTCGAACTCGAACCCAATTCGAATCCAATATAAGAAAAAGCCGAGGTCCATACAATTCTACCAAGAGATACTTGTAAATCTATGGTGCAATCCATGTAAACCTGCACCATTTCAATAGGCTATAACTTTTGAACCAACAATAGGCCACCAGTTGGAAATTTGGGAGATTACATTACACTATTTACATATCAGAGAACATGTTGGAAGTGTCCTCCAACAGCATCTACACATGTTTGTGCTCGTCTCACTTTATTCTCTGAAGTTTTACGGGGAGTATCCTCTATATGGAACACCTAGAATATGAAATACTTGCCACAGCTCCACTTAAACCATCTCATTTCTATAGATAAGTGGACGACACTTTTGTGATTTGGCCACATGGATCAGACACTTTGCCTTGCTTTCTTGCGCATCTCAACAGCCTTCGACCTCAAATACAGTTTAACATGGAAGTGGAGGAGGATGGAACTCTACCATTCCTGGACATTCTTGTTTCTAAAAACAGCAACGGTACATTGGGCATGCTGTATATCGCAAGCCTACACACACCGATCTCTATCTGAACACTCACATTTTCCATCACAGGTCTCAACGACTGGGAGTTCTCAATACACTGGCCCACTGAGCTTTGTCTACCTCTGATCCCAGTCACTTAAAACAAGAATTACAGCACCTGAGACTCACCTTCCGTCAAAACGGCTACTCCGAATATGACGTTGAAGCCTCGATTACCAACGCTAGGAAAAGGAAACCTGTAATACAGCGAGCGCCAAATAAGCCTACTGCTACAGTCTGCAACCCGTTTACCGGCAATCTATCCGGCAAAATCAGCAGAATTCTCGCCAAATGCATCAGGACCATCCACAAGCCACCTCCGAAGATTAAACATCTGTTGAGATCAGTGAAAGACAAACTGGACTTCCAAGTTCCGGGAGTGTACTGCATTCCCTGTGAATGTGGAACATCGTATATGGGACAAACCGGATGGACCATCGCAACTAGAATAATTGAACATGAACGGAGCATTCGTTTAATGCAACCTGAGAAGTCTGGGCTGGCAGAGCATTGTTTTGATAACGAACATAGAACCAATTTTCGGGAGACGAACAACTTGCCAAAATGCAACAGTTACTGGGAGCGGAGTATTAAGGAGGCTTTGGCAACTTCTTCTGAAAGGAGCAGGCTTAATCGTTATGCTGGATTTCAGTTCAGCTCCTCTTAGAAACCGGCCTTAAAAATGGAAAGATTAATGCAGCTTGATAATCAAGTTAAATAGTTACGTTTCCTTGACACAATTTTCTCACGCCATCTCCTCACCTGGCATTTAATTTACTGAAAATAGTGTTAGTGTTTTGTCTTTGTTTATAGTTCTGTTATATCCAAAATTTCATTTGTACTTATAACATTTTATAAATATCCTTATGATGGGAGAGGTGTACACTCCCGAAACGTTGATATCTAATCATCTTTTCACCTGGCTTGCTGCCCGAGAAGAAAGTGAGCGCATTCGTCGCCAGGAAAGCTTCAGGTCTTATTTTAGTATCCTAGTCATTGTCATTTATTTCGGTTTGAATGGATTTTTTGAGAGCATAATTGTCCGCAACCTATTCTTGTGCACTCTATTTTTAGATACCCCCACAAGAAAATATCCAGTGAGGTTAGGTCAGCGGCTCAGGGGGTGGGGTCCACAGGTTTTCCTTGAAATTATTTTATTATTAAGGAAACTGTTTGCAAGAACCATGGTGTCACTAAATGTATGGCACGTTGTTCCATCTTGCTGGAAATAACCTTCTCTCAATTCAATATCATCCAGCTGCTCAACAAATTTCTTGAAAATACCCATATAAACTTCAGTGTCTACAGTCGTATCAAAGAAAATGGAACCAAGGATCCATAGATACTGGTGGAGGACACCTTCAAAATTCTCTCTGAGATGTAAATAGTGTAATGTAATCTTCCATTGGTGTTTGGTATTTTCCCAAAGTTGCACGGTGTGCTAATTAATATTTCAAAAGCTATGGCCTATTGAAGTGGTTCAGGTTTACATGGATCACACTATACATAATTTTAAACCTCCCTGGAGCAGGTAATTGCACCCTGACCAATGCCATTGTGGAGCAATCTTGCTACCTTACTTCACCCCTAATTATTACCTTACAAAACCGCCCCATCCTGTTAATAAGTTTTAGGCCCTAATAAGGGTAGCACACGTGACACCTCGGGCCGTCCACTTTCCACGCCGCGACGAAAGTGAAATGATAAAGGAAATTGAACTAGCTCATATGGTGAAATTACTGAGTTAAACGAAGTATCAATGGAACTTGAATTAGGTGAAGATGAAGTTAGTGAAGTGACAGTTTGTAAACTGGAAGAAATCACAAGATGACCTAAGAAAGTATTTACCGATAAAGGTGGCGCCGTAGGTTCGATCACGTAGACTGCACATTTCTTAAAGCAGATAAGACGCAAAGTCCCAAATCATGACGCACATGTTCCAAGAGCCGCTGTATGCCGTGCTGTTGGTAAACACGTACTCCCATTTTAATGTATAGATTACCTCCGTGTGTGGTGTGTGCACGATAATAATGAACACAAGGTATCCGCCCTTTAAAAATGCAGAGGTAATCACCATGACAACGCTGTGTTGCCTTCCTCTTTGTTCCACAGAGCGATTCATTTTCTTAATTTGTTATGCCTAATGGCAAAGGCCGGTTCATACTTCACAGAGGTGTCCGTGCTGGAAATTCGCTGTTGTAGATAATGGAAGGGTTTAAAAGCTCTGCGTACTTTGCACAAGTGGTAACCCAACGTCATGGCGCTGACGGTAGAGTCTATATGCTACGCTGGTTCGATTCCCGTGGCTACATCTTTGCATTGAAGGGTCATGATTAAAGGTTCTGTATGAAGGAGTGTTGCGAAAAATTTATCACCCGGTAGTTTTTACGCTACAGTGGTGAAAACTTTCCAGTGTCGTCATTGAAATCTTTTTCTTTTTCTCTTTCTTCCTCCTCTTCTTTTTCTTCTTCTTCTTCTTCTTCTTCTTCTTCTTCTTCTTCTTCTTCTTCTTCTTCTTCTTCTTCTTCTTCTTCTTCTTCTTCTTCTTCTTCTTCTTCTTCTTCTTCTTCTTCTTCTTCTTCTTCTTCTTCTTCTTCTTCTTCTTCTTCTTCTTCTTCTTCTTCTTCTTCTTCTTCTTCTTCTTCTTCTTCTTCTTCTTCTTCTTCTTCTTCTTCTTCTTCTTCTTCTTCTTCTTCTTCTTCTTCTTCTTCTTCTTCTTCTTCTTCTTCTTCTTCTTCTTCTTCTTCTTCTTCTTCTTCTTCTTCTTCTTCTTCTTCTTCTTCTTCTTCTTCTTCTTCTTCTTCTTCTTCTTCTTCTTCTTCTTCTTCTTCTTCTTCTTCTTCTTCTTCTTCTTCTTCTTCTTCTTCTTCTTCTTCTTCTTCTTCTTCTTCTTCTTCTTCTTCTTCTTCTTCTTCTTCTTCTTCTTCTTCTTCTTCTTCTTCTTCTTCTTCTTCTTCTTCTTCTTCTTCTTCTTCTTCTTCTTCTTCTTCTTCTTCTTCTTCTTCTTCTTCTTCTTCTTCTTCTTCTTCTTCTTCTTCTTCTTCTTCTTCTTCTTCTTCTTCTTCTTCTTCTTCTTCTTCTTCTTCTTTCTCTAACTCCTTTGCGCTGTTAAGCGTGGAGTACAAGCCTCATGTACCCATTTCCTCCACTTTTCTCGGTCCATTATCATTCTCTTCATTTCTGTCATGGTTTTCCCTCTATCCTTCCCCAACTTCTCAATGTATTCCTGATACATGCGTGGCCTTCCCCTAATTCTTTTACCTTCTGGTCTTGCTTCTAAATATTGTTTGGGTTTTCTTTCTTCTGACATGCGGAGTACATGTCCATACCATTTAAGTTCTCTTTTTTTCCAATATTTCTTTAACGGAGTGTGTACCCAACTCTTCCCTTATTGTTACATTTCTAATCATATCTCTTCTTGTCTTCCCCACAGCTCGTCTTAAATATCTCATTTCCATAGCTGTTATTTTGCTTTCTTGTTTCTGTAGGAGAGTCCAGCTCTCTGCTCCATATAATAGAATTGGTAGTATTATTGTTTTAAATATTATAATCTTTGTACCCTTTGTTATTTCCTTTTTCCCAAAATAGTATTATTAATCTGATAGTAGACCGAATTGACCATTCTTATTCTGTTTAAAATATCCTGCTCTATTTTTTCATCCTTATTTATAATTGTACCCAGGTATTCATAACTGTCTACCTGTTCTAAGATTTCATTACATTTAATTTTAACTTCTTCTTTCCTTCCTATATACATGGTTTTACTTTTGGGTATGTTTAATTCTAAACCTTTTCTAGTTAATTCTTATTTTCATTCGTTTAGCACTAATTGTAAATTATTATTACTATTTGTTATTAATATGTCATCAGCATATATCAACGATTGTGCCCAAACTGGTCTTAAATTTCTATATCCTATCATAGTTCTTGCTGTTCTTCTTTTGCAAATTTTCCATATCTCATCCATCACAATAATAAATAAGAGTGGGCTGAGACTATCCCTTGTTTAACTCCTCTACTCATCAGAAATAGTTCTGATTCTTGTCCATCTGATCTTATTATCCCTGTTGGTTCTTGATAAACTGATTGTATTGATTCAATAAAATTCATATGTACTTTTTTGTTCATTAGAGCTCTCCAAATTTCTTCCCTAGGTAATGAATCAAATACTGCTTTCAAATCTAAGAATACTAAATAAATACACTTTCCTCTATCTATAGCTTTCTCTATTATTCCCAATGAGAAAATTTGGTCTTGGGTTTGTCTACCCATTCGGATAGCAGCCTGTTATTCTTCTAAATCTTGTTCTGCTATTTTCCTCAATTTCTGTTCCAGGATTCTAGTGTCATTGAAATCTTGGGACAGAATTTTGACAGTTTATCAGTGATTTCAGTCCTTTTTCTTTTTACAGTGAATGCCTGAAATGACTGAGGTATAAGATGGATAAAATATAGGCTCGTAGTGTGATCAAGTTACTGCATTTGAAGGGCGAAACTGCCCGGGAAATCCACGAGAGTGCATTTTATCGAAATGATTGCCCATCATATGACCCTATTGTTAGGTAGAAAAGGAATTTTCAGACCGGTAACAGGTCCCTAACAGATGAGCCAAGAGCTGGTACACCATCAATGACAGGCGATGCGTCACAGTGAAGAAAGTGGAGTGTTTAATACTGGAAGACAGAGCTACCATCCAATGCATCCTGAATGAGGCACATCTAAGTTATGTAGTGTATGGGAAAACTATTCATAACGACCTGTATATATCTAATGTGTCTGTACGGTGTGTTTCACGTTTAACACCTTTCCAAAAGCAAACATGGCGTGACCTTGATGCTGTTGCAATAGAAGTAAGATGATTTTTTGATCATCTGGTAACCATGGATGTATCGTGGATCTATCAGGATAATCTAAACACAAAAACCATCAGCGTGGAAGGGAAACCTGCCGATTTCTCCCCTTCCAAAAGAGGTAAAGGGGCTATATTCAGCTGGAAAGGTCATGCTTTCAGGTTTATGGGACTGTCGTGGAGTCATCCTTAAAGATTATCTAGCCAAGGGGCAAACAATCACTGGCAGATACTACTGCAATCTTTTGGAAAAGCTACGAGCAGCTCTGAATAAGAAACGACGCGGTAAACTCTCCAAAGGTGTTTGTCTTCTGGATGACAATGCACAGGCTTATTTATCTCAAGTTGCAGTTGACAAAACAAGTGAATGTGGCTTTGAAACTTTGCAGCATCCGCCTTATTCGCCTGATCTCACACCAAGTGACTTTTTGTTGTTCCTGGAAATGAATTCGTTGCATGGTCGGCGATTTGACAAAAATGACGTCATTAAAGAAGTGGAAGAATGGTTTGAAGCGAGTGCTGCAGACTTCTACGAGTACAATCAAGGTATTCGGAAGGTCGAGAAACCCTGGGATACATGTGTAAATCTGTATGCTGACTAGAAGAAACTAAGAAATACCTATTAACACAAACTCCCTATCACATTTTTAAAGGGGGTTAATTTAAGCCTTACGACACACGCTAGTAAATAAGTAGTAAGAAATGTCAAATGTAATAGAGGTGCCAATATACAGCCTTAGAAAAATAAAAAATAAATGAGCAGCTACAGCAGCTAGATTTGGAAAATATCGGAAACATATATTGCTGTTTTAATGACATTACGGTCTAATTTGATGGAATAGCTATGTTGAATTGCAACACAATTTAACTAAAATGAAACGTTCTCTCCACTCTAGGGAAACACATAACCGGTTGTTAGTCCCGGAGGGAGTCCCAGTTTGTCCAGCTCTGCCAGCCGGATGCGCAATCCATTATAAAGCGGAGTTGGGTAGTCCTTCTGTCTTCCTATATGCACGAAGCTACTCTCAAATGAGTGGAACGTTTAGCTTAAAGAATAGAATTTAGAATATTCTTGTTACAAGTTGTTGAAAAACTTTAATTGTGGTGAACATGTGCAATAACGACTTTAATTTTTGTTGTAATTTATATCCTCCAACGTTAAGTCTAATCGGAAGATGAATAGAATGAGTGAAATGATGCTCAAATGATCCCAGGGTAAATGGAGCTTAGAGGTAACTGACATTCGTCTATCAGGATATGGAAAACCCAGGAAAAACCTTAGCCAGCTAACTCACCCTAACCAGATTCGAACTTAGGACCTCCTGAACGTAAGGGAGAAACGCTATCATCTACGCCACCGAGGCGGGCTTAAATATTTTGTTTATCAGTTACGAGTTACAGCATTTCAAAAATGATTTCCTTTTTTTAATATAAGAGTTTTTGTGAGGAATCAAAACATAATTGCCCTTTTCACACTTCGCACCAGGTTTTCCAACTTCACACAAGAAACAAATGAAATTCACCCTTATTGAAATGCAATAAAAATTACCTTAAACAAGAACTTCGTTTGAAATACTACGCTATATTATCATAATTTGATAAAAATTAATTTCTAGTTCATAATTATAAGTACATACATGAAATTACAAGGCCTATTCAATAAAGAATGATCATAATTTTTTACGCTCATAAATTTTCGCACCAAAGTTCAGTTTTATTATATTCTTTTAGCTTAATGTTAAACACACCCTAGTAGCTATTTTTTTTATAATTTACGTGTTCCAAGGTTAAGTCATCTCGGACGATGAATGGAATGGATGAAATGGCACTCAAATGAGTCCGGGGTCCATGGAGCTTAGAGTTACACAACATTCGTCCAACAGGATAAGGGAAAATCCCGAAAAAACCTTATCCAGGTAACTCACCCTGACCGAGATTTGAACTAGGGGAAATGCGTAGATCTATAGTAAAATTAACTGTGGGAAAAGTGAGTCAAGTGGACTTCGAGTATAAATAGAATAGTTTTGAGGAAGATGAACCATGTGGATTTTATGGGTTAAAGCTTTATTCTTCGAAATCAGCAACCAAAGGAGACTAGATCAAGTGCCGGAAATGTGGACTATGCCTTTCACGAAGTGTGCGTTGGTGCAGTTGGTAAGAATAATTTCATTTGTAGCACATGCATTTAATTAAAGTACAAAAGTACTGTGAGCAGTAACAGCCCCAGGGCCGGGCGGAATAACCCCGTTAATTTAGAGATTTCCTTTCAGTGCAAGATTCGCTGTTTTATTTTATGACAGCTATTGCAAGTAAAATGTACGATGGCGGGTCAAAAGTAATACCTCCTATTTTTTTCTCTTTTAATTGCCACGAAAATTGAATCCAATTTACATAGCTTGAAAACTACAACATTGACGATTAATTACTCACTATTCAATATAATGTCCATCCATTTCCACAGTTTTGGGCCACCTTTTAAATAGGGCATGTATTCCTGTGTCGTAAAACCCACGGTCTTACTTCCTAAGCCATTGACGCACGGACGTTTTCACAGCCTCCTCAACTTCAAAATGAATCCCACGATGAGCGTCCTTTAGTGGTCGGAACAGATGGAAGTCTGTTGGTGCCAGGTCAGGGCTGTATGTGGGGGTGAGGTAAGGCTTGCCATCCTAATTTATCAATTTCTGCAGTGGTGTATCGGCTGGTGTGTGGTCTTGCACTGTCATGCAAAAGAACATCCGCCATAGTTTTTGTTGGGCGAACTTGGCGAAGAAGTGCTTTTAGCTTTTTGAGAGTTCTGACGTATTGGACAGAATTTATTGTGCATCCCTGCTCCAAAAAGTCAATCATAAGCACACCCTCTGCATCCCAAAACACTCTCGCCAGAACTTTCCTTGCCGACCGCTGAGTTTTGGAATTTTTTCTTCGGTGACGTTGTGTGATACCATTCCATTGACTGCCTCTTTAACTCAGGTTCAAAAAGATGAACCCCTCTGCATCTCAAAACACTGTCGCCATAACTTTCCTTGCCGATCGCTGAGTTTTGGATCTTTTTCTTCGGTGACGTTGTGTGATGTCTTTCCATTGACTGTCTCTTTGATTCAGGTTCAAAAATATGAACCTACGTTTCGTCTCCAGTAACAATTTTTTCCAGAAACTCCTCTCCCTTCAAATTGATGCGCTGCAAATGTTCGGAGGCTATTGATTTCCTTGTTTCTTTGTTTTCGGCGGTTAACGTTCTTGGTACCCAACGTGAACAAACTTTTTAGCAACCCAGTTGTTGAATAATCGTCATCACACTGCCTTTACTGGTTGAGGTAATGCGACACAGTTCCCCTGTTACCCGGCGATCACCACGAATGATGTCATCGACTCGCTGAATGTTGCATGGAGACACTGCAGTCACCGGCCTGCCACTTCCTTTTTCATTGGCCAATGGTGTTTGCTCTTCAGCTTCGTTACAGTGGCGAACCCATCTTCTAACAGTGCTGATATCCACCGTTGCATCACCATACACATATTTTAGCCTTTCGTGAATTGGCGTTTCACCTTCCGCAGTCAAAAATTCTATCACAGAACGCTGTGTAATAGGAATGTCGATGTGAGCCATTTTGCAAGAGGATGCAGTGCTGCCACCTGTTGACTTAGGAAGTTACTACTGCATGGGGATTGGAGAAGAAGGTTTGAGCAATTGTGCCAAATTCAAAGTTTTTACATAACTTACTTATTTAAGAAACAAAAATAGGATGCTTTACTTTCTGACCCATCCTCGTATATGTTTATAACATCTGTACGCTTTAAGCGATTAATAAAGATTGTTCTGTTCAAATGTTTTTTATTTGTTTCATAAAACCATAAATTTGAAATGAGCGGAACAGCCTCGCTCTCCTCAATGGGTAATTTCACACCAAAATTAATACTAATTAAATGATTTAATGGATAGATTTTGAGAGTGGCACAGTATTACCACAGCAAAAACAATACCAGAAGAATGAAATAAATGCCTGTAATAGAAGGGTTGAGAACTTGGCCAGCACATATGGAATGAGCTAGCACAAGGCTTCTCATAACTGGACTATATAGGCTTTGCAAGGCTGAACCCACCCACCCACATTATATCACACTTTAAGAGCAAGCACAATGTAATATCGCGGCAGTAGAAGTACTGGTGCAGAATACATAATAATTCCCCCTCCTTTATATACGATTTTGAGTGCAGCGCGGATGGGCTAAGTGGTGGTTTGGCGCGAGTCGTCCACTTGCACTCCACCGCAAGGCCGGCTGAATATTTAATGCCTCATTATCCCATGCTAGTACTGTCTAAGATGCTGGAACACGGCTCCTTGCCTTCGGGATCCCAGTCGCAAACAAATACCTCTTTGACACGTAGAAATCAAGTAATTAAAACTTCACACAAAGCCCATAAAGGGTTTTAAATAAAGATAACGTTACTTCACAATGTACAACACTTGACATTCTTTTCTATGTGTAACGGTAGGTTTTATTTGAACTGAAAATGAGTTTTGTTTTATGATCTGACTATTAGTGGGCCATGTAACGACATACAAAATGAACGGTTGCTAGGGGAAGAAAATCATTAATCTCCATAGATATATGTTCTTTAATCTTGTTTCATGACGTTGGAAAACTGTCGCGGTGAATATAAAAGTTTTGTAACTGAAAAATCGATCTTGTTAAAGAGATATTCTGTAATCTTAATAGTGATGAGTGGACATGCAGTAGTGAGGAATTTTATGTAATTAACGGAAACTATTAAGGAAGTAAGGATTTATCGATATGCTGAAGGTAACCTGCAATGGTTGACTAGGAAAGAAAGTTTGCGTAAAATGTAATCCAGATTATACAATTAAAAAATATATATTACGAAATTGAACTTATCCAAAATTTTATCCAAAATTTATGTATTTCTCAGATTTAACCCGGGCCAGGGGCTATTACCGCTCACAGTACTTTTGCATTATAATTAAATACATTTGCCAAAATTGAAGGTTTTCCTGCCAACGCACACTTGGTGTAAACCGTAGTCCACTTTTCTGGCATTTGATCCAGTCTCCCTTTGTTGCTGATTTCGGAGAATAAAACTTCAGCCCACAAAATCCACATGGTGCATCTTCAACACTGTATTCTATTTGGACTCGAACCAAGTCATCACATGACCCACTATTTCCCACAATTTAGTTTTACAATAGGTTTACGCTTTTCTCTAATTTTCCTCCGGTGTACATCCAAAGCCTCTTGCTGCCAAGTATTGTAACCTGGGAACTAAATCTTTCTCCTTGTCCAAACTGAACACTGTAGGATGACCAACTGATTTGTACACTTCCCCCAATGCCTCTTGAGGTTGATGTGCATGAACACTATCATTGAGTGTGGAGTAAGGCACTCTGGAAAGGCCCGCTGCTCCTCTCATACTTACATCGCCGTTTAATACGCTCGTAACAGCACGAGCAATGTAGTCCTCGTCCATTTTCGTTCAAGCTTCCTTTGTGTGTACCTTCTGAAACGATTAAATAACATTCAGTAATAGCTGTATAAGAAATAATTAGGTCAAAAGGGTAGAAAAAACCTATGTTACAGCTTGGCAAGAATAACCCCTCTTTGGTTGGGCCGAATAGCACCAAATGTTGAACTTTCGAAATTGCGCACCATGTGAGAGCTAAGACAAAAGAAACGCGCCATCTGCTATGCACGGACGTAATCCAAACTATAACCTACACTGACACTGATTTTCAATCACTATTCTCTCTATCTCCAGATACTAGACCCTCGGTAAGAAACGGTATTTCCTATTTAAGAAAAAAGTAACCTAAAGTACTTACATACTACTCTTCTTCTGTTAACAGTAATAAAAGAGCAGTCCACAGCCAAGTAAATTCATAGAAACGTCACACAAACACCAAGCCTAACAGTGAACTGTCAAGGAAGTCATCGCTGCCTATAACACTGGGCAACAATGAAAATGTTTTGGGCTTAAAAACACTGACTTTACATTATTTCCATCCGCTGAATTAAAAAAAAAGCTCATGAAAATGATAGATTAGCTCTTGTTTTGATGATAAAGAGACATTTAATTTTTTGGAGTGAATATTTTAAATTTGGGTGACTTTTGGGGGGAGCTAACACACCTGTCTAATAACAAAACACAGAGAGAAATTTTGGAAAGTGGTGCAAAAGTTAACGAATGCATTTTTGTCGGACCACAAATAATAGAACTTAAGGATCCTGCATTTGACCAAATTTTGGAGGGGAAAGAAAAGGAAGCTTGGGAAACCTTCAAGGGTGTTTTTCACGGATTTTAGGCAACAAAAGAGATGGCAACTACAAGCATTTTGTGACAGTGCTCCTGCAAAAATACCGTAACCTTGGTTGTAGCATGTCCCTTATGATCCATTTTCTCCACACCCACCTAGACTTTTTCCCTCCTAGTTGTGGAGCTGTTAGTGATGAACATGGGGAGAGATTCCATCAGGACATTTCTGTTATGGAACAAAGATATCAGGGACGTTAGGATGAAGTAATGCTTGCGGATTACTGTTGGTCTTTGTATAGGGATTCTGCGGAACTCCATCACAAGAGGCAAGCTAAAAGACGGTGAAGTCAATAGGACACCACATGATTCGCTTCAGACACGACTATCTGCGAAGAATTTTTCCAGCAATTTAGAACTCTTAGCATGTAATTACCAGTTTCAAAAATCAAATGCACTTTCATTGCTGTTAGCATGTATGTAATTGAAGTGTATCCTTTTATCTCAAGCCATGAATATGGAATACTGCCACCTTATGCCCGCCTCAGTAGCGTGGTGGTAGCATGTCTGCCTCACGTTCAAGAGGTCCCGAGTTCGAATCTCGGTCAGGGTGGGTTACCTAGATAAGGTTTTTTCCGTGGCTTTCCCTTATCCTGAAAGACGAATGTCGGGTAACTCTAAGCTCTGTGAACCCCGTGCTCAAAGAACATCATTTTACCCATTTCATTCATCGTCCGATATGACTTAACGTTGGAGGACGTAAATTAAAAAAAGAAATACTTCCACCTTGTGTATATCATAGAAACTAGAGCTAATAAAATTTGCTCATTGTCATATTTGTTTTTCTCAACCCAAAATTCGTAGGATTTGCCTCATGTAGTGCTCGAAACATTAACAAATTATTTTTTGTCGCCCATTTTTGTTGTTGGGCAGTAAACCAATTTGCTTATTTCGTGTGTAAGAACCCCGTGAGCGGAATAACCCCGCCCTACCCTCACAATATTTGTATCGCACACTTGGTGAATCCTGAGTTTAATGAAGTCTCCCTGGAGATCTGTCAAATCAAACAGCACAAGTCATTTTAGTAGCGGATAGTTTCAAACAAAACACTACAAGATGTCACGTCTTACAAGCATGTCGTACAGGAGGCTGCAGGAATCAAATTGTAATGTGGCATTTATTCTGGGGCTTCACCACAACAGAGGCGCTCAGTCGTCACCATGTTGAAACCATGCAGTGAAAGACCAACAAAATGGACAGACAAATGAGTTCATATTTGCCTAGTGGTGCAGGGTGTTCAATTGTTTTGACAATGGTGATCCTTGTATTATTGCAATCACGCGAAACACGGTCAATAAATAGACAGAAAAGACAAATTGAATGCCCAGAAAGATTTCTAAAACCAATGGCTGATATTCTGTTAGGCCATTAAGTAAATAAAGAAATAAGAAGAATTGAACAGTAAAAGAAAGGATTAGAGAAAATAAAGAAAACTGAGGACATATACAGAGGATGGATAAGCACAGATTCCCTGGAATAGTGACCAACTACATTCCAACTGGAAAAAGAAAATTAATTTACTGATTTCCATTTCTCTATATTGTAACCACTTAGGTTACATGGTTAGACTTTACTATTAAACTTGATTCCACCATGGGGTCAGTTACCTCAGAGGTGTACCGAGAATTTCTTACCTTTTTTAACTAACCCATCATAGGAGAGCCTTGAAAGTAAATATGATTTTCGTTTTTGGACGTCACATCGTTGGAGATTTTCTCAATACGCTGATCACTAATGTCTCTAGGATAGAATAAATACGCAATATGTGTATTCTTGCCCCCTTGTCCTTTGCTATGTTGAATCAAGGAAGGTCAATAATTACTATTGTGTGTTTGAGGCATGAGTCAGCGGATACATGTTACAGGGGATGCGCCACAGATAACGACCTCGTGAACATAATATAGATTTCCTTTACAGGAAAAACGTCACAAGTCTAATCCACATTGGGTATGATGAGAGTTGCCCTTTAAGGGAACACTCTGGTACCAAATGAATTTTCTTACATAATTAAATAATTATAATGAAACTTTTAGATTAGGTTACAACTGCCATGATATACTGATGGTGTATGTTTCACTGCTTCATATATAATAGTTTTGAAGCTAAAAGTTTTTTCCATTTTTTTAAAGAATGGTATAGTAATACAGGGTATACTTTTTTAGTTTAGAATTAAATTAGAGACCTGGAATTTGGTATACCAGATTTTCAATGCCCATACAATAAAGCTACGCATTAGTTTTGCAAAATAGTAATACTTATTAGAAATGATTTTTTCTCTTTTGAAGAGAATAAAAGAAATATTACAAGTATCTACAAAACAGATCATATACTTTATGTACGAGTGTGATCAAGAAACCATTGCAGACTTTTCTTTAACAAGTTACGTTCTAAATATTCTGAAAATTTCAACTTTAATCATCAATATTTACTGCAAAAATTTACCTCAAAATATGAAAATTGTTATATGGAGAAAAATATAGTTTTGGAACACACTTATTGGAAATATTGCTCTTCATTCACTCATTAGAATTCTCGTGTAGCATACAACACTCCCTCTCCTTTCAGCCTCAAATCTTCTTTGATGATATTTGCCACTCGTGTTGCATTTCTCCTTTTCATTTCTATATCTTAAGTGTCGGCGAACACTGTGCCTGACAAGACGTTCATCTCAGCCTTTACTTATTTTGGCGGAAAGAGGAGACATTTCTGACTTCTTTGCCAATTCAGTCAAAAGCTGTCCTTGATTTAGAGGGGATATTGCTTCTGCCACAGCCATGTCAAACGTTTTGGCTGAAACAAAGGCCACCTTAGGGCAGATATTCCAAATTATACTATAGGTATAGACTTTCATTTGCATTTTGAGTCTTTTCTCTGGTACATCTTTCACACACACACACACACACACACACACACACACACACACACACACACACACACACACACACACACACACACACACACAGACACACATTAAACTCGAGGGGTATCTACAAGGACAGATCTTCAGAGTGAAGACTGACGCCCCCTCTGATGACCAGGGAATTACTGGGCTGTCTCGAAAGGGCGCCAGGCGCCTCAATGGGGCTTACCCTAGATACTAACAAGCCCCCCCCCCCATATCTGGTCCTGTGGACTCAAGACGAGGTGGAAGTGAATACGTCAATAAGGCGCGAAAACTCCAAAATAGGCAGACTACTGATATAATCTCGGTGGGACCGCCTGGTATCTAGCGCACCTTCTACTAGTCATGCAGGCTAGTACCCGGGAACTAATGGCTTCCCTTTACCCCGTCCGGAGACGTACCCAATCTCCCACGGGTAATGGGAAGCACTGCCCTCTCGAGTCCAAACCAATCCGAACAACTTCCAATCAAGGAGGGGCTAGAATTTTCGGCCCGAGGTTCGTCTAGTAACGTCAGAGGTACCACGTGTGCTAGGTGTAGGCAGCGCATGCACCATGGCAGCTGAAGGGGACGGATGCCCTCCCTTACGGGAACATCTTCCTAACAGCTCTCTTGAACACAACATTTAGAATAGATTTATCCACTTCATTGACACTTACAGCTGTATGGATCTCATTTTTGTGGCTCTAAGGCTTGTCACCCCTTGCAACACCTCTGTTATAAAAGCACCAGGAGCTTATGCACCTTAGACATTCTGAATGCATGGGTTTTTCATCTGAGCTGAAGCAGTGGTACAGTGCTTTATACCATATAATGTTGCTACCATTTCCTAGTTTATATCAATAGCACCTTTGGATTTCTTTTCAGTGGTTGTACGGGGGTTGTTCAGTAAATAATAATCATAATCTCTATACGGTCAAAATTTTCGGACTAAGATTCAACATTATTATATTCTGTTAGCTTAATGCGAAACAAACAGGCCGTGGTAGTTTCAATGATGGTACTACTGTGAGAACCAGGCAAGTTCAGACATGCTCAGTATCGCCTACGGCTACAATGTAGGTAAAACGCGAGGAACAATATGCGGCATTGGAATTCTGCTTTCCTGTCAACAAACCTTCAGTAAGCCTATACAATGTTACAGGAGGCCTAGGGAGAGTCTGTTCTTCATTACAGCACAGCTCGAAGTTGCTTTAGAATGTTTAAAGAGGGGAGACAATCAATTTCTAAGCACATCGGTAACATGTCTAACTCACGTTCAAGAGGTCCCGAGTTCGAATCTCGGTCAGGATGAGTAACCTGGATAAGGTTCTCTCTAGGGTTTTCCATCATCTTAAAATACGAATGTCGGGTAACTCAAAGCTGCATGGACCCTGGGCCACGTTGAGCATCAATTAACCCATTCCATTCATCGTCCAATGTTACTTAAAATGTTAAAGCACGTATATTAAAAAGGACAGGAAGTTGGACCCGCTATTTGAGTTACAGCTCTTACGGAACAATACACAAACACTGCTGTTGTCATTGTGAGACAGAATCGACGAATTACCTTAAAATCACTTTCTGAAGTACTGAACATTTCATTGTTTGCCACCCACACATTGGTGACACAACATTACACATGAGACGGTTTTGTGCGCTATGGGTTCCAAGACTGTTGATTCCCGAAAAAAAAAAAAGACATTCGCATGCAGGTCAGTGTGGAAATTTCCTTCGTCACCAACCACCAAAAATCAGAAGTGGTTGCTTCTGCTGGAAAAGTTATGCTCATCTAATTCTTTGGTAATCATTAAATAGTTCATCAGCATATTGTACTTGCACACACACCGGTCACTGGACAATACTACAGGGATATCCTGAAAACATTGCAAGTCCATATCAGACGCAAAAGACCACATTTCCGTGAAGCAGGCTGGATGCTGCATCACAATAATGCGCGGCCGTATATTGCCAATGTTGTTGCTGAAATCTTGCAAAAATCAACGTGAAGTGCATTACTCACCCTTCCTATAGTGCGGATTTAGCACCATGTGACTTTTTTCTATTCCCTAACTTGAGGAAACGCCTTCGTGAGAGGCATTATCCATCACAAGCAGTGGTGAAGGCTGCCGGGGCGATTTTGAAGGATATGTCAAAAATCTGTCCAGCATGTCTTTGAAGACTGGCAGGAACGCTGGGAATAGTGTATCGTATTCAATGGAGACTGTTTTGAGAAGGACCATCAACATTATGAGGATGAGTAAAGGTACGTTGTCAAAAAAAATCGTGATCATTTTTCACTGAACAGGCCTCATGCCTTTTATTTTGCTTGAAAGGGTTTCATACAAAACATAACCAAAGGCCTGCCACTTCACTACAGTCAACTTAGAAAAAAAATGGAACTGTCCCAGATTCACAGTAACACATTCCTCTTTACATTCACTACACATCATTCTTCAAAACAAGTTCTTCAAAGCATTACTGTCAACAGGAAGGTAATCTCGCTCTGCAACTTATTCTTTACACAGGGGAGAAATCTAACACCTTCAGCTGTAGAGCTATTAGCGTAAGTTTCTTCACTTTTATCTACTGTGGAATGTTTGCATCTGGTTTCAGCTAAAAGCTTAGCTTTCTTCTTTATTATTTTTCCAGTACATATTTTCCACATTATATTTGCTAAAATGACAAGTATTACAGCAACTGAAATACACACATGGTTGCTTAGCTACTTCATAAAAATATAATTTATTTGTTATATTTGCAATTTTCTGTCAAAGATGGCAGCACTTGTGCAAAAACAGCGGTCAACATCTATATTTTAAAGATAAATATCTCATTAAAGTAAAAATTCCATAATCAGAGTTACTCCAGCTATTATTTCTGAAATCTGACATATCTGTCATAACAAGTTTTCCCTGCAAGGGTCTAAATGCATTTGAAATACATCAACTTCCAGGTGGATTTGACACATAATATTTAATGACGATATTCTAGGCACATTGAAAAAATTTGTGCAAAAAGAAATTTTTCTGGAAAAATTGAATTTTTGGCCTTTTTGGTACCAGTGTCCCCTTAAATAGGATAGGATAGAATCTTCTGGGTGGTATTCGGCATTGCGGCCAGTCTTGATGTACCTTTGCACCAAAGGGGGCTTCCCTGGAAGGAACGATGGGGTGAGCAGAGACAGAGGGAGGCCGATTCTAAGGAGTCACGACAGTGCAAAGTGCAGAGTTCCTATTTACCAGTTGGATCCACGCCCGGCAAGCCAGCAGCACCGTCATCCCGTCCACCATGTTCCGGTAACGCTCACCAGGTCCGTCCGGACACTGGAAACCGTCCTACCAAACAGGAGAACGATGCTTGGATCAGGTAGTTCGTGCACTGGAATCGAAAGCGCAGCTCCCGACCATAATTAAAATCGATGTAATTAAACAGGGTGATTGAAAATGGCTGTATTTTAACACGACAAATTCTAACTTAATATATTTCCTCTACTATGCTTTAAATAGTTTATTCATTAGAATATTCACTAAACAATTTTGTTTTCAGTAATTCTATGAATGAGGTATGTACAAACACAGTTTCACGTTTGTAGACTGCGGAGGCATACCATTAAAGAATATACCTCTTTTGTTTCACAAGGGCAGAACCGTATGGAGTATCGTTTCAAAACAGTTGAATGTCACAGTGACATTCTGTACCGCTTCTTGCTTGTTAGAGCTTATATTCTTTGTTCTTCGGGTTTCATCTTTTTCTGTTACTCAGTTTCCAAAGAATATCTTGAGAGTGGGCTGCACTAGAAATGCATGTAGTTGCCACTCTTCTGAATTTGTCGTGCAGTCATACGTGTACAATTAAACATCAAGAATGTAGTAGATAACTTTGGAAGACATATGGATAGAGGAAGTCTGTATTGAAGTTACATACAAAACTGATTACATGTTTTGTAACTAACCCGTAGAGATCAAGGGTTCTCCCTGCTTAATGTTATCACTAATATCACCTACTGAAAATTTTCCAAGAGGTGCCGAGAGACCCAATTGCATCCTAACCGGCTGCGCGATGTTTTGCCTGCCCACGCCGACCTCAGTTGTTTTAGCTTTCTGGTGAGGTCGGCGAAGGACAGACTGGACCCACTGTTGATGCAGGGAATTTACCGTATACCGTGTAGCTGTGGACGGGTATGCGTTGGCACAACCAAGCTCAGCATAAAAACCCGCATTAAGGAACATGAAAACAACTACCGATTGGGTCCAACTGAGAAATCCGCGGTAACCGAACATGCCTTTTTACTGGGCCATGACATTAACTGAGCTCCACGACAACACGGCCTATTGCCACGCAAGGCTATACAGAGAAGCCATTGACATCTATAAACACAAAAACAGTTTTAATAGGAAGAAATAGGACGCCTACACAAAGCACGGATGCCAGTGCTGGACAGCACAAAACTTAAACAACACAGAACCAGCCAGAATAAAGGTGTGGCAGCCTCTTCAGCCGCAAAGGGATTGGTGGATGAGTAGCCAAATGGGCGGTCGCTCATACCTCTATATATAGTACAGGCGCTCAAATCAACACAGACACAGAACTTTTAAAGTAACAGTAGCGGGGAAAAAATCTACACCAAGACCCGTGAGAGGCGGATTCCCCGAAGGCTCTGTACTATCCACCACACATTTTAGTGTGTTCATGGCAGACTTCGCAACTCAACCGCAGGTCGAAATGGCACAGTACGCTGACGGTGTGTTGTGCTGCAAAGACAGACACACACTCAGAGACTACAACCCAATACAGAGATAGCTCCGCCTCGCACAAGGGTGGTGCAAGCGTTGGGTTATGTCTGTCAATCCGGACAAAAGCCACGCCATTATTCTTATTTGGCGCCACACACCCACTGATTGTCCCAAATTCCACTTTAGGGGCCGTAGGATAGAGTGGACTAACTCCATCAAGTACCTGGGCGTCCAGCTTGATAGAGGCCTAACTTTCTGCGGACACATCAGGGACCTTTCGGCACGGGTACAGGGGGCTATTGCCTCTCTGTACCCCATGCTGGGTTCAGTCTCAATGCCAGTACGATTAAAGTTACACCTCTTTCGAGCGCTGATAATCCCACTCGTGTTGTACGCTTGTGAGATCTGGGGTATGGCTACAGATAGTTGGCAGGCATACCTTCAGCGTGCAAAAAAAAAAAAAAAAAAAAAAAAAAAAAAAAGACTCCGATCCATCTGTTCTGTGGGTCGTTCTTTCCCCGTGAGGTTACTTGACGAAGCTTCTCTTCTCCCATATGTGGAGGACGAATTAAGGAGTCGGGCTACAAAATTTTACGCTCAACTTCCAACATACAGAAGCGCCCTGATTCGGTCTCTAGGAGATTAGGACGCTACGATACGCCGCTTCAGGCTTTTCCGGGTACCTCGTATGGCATGCGGGCACCCAAGGTAACACTGGATTTAACCCGAGCAGCAGCAAAAGCTGAACTCCATAATCTTTCTTCAAATGAGCTGTTTGGGTACAAAATTTACCCCATTAATAGAATGAACAGGATGTAAGGAAAAAAAAAAAAAACATAGCAGGGTGTAAGAAAAAAATGGTTTGACATCCGGTACAAAATCTGAGAAGCAAGAAAAGCTACCTTGTAAAAATTTCTCAACAAAATAATCCCACCCCATCCTGCATCGCCGAAATTTCAACCTGCGGTTAAACACAAAACCTGGGTGGGTACGCAGCAAAAACCTTCCGGCTGTTAACAGCCTGTCAGTACCTGCGATGCGATAAAAGCCAGTCTAGTTGTGAACAGATACGATTTAGAATCTCTGAAGATGACCGGAGTTACGGGCGAAAATTCGGATGTTTTCATCATCTAGACCACGGCCTTCAACCCCGGAAACATTCTATTGGATTAACGCCGGCCGTGAAAGCCTAAACATATACCTTAAAGCAAAATATTCGCCAGCATTTCTCAACGTGAGCTACGGCAAGTGGTGGGAGGTTTCCAAAACTGCATGGACAACGGTGGTGGCCAACTTCAGCATCTTCTTTTATAACCTGCGTAAAAATTCCTTTAAAAGTAACTTTAAAAATGCATTGTTTTATCCATGTCTTTTTGTGATAGCCATTGACTGCCGCCGGAGGTTCAGAAAGGCAAAAGACAGCTCAGCCGGTTAGGAAGTTTTTGGGTCTCTCATTAGAGAGTGACTTTAATATATTACTCCACTTCTACCCACTATGGTTGTTCAAACTACAATTTTTCAAAACATTTTCAACGCAAAGGGGAATTTTCTTGTAAATTTCGTCAGTTATCTTTGAAAAATAGTCAACTTACGTAACAGGTTAAAATTTTAACATCCATTAATACTATTTATTAATTTGTAGCTTAGTTTAAAAAGACAATCGTGCTATTTCGCAAAAGCCAGATGGCCTCTCAATAAAGGAACATGGGTCATTGTTGCATAACTGAACGAATGCCTTAACTACCAATCTGGATCACCGCAGTTTCTATGACAACACCCCAAATACAACCATATCTAGTTATGATGCTTGTTTCTTAACAATTTTGCTCCCCCTGTCTGTTGTAGGCTTCCCCTCTCATTCCCTGCGTACTTAATTATGAATAGGCTACTAATATACAACGGTATTAAAGCCCACAAAAATTAGAGACCGTGGTTCGTTCTAAGACAAATCCCACCCTTTCAACTACCTGCCTAGAGGACATTGTGTTTCATCCAAGAGTTTAGTGACGATTATATGGTCGCAATACTAACGACTTGTGATTAGAAATAAAAATTTTAGAAGCAACTCTGTGTGTATACGTGTGTGGCTTTTAACAGTTTAAATTAAAAACGAAAATTCAATAATCAAAATCGATGTATAACTTTGGCATCTTAGAGGATGTAGCACATTTTTAAAGAAATGACTCCACAACAGAGTACTTTCTTCCCACCACAAGAAGGCAAGACAGGTGAAGGTGTGACGTAGTCACTTTTGGAAATTACTTATATGTAGCCATAGTCAGAATGAAAGGTTCAATGCCATAGCCGAAATTTGAAGCACAGATCTCCCTGTCTCCGTGCGGTTGCCATTAGCTATTGACCAAACATGGCCAAATATAAAAGCACGACATTAAATCCTAGCGAATTTCGTTTTTCATCTGTTAACAGTTACCAAAGTTTCAAAAATTTTGGACGTTCAGTTATGTTAGTCATTTGAGCTGATGTGAGTGTTTTTATGAAAACGGCCAAAATCCAGTATCGGGTGTAATGAAATATTTGCTTTTGAAAGGCAATACGCCTATGCAAAACAGATGAGTTGGATTCTGTGTATAGGGATCTTGCACCATTATTTATCACAATGAAATTTTGGAGAACTAAATATAAACGTGGCCGTAAGAGCTAGGGAGACGAACGTCTGGGACGTCCAAATACTGCAACTACCGACGAAACATCGCCAAAGTTTAATAAATGGTACTAGACAATCGCCGAATTAAAGTGAGAGAGAGCATAGGCTATGAACATGTCAAATGAACGTGTTTGTCACATATTAAATTAACATTTAGATATGAGAAAGCTGTCCGCGCGATGGGTGCAGCGTTTGCTCAAGTTAGACCAAAAGCGTGTTCGAATGAACATTTCCAACGCTCTGTTGGCGCAGTTTATGCGCAATAAATCCGTGCTTTGGCTCCGATTAATTGCAGTAGATGAAACTTAGATACACCATTTTACGCCCAAAACAAAAATATAGTCCAAACAGTGGACTACAAAGGGGGAACCGGCTCCAAAAGGCAAAAACTGCTTCTTCGGCTGGGAAAGTTTTGGTGACTGCTTATTTTTCCTTTTTTGGGCTAGTCATGGAGTTATTCTAATTGATTATGTTCAAAAAGGAAAACCCATCGCAGCAGCATACTACGCATCATTACTTGTCAAGCTGAAAGCAGTACTTGGGGAAAAGTGGCCATATTTGCAGAAAAAAAGGTCTTATTTCACTAAGAGAAGGCACGCCTCACACCTCAGCGGCTGCAATGGCGAAAATTCATGAATTACTGTTTGAACTGCTTGAACATCCGCCTTACTCACCAGATCTAGCCCCAAGCGACTTCTTTTTGTTCTGCCATCTGAAAATTGCGCACGGAGGACTGATTTTCGTCAAATGAAGAGGCAATCCGTTCATGAACAATTATTTTGCAGAGAAAAACGCCGAGTACTATTTTGACGAGTTACAGAGGTTGGAACATCGCTGGGAGAAGTGTGTAGAGTTACAAGGAGACTACGTTGAAAAACGCCGAATACTATTTTGACGGGTTACAGAGATGGGAACATCGCTGGGAGAAGTGTGTAGAGTTACAAGGAGACTATGTTGAAAAACGCCGAGTACTATTTTGACGGGTTACAGAGATGGGAACATCGCTGGGAGAAGTGTGTAGAGTTACAAGGAGACTACGTTGAAAAACGCCGAGTACTATTTTGACGGGTTACAGAGATGGGAGCATCGCTGGGAGAAGTGTGTAGAGTTACAAGGAGACTACGTTGAAAAACGCCGAGTACTATTTTGACGGGTTACAGAGATGGGAACATCGCTGGGAGAAGTGTGTAGAGTTACAAGGAGACTACGTTGAAAAACGCCGAGTGCTATTTGGACGAGTCACAGAGATGGGAACATCGCTGGGAGAAGTGTGTAGAATTACCAGGAGACTATGTTGAAAAACGCCGAGTACTATTTGGACGAGTCACAGAGATGGGAACATCGCTGGGAGAAGTGTGTAGAGTTAAAAGGAGACTATGTTGAAAAACGCCGAGAACCATTTGGACGGTTTACAGAGATGGGAGCATCGCTGGGAGAAGTGTGTAGAGTTACAAGGAGACTACGTTGAAAAACGCCGAGTGCTATTTGGACGAGTCACAGAGATGGGAACATCGCTGGGAGAAGTGTGTAGAGTTACAAGGAGACTATGTTGAAAAACGCCGAGAACCATTTGGACAGGTTACAGAGATGGGAGCATCGCTGGGAAAAGTGTGTAGAGTTACAAGGAGACTATGTTGAAAAACGCCGAGAACCATTTGGACGGTTTACAGAGATGGGAGCATCGCTGGGAGAAGTGTGTAGAGTTACAAGGAGACTACGTTGAAAAACGCCGAGTGCTATTTGGACGAGTCACAGAGATGGGAACATCGCTGGGAGAAGTGTGTAGAGTTACAAGGAGACTATGTTGAAAAACGCCGAGAACCATTTGGACAGGTTACAGAGATGGGAGCATCGCTGGGAAAAGTGTGTAGAGTTACAAGGAGACTATGCTGAAAAACGCCGAGAACCATTTGGACGGGTTACAGAGATGGGAGCATCGCTGGGAGAAGTGTGTAGAGTTACAAGGAGACTATGTTGAAAAACGCCGAGAACCATTTGGACGGGTTACAGAGATGGGGGCATCGCTGGGAAAAGTGTGTAGAGTTACAAGGAGACTATGTTGAAAAACGCCGAGAACCATTTGGACGGTTTACAGAGATGGGAGCATCGCTGGGAGAAGTGTGTAGAGTTACAAGGAGACTATGTTGAAAAACGCCGAGTACTATTTTGACGGGTTACAAAGGTTGGAACATGGCTGGAAGAAGTGTGTAGAGTTACAAGGAGAATATGTTGAAAAACGCCGAGAACCATTTGGACGGGTTACAGAGATGGGAGCATCGCTGGGAGAAGTGTGTAGAGTTACAAGGAGACTATGTTGAAAAACGCCGAGAACCATTTGGACGGGTTACAGAGATGGGAGCATCGCTGGGAAAAGTGTGTAGAGTTACAAGGAGACTATGTTGAAAAACGCCGAGAACTATTTGGACGGGTTACAGAGATGGGAACATCGCTGGGAGAAGTGTGTAGAGTTACAAGGAGACTACGTTGAAAAACGCCGAGTACTATTTTGACGGGTTACAGAGATGGGAGCATCGCTGGGAGAAGTGTGTAGAGTTACAAGGAGACTATGTTGAAAAACGCCGAGTACTATTTTGACGGGTTACAAATGTTGGAACATGGCTGGAAGAAGTGTGTAGAGTTACAAGGAGACTATGTTGAAAAACGCCGAGAACCATTTGGACGGGTTACAGAGATGGGAGCATCGCTGGGAGAAGTGTGTAGAGTTACAAGGAGACTATGTTGAAAAACGCCGAGAACCATTTGGACGGGTTACAGAGATGGGAGCATCGCTGGGAAAAGTGTGTAGAGTTACAAGGAGACTATGTTGAAAAACGCCGAGAACTATTTGGACGGGTTACAGAGATGGGAACATCGCTGGGAGAAGTGTGTAGAATTACCAGGAGACTATATTGAAAAACGCCGGGTACTATTTGGACGGGTTACAGAGATGGGAGCATCGCTGGGAGAAGTGTGTAGAGTTACAAGGAGACTATGTTGAAAAACGCCGAGTACTATTTGGACGGGTTACAGAGATGGGAGCATCGCTGGGAGAAGTGTGTAGAGTTACAAGGAGACTATGTTTAAAAACGTCGAGAACTATTTGGACGGGTTACAGAGATGGGAACATCGCTGGGAGAAGTTTGTAGAGTTACAAGGAGACTATGTTGAAAAACGCCGGGTGCTATTTGGACGGGTTACAGAGATGGGAACATCGCTTTTTTGAGAATTTGTGTAGAGTTACAAGGAGACTATGTTGAAAAACGTCGAGTACTATTTGGACGGGTTACAGAGATGGGAGCATCGCTGGGAGAAGTGTGTAGAGTTACAAGGAGACTATGTTGAAAAACGCCGGGTACTATTTGGACGGGTTGCAGAGATGGGAGCATCACTGGGAGAAATGTGTAGAGTTACAAGAAGACTATGTTGAAAAACGTCGAGAACTATTTGGACGGGTTACAGAGATGGGAACATTGCTGGGAGAAGTTTGTAGAGTTACAAGGAGACTATGTTGAAAAACGCCGGGTACTATTTGGACGGGTTACAGAGATGGGAGCATCGCTGGGAGAAGTGTGTAGAGTTACAAGGAGACTATGTTGAAAAACGCCGAGTACTATTTGGACGGGTTACAGAGATGGGAGCATCGCTGGGAGAAGTGTGTAGAGTTACAAGGAGACTATGTTGAAAAACGTCGAGAACTATTTGGACGGGTTACAGAGATGGGAACATCGCTGGGAGAAGTTTGTAGAGTTACAAGGAGACTATGTTGAAAAACGCCGGGTGCTATTTGGACGGGTTACAGAGATGGGAGCATCGCTTTTTTGAGAATTTGTGTAGAGTTACAAGGAGACTATGTTGAAAAACGTCGAGTACTATTTGGACGGGTTACAGAGATGGGAGCATCGCTGGGAGAAGTGTGTAGAGTTACAAGGAGACTATGTTGAAAAACGCCGGGTACTATTTGGACGGGTTGCAGAGATGGGAGCATCGCTGGTAGAAAATTTGTGTAGAGTTACAAGGAGAGTATGTTGATAAACGTCGAGTACTATTTGGACGGGTTACGGAGATGGGAGCATCGCTAGGAGAAGTGTGTAGAGTTACAAGGAGACTATGTTGAAAAACGCTGAGTATTATTTGGAGTGTTACAGAGATCGGAACATCGCTGGGAGTGGTGTGTAGAGTTACAAGGGGACTATGCTGAAAGAGGGGGAAAAATCTGAAAAAAAATATCTTGTATCTTTATTAGGTCAGAAACTTTTCAGGCCATCCTCGTAGAATGAAATAGGAACTGATTGTGGGAACCTGGTGTGTTGAATTTTTCAGTGTTAATATTTATAGTTTCTCAAATAAAGACTGTTATCCACTTTTTATATCTTTCCAAGTTACTGCATTGTGTCCGTATCTTAGAATATATGGCTATCTCTTAGTCCGCTATATTCCGCTTGTATCGACAGGAAAAGAAGCAATAAGATAATGCTCATTTGGAACTGGAAGTACAATAAAAGGGGACGTGTTCCGATGCTGGTTCACATTTCATTGATAGGATTTTAAAGTCCTGAAACAAAATGATTGCTGGTTGTATTTTTAGCATCCTGCTAGAAGACTTCACAGCTTTTACAATTTCCGCTTAAACTTCCTTTTCCTTTAATTCTTCTATTAATTTGTTCAGTGGTCACACTAATATATTTTTGAGGTGACCTCTGATTTCATGTTTAAGGGCATTCCATTTTTGATTGTGCCGCCCTATCTAGTACCACTCTAATCGAAGTGCGTGTTGAAAATGTATAAAGATGGGAATTCTATGTGCAGACAATAATGGTATGGCGTCATGTTTTCCATTATACTTTTGTAAATTCTTTAGCTCCTTTCTGGAAAGCCCGTGTAATAGCACAGCTAATTCTAAACAACTGTTGATAAACTGACATCTCTGCTTTGGTCAACGCATTCTCGTAACAAAACCTAAAAGCCTAGAACCTGTAAAGGAAGAAGAAAACTATAACTTTGTTCGAGATATTCTCCAGAAATAAGCAAGGTGAAAACATCCTTAGGAATCGACGTTTCGGGGGCCTATATCTCTGATTAGGATATTTCAAATGTTATAACCACAAATGTACCACTGGATATAACCCAAATGAAAACAAGGACAAAACACTATCAGTACTCCCATAACCGAACAAAAGACAGTTTTCAGTTAAATGCCAGGCCAGGAGATGGCTTGAATATTGCCGCGAACCCTTATCTACGATCGCGCCGCTTGTTTACACAAAAGGAACTGATAGGCGGGCAGTGTGAAAACCAAGAGCCCGCGGACAAAGATAACATGCAGATAAAGGTCTGCCGAAACAAACAAACTGAGATAAATGGAAATTTCTAGTTACTACTTGACTGATAGAGGCTGCTCGGGTTCTGGTTTATTTTCGAATAATCTAGAAATTATCAGCGAGGTATTTAAAGAGGCGACAACTTGCCAAGAGTGGAGTTGCAAGTTGTGAAACAAGAGTTGTTGTTGTAAGATATGTAAATAGTGTTGTAAAGAGGGGAAGATGAGTAAGCAGTTTTTTATTGTTATCGACCTTGGTGTTGTCGATTCTGATATGTAATGTAGTTCGACTGCCACGCAGTGCGTTTCTACGCTAGTAAAGAACATTTAGAGTTTTGGCAAATTGGACTTTTAATTCTACGAACCCTCAAAGTCACAGTATAGAAAATTAATTGGCTCAAAGAAACGTAACTACTTAAATTGATCATGAAGTATAGATATGTGGTTCTTAAGTCGACGGATTTCTACTTTTATGGCCGGTTTCCAAGTAATCCGTATAACGTTAAAAATATATTTTACCACATTCAAATATACAATTTAGGTCAAAAGTACACTGTTTTCTTTTTCATTTTTCAATTTGTTTGAATTATACACTATTTTTTCTCAAAGTTTCTCACACGATGCCAGTTTTAACCCATTTGTTTTTAATTTGTCGTGGGTATACCCAAAATATAAACCATTAACTCTGTAATGTTTATTTTCATTCCTAAACTTTTGAGCTACCCATTTTGAAATCTACATAAAATTGAAGCATATTTAAAAATTTTCAATCCTAAGCCCCACCCCTGTGGCGTAGGTGATAGCGCGTCTATCTGACGTTCAAGAGGTTTCCAGTTTGAATGTTGGTGAATGATTTTTATTTCCTTTTTTTTTTAATTTTACGTCCTCCCACGTTAAGTCACATCGGACGTGACTGAAATAGGTGAAATGATGCTAAAATGTGTCCAGGGTCCATGGAGCTTAGAGCTACCCTACATTCGTCTTTTAAAGATAAGGAAATGAGTAGTGTTTGACGCCCGCTTTTACCACATACGGCACCACAGGTGGTTTGTTCGGTTTGTTTGTTATTTACGTCCTCCAACGTTAAGTCATATCGGACGGACCACAGGTGGTGACACTGATGGTACATGAGATGAAGATGGAGCACCGGTGGAATGAGACGGCCTGGGAAACCGGAGGTCCCGGAGAAAACCCACCACAGCGCCATGTTGTCCACCACAATTCTCACTTTGCGGTCGGCTGGGAGCGAACCCGGGCCGCCTGGGTGAGAGCCAAGCAGTCTAACCACTGACCCACGGCGCGGCCTTTAAAGATAAGGGAAAAACCTGGAAGAAATCTTATCCAGGTAACTCACTCTGACCAAGATTCGAACTCGGGACCTCTGGAATGTGACGTGGACACGCTACCATCTACGCTACCGAGGCGGGCATAGGTGTGAGTTATCTGTAGAAGACTTTTGAGGGGGTTTCCCTTATTCTAAAAGATGAGTGTCAGGTAAACTCTAAGCTACATGGACCCTGTGCTTATTTGAACATAATTTCATTGATCGTCCGATAATACTTAACACGGGAGGACATTAATAACCAAACGGTGCATAACAATTTGTGGATATAATGTTGTTGTTGTTGTTGTTGTAGTTGTTGTTGACTAATGACACTGGGTTTAGTTGATTTGCATCATTATCCCCCTAGATTCCCAATATAAAACCTGTAGGTTCCCACTTTTGAGACCATTACATTTGTCCAAATGGTGTTTGTTCATGATGACATCCTCTTTACAGATAGTACATTTGGGTGTAGGTATGCAGTGTATTTTATAAAGGTGTTCTGCAAGACAATCATGACCCATTTCCATTCTAAATAGGGCCACTGCAGTTTTTCTTGGTAGCTTTTTTATGTCAGTTTTGTCTCCAATGTTCTTATATTCCTTGTCTTTTAGTTTATCGTCTTCATTAAGACTCTGCTGTCTTTTAAAATGTAGCTTAATGTTGCTTAATTGTTTATTAATTTCAGGTTGTCTTACGGGTTTTATATTTTGAATTGCACTGTTTTTGCGAGTTGGTCAGCATGTTCATTGCCTAAAAGTTCAAAATGGGCTGGAATCCATTGCAGGGTGACATGGTTTCTTGATTCGATATCTGTAATTAAACTTTTTATTTCATTGATGTTTCTTGTTGCTTTGTTTTTATAATTTACAATCCCATCTATGACTGATTTTGAATCTGTTAAGATAACTATGTTTTGCTTTATGTACGGTCTGTACAGGACATTTTGCAGTGCTGCTTTTATGGCTGTTAGTTCTCCATCATAATGGTTTGAAGTTTCGTCTAGTGTTAGATACTGTGCAAAATATTTGAAGTATACTCCTGCACCAGCATCTTGTTTGTTTATAAAGGATCCATCTGTATATATTCGGAGCCATTCTTTTTCTGGATATCTTTCATTTTCTGTGGCCATTCCTATTGCTCTCATTTCATCTGATAAATTGTTTTGCTTATGTATTGTATATAACAGGTCATTCTTACAATGTATGTCAATATATTCTCTTGGGCTTGTTTCCTCTATTTTTATGTTCTTGTGTTTTGAGTTATTGATGTTTGTTCTGAAGCTTGTTTATGTTTTTAGATTGCTTATATTATTTGCTGTGTGATACCACTTGTGTCTATTTTTGTTAATTAGCAGTTTTTGTGCTAGGGTAATTGCTTTAGTTGATGTTCCAGTTCTGTGGCTATATTTTTGGTGAAGCTCTGTAGTGTGGCAATTTTTGCTGTTTTCGCAGCTCCTGTTATTATTCTTAGTGAATTGTTTTGTGAGGTTTCTATTTTCCTTTTGAGTTTCTTGCTTACTGTTGCCAGCAATTCTCCTCCAAATAGTAAGTTGGGTTTTATGTATGTTTTACGTTTTATTAAGGAGGACCATATTTCCACCCCATTATAATGTAAATTGATTATAATATAAATAGCACCATTTTAACAATCCTATTAAAACTAATCAAATTGTGTTGGAGAAAGGATTCTAAAGTTCAGCTTTAAAATTTAATATCACAACGAATTTTAAAATATAGGAATATTTCCATAAGCCAACGCGGTATTTTCAGTTAATTTGCTTAAAAAAATTTCAGTCAGAGAGGAGAATTGTGAAAACTGCACAACTAAAACCGTAGCTGACAAAAGAAAAACAAAACACCTGAGCATCTCATGGAATTCAAGATCGCTAATATTCTGTTTAACTTGACGTTAAAAAGTACTCCAATGTAACATAATTTTTGTGTAAATCACTGTAGTTACTTCACTTTAAAAAGTAGTTTCTCGTAGTATTGCTGCTTCGTAAAATTTTGCACGATAGTTTAAAGTTTTCCAGCAGGAGTGCAGCAGTCTGTTTCAGTGATAGTTTATTGCTGGGGAAGATATCACGGCATATATCTTATTTTCTAGAGGAATGGACGAATGCAGGCTTCTGAAGTAGCTTTACTCAGCCATTCAGGCGTGTATGGAGAAAGTGGCATCACAAGAGTAAAGCCCATCCCATTATCATCTGCCCCGACACTCTCGCTCTCGATACCGGAGGATTAGGCCCGACGTTCAGTCTTAACACAGGTTTCCACTGGGAGTTCGTAATCTCTCGGCTTCCAACTTGGAAGAGGAAATTGGGGATGTGGGCTTTGAGAACACGCGCTTGTCCACTTTGTTTCCTACCGACCTCACTTAATGAATGTGACTCTCGTAGTATATGACCCCAAAGGAAAACTGACCAGCATTTTTGTTCGATCGATAGACGAAAGTGAAACAAGGTGCCCCAAATGGAGAGGGCCGTAATTTGCAATGCCAAGTGCTTCCACAAAGTCTCTAAAACCCGAATAAAGCCAAGAAACCTAAAACATTCGATGGATTACATCCACATACGTTTCCCCACCCATTCTTCTACAAGCTAATATAACAAAACCTTATGCATAAACATTTGCACAATCTTTATTATACACTTTGTTTATTATTTATTTTTACGATTCTTAATGTTGTCGTTGTACTGAACGATGAATAAATGATCAAATGAGTCCGGGGTACATAGAGCTTAGTTGCCAGACATTCATCTCTCAGGATAAGGAAAAACCTCAAATTTTTTCATATAGACGATGAATAAAATGGTATTCAAATCAGTACAGGGTACATACAGCTAGGAGTAATCAAACATTCATCGTTCAGGATAAGGGAAAACCTCCAATGTTAAGTCATATCGGATGATGAATGAAATAATCAAATGAGTAGAGGGTACATAGAGCCTAGCGTTACCTGTCATTCATCTTTGAGAATAAGAGAAAGCCTACAACGCTAGGTCATAACAGACGAAGAATGAAATTATATTTAAATGAATACAGGGCACACAGAGCTTGGTTACCCGACATTCATCTTTCAGGATCAGGTAAAAGACCTACAACGTTAGGTCATAACAGACGATGAATGAAATGGTCAAATGAGTACAGAGTACATAGAGCTTAGTTACCAGACATTCACCTTTCAGAATAAAAGAAAGCCTCCAACGTTAAGTCACATCGGACAATTAATGAAATAATATTGAAATGAGTTCAGGGTACATAGAGTTTAGAGTTACCAGACATTCATGTTTCAGGATAAGGGAAAACCTTCAGTTTTAACCAGCGTTAAGTCATATAGGACGATAAATGAAATGGTGTTCAAATGAGTACAGGGTACATAGAGCTTAGTAATCAGACACTTATCTTTCAGGATATGGGAATGCCTGTAACGTTAAGCCATATCGGATGATGGATGTAATGATCAAATGACTACAGGGTTATAGAGCTTAGCGTTACCAGACATCCATGTTTCTGGATAAGGAAAACTCTCCAATTTTAAGTCATATCGGACGATAAATGAAATTATGTACAAATGAGTCCACGGTACATAGAGCTTAAATATTACAGACATTCATGTTTCAAGAGAAGGGAAAGTCTTCAACATTGTCATATCCAACGATGAATGAAATTGTTCAAATGAGTACAGAGTACATAGAGCTCAGAATTACCAGACATTCATGTTTCACGATAAGGGAACACCGCCAACGTTAAATCATTGGACGATGAATTAAATGGTGTTCAAATTAGTACAGGGTACATACAGCTTAGATGTACCAGACGTTAATATTTTAGGATGAGGAAAATTCTCTAACGTTAAGTCATATCGGACGATGAATGAAACTATTTTCAATGATTACAGGGTACATAGAGCTTAGATTTACCAGACATTCATGTTTCAGGATAAGGGAAAACCGCTAACGTTAAGTCATATCGGACGATGAATGAAATGATGTACAAGTGAGTCCAGGGTACATAGAGCTTAGAGTTACCAGACATTCATCTTTCAGAATAAGGGAAAACCTCCAACGTTAAGTAATAACGGACGATGAATGAAATGTTTAAATGAGCACAGGGTCTATAGGTCTTAGTCATCCGATATTCATCTTTCAAAGGAATTGAAAACTCCGGAAAAACCTTACCCAGAAAACTCACCGTCACCGAGATTCAAACTTGGGACTTCATGAACTTGACTTAAACGGTTTGTTGCAGCTTTAAGCGACTATCATATCTAGTTACGAAATGGGGTTCTTGATGTAAAGCTATAGATGGGGAAATCGGAAAGACTTGAATTCTGCCTCTTCAAATGACAAAACATTTTCTGCTAAAACTCCCATCTGAAGCCATATTTGCTAAGCACATATTTGGAAACTTAGTTTCTCAAAGTTGCTGACATATACTTGGGAGTTTTATGTAAGCAGCCTGCCTAGTGTTCATTGCGAATGAGTTTTGCATAAATAAAATCGTGAATGTTAAACGTAAGTTATTATCTAACAATTTAGAAGTCTTGTGTCGTAGCATTTATTGAAATACATTTTGTTTTCTCCAGAGTTAATATTTCTGAAATATTTGCTGTTGGATTGCATTTTAAAATACTTTTCTAGAATTGAAGTAACCTGTTTTAGATCTATTGTTCATTTAAAGAGAATGGCACTTCAAACCCCACAAATTTGGTTCAGTTTCAAAATCTTCTGCTAGGAAATACCTAACGCAGTTTTTCTAAACGTTATTTCTATAAATTTAAAGTAATATATGTATAAGATGTTTTATTTATATTTTATTTTTAGACTTTATTTAAATTTAGTGATTTCCAACGCTCCGTTGCTCAATTTCTTCTCAGCCAGCAAGCCTCGATCACTAAAGCTAAGAAAGGGAAATCTGTAATACAGCTAGCGTCAGATAAGCCTACCGCTACAGCCTGCATCCCGTTTACCGCCAATCTATCCGGCAGAATCAGCAGAATTCTCACCAAATACATCAGGACCATCCACAAGCCACCTCCGAAGTTTAAACATCTGTTGAGATCGGTGAAAGGCATACTGGAGTTCCAAGTTCCGGGAGTGTACCGCATTCCCTGTTAATGTGGGACACCGTATATAGGACAAACCGGAAGGATCATCGCTACCAGAATAACGTACATGAACGTAGCATTCGTTTAATGCAACCTGAGAATTATGGGCTGGCAGAGCATTGTTTTGATAAAGACCATAGAACCAATTTTCGGGAGACGACCATCTTGGGGAAATGCAATGGTTACTGGGAGCGGAGAATTAAGGAGGCTTTGGCCATTTCCTCCGAAAGGAGTACACTTAATCGTGATGCTGGATTTCAGTGCAACTCCTCTTGGAAACCGGCCTTAAAAATGGAACTCTGTCCATTTAAGCAGCAGAGATCAATACAGCTTAATAATCAAGATAAGTAGTTACGTTTCCTTGACCCAATTAGCTTTCTATGCTCAACCCATATTTGATTTACTGAAAAGTCTTTTGTTCAGTAATGCGAAGTTTGATAGTGGTTTGTCTTTGTTTATATTTGTGCTGCATCCAGTGTTTCATTTGTTGTTATAACATTTAATAAATATCCTGATGATAGTAGAGATGTACACTCCCGAAACCTCGATTACTAATCGTCTTTACACCTGGCTTGCTGCCAGAGACGAAATTGAGCATATTCGTCGCCAGGAAAGCTTCGGGTATTATGTCAACGTTCTATTGTTTTGCCCAGAGACTTCTATCAGGCCTGAGGTTCGTTTACTTGTCATAAATCAATTAAGGAAGCCATGTTAGGCATTTTCACGGCCCAAAGATTACATCACCATCCGCGCTTGAACCGCCCACCACTTTGGGAACGAGGGAAAGATATGATTACTCTAGGCTACGAAGTTCCAGTAGGTATTTTGTAAGAATATTTTGTACTGCAACTCATTTTTGTTCTAGGAGACATCCATAACTGGGACAAAGCTTTAATGTAACTGCGGTCGATTTTTTCCCTACTACATGCAATCTTCGTTATAAGATACTCTTAGTGCGGTAGCGCAGTGCCTTATTCTTCATAGCGTGTCTTGTGCTGCTGCATTATGTGTTTCAAATGGGAAGAGTTCTGGAGTCCCTCTAATCAGATGCCGTATCACACTCAGCGTTGCCAGCTTGTTACCCCACTACTTTTATATATCCCTTTCTCTCGCTCACTCATACAACACGCAGGTCTCCTTGGCGCAGACGTAAGGGTAAGTAAATTACATTTTACAAACTTTTACAATGATGCAATTGCCAAAATCAAAATTGGAAAAAGCATTTTCGCAAATTATGTATATTTTTAAATACTACAATTATATTTTATGAATTATGTTTTTCTATTCCAATGGAACTGCCAGTTGCTGTTTCATATCGCTGTCAATCTCACTTCCGTTAAGAGGCAATTCGTCATTGTCACTGTCTTCATCGTATGAGTCTTGCAAATGTATGATTACAGGTTCCAAAATCTGGTCACGTGCTATTTCGTTCCTAAAATCGGCTTCTTGAAGGTTTTCTGCATGCCTCATGCAGTTTTCCCAGTCCTGTTGTTACCTTGTCAATTTCGTTAAGTCGTTCAACGTCCGTCAGTTTAAAAGTATTATTTCTGTTTGCAACCCCCCTTTTTATTTGAGCCTACACCAACTCAATTGAATTATATTGGCAGTGATAAGGTTGGAGTTTTATTACCTCGTGTCCCATTTCAATTGCAAGTTGATCCAGCTAATACACCTTTTCCGTGTTTTTAAACGGAAGTACCATTTGCAATAACTCATCTTTTGTTTCTATTTCCGAAAAATGTTTGAAGAACGTGTACACCTTAAAAAATACTTTGAGCCTGACTTCGCAATACCTGCCTTTTTGACTCGCCACTAAATTCACCGCAAGAAGCCACTGCACTATTTAACTCTTACTCTAATGTTGTGTAAAGATCAAATGAATGATATTGATCTGAACTCTACAGGGTAAATAAACACGTTTGATACAGCCTTAACCCATAAACATAAACATACAGCATTCCACAGGCTAACAGGAAATGAAGCATTTGCTCTTTCTCAAATTTAACACCTTGACTTATTCACAGTAATTCTTTCATCACGTCATGTCAGTAGTTTAAATTTCAGTTCTGAGTAATTAAAAGTATATGTATATACATACACACCAATCACTTTGAACTACCTAGAGAAAATAGAAATTACGAGCCATTCGTTGTTTCCTCTCGCTTGAATTGGCTTATTCAAATTAATTCTTTTATTTCATCATGTCAAACACTTACGTTTCAGTTCTGAGTGATCACAAATATACGTACACGCATACATGCCAATCAATAATGATATACAGTGCTTACGGCGCGATTTATTGTTATAATACAGGTAGTAGTGCTTTATTTATTTTTACCACAAGAACTATTTGAGCTAAAAATATGGGGTTTTCATGGTTATGTTAGATACACTATTCTCTACTTTCCACATGGATTCAGCTTTGTCAAAATCTGAATTTTGTCTTAGCGCGAATAGTATTTATTAGTGATTGATTAGGTTAGCGCTGCTCACACACCACTTGGCGGGAACGCCATACGACAACACCGCAGGACCCCGATTGGTAGCTCACGTAGCTAGTGGCCCTCAAGGACAAATACCTTCCTATTTGAAACACACAATAATCGACCGCCCGCCGGCCACCAGAGAGAAATATGGTACTATCCTTACACCATCGATGCAGGGCAAAGTTTGTTAGCTGATCGTGTAGTAGAAAACAGGCCTAAGCAACCTTTACATCTCAAAAACTTAGAATTCTTACTTGAGAGGAGCCTTATGGTAGAGAATACCAGAATAGCGAGAGTTTCTTCTAAATGCATTTTTACACAAAAAAAAAAAAACCAAAAAAAAAACCAGCATTTGAATCTGACATTAATGTGATAATTGTCAGCTCTAAGTCAAGTCTAACTGACTGCGATTTACAAATTTTCTTAGCCTCTCCACTGGTGTATAATTCAGAGATTTCTACGAATATCTTCACTCATTCTTCTCGGTTCCTCATGTTAATGTATATTTAGAGATTTTTCCGCTAGCTTTATCCACATCTTCCAACTTTGTTTCTCCATCTCCATTTGAAATTCTAAGCCATTTGCTGGAATCTTCCTCGACTCGCGGTAACCCTTATTTCCACAGGACGCTTATAGCCGTTCTATTGTTCTCTTGCGGTCCCAGCCATACATTTACCGCCCAATAGATGTCGCTACTTGAACTTTAAAATTGGCTTCCACTGAGATGCATTCTAAATGTCGAATAGTATTTATTTTCTAGTTGGTTTAAATAAAGATTTTTAACTATTTGTTCCTTACTGAAAAATATACTAACGCCTGGATTTCGAGATAATAAAGTTTGGTACATGTATCTCTAACGTTATATCGGGGGGCACTTGTGTTTTGTTTTAACTTTGACGCCATCCTTAGTATCATCTTTCTGTAGATAGGTTATTTATTAGCTGCTTTTTAAAGCCTTTTTTGTAGGAACAGTTTTAGTATAAGGAAAACCTGATACTTTGACTAATAATTTAACTGATTTTAGCGGAGTGTGGAAGACATTTTCAACATCTTCTGTAAGGTAAGGGTGTTACACATGCTTTGCGCACGGAGTTTATCTAAGAGGAAAGCCCACTGTGGAACATCCAATCACGCATAACGAATTCCCATGCCTCCGTTAGGTTTTAAATGAATAACCCTGCACATAGTTGAGATTCTATTCACGTAACATACTGGGTAATTGTTTATTACTCTTGTTTGAGTACATATCAATTGGAGGGCTGAGAAGAGCAATAGAGGCAGCCAGTTCTTATTGCAATAAATGGGGTTTGAAATGAATGAAAACAAAACCAGATACAGATACAGACACAGGTTGCCTAAGGATGAGAAATATATGGTCAATAGAAGAGAAATAGTGGTGGTAAGGAGATTTGATTATTTGGGGACAAGGTTAAGTTCAGATGGTAGCTGGAAAGAACAAATGATGTCTGTGGCAAAAGGTAAAATGACCACCAGGGTGATATAAATGTCAAATGGAAGTAGTAGAAAATCGAATGCTACATGGATCAGAGGTATAGGGAGTAGATGAGGCCTGGAGAGAGACTGATAGAGTGCCTAGATCCTTATATAAATATATATTGCGATTACAGGTAGTATCACCTAATGGAACAGCACAATTGGAACTGAGAAGGCATTTTACTAAAATTAAAATCTTGTCAAGTGCAATGAAATATTTATGCAGAATCTCTAACTTGGAAGATGGCAATATTATTAAAGAATGTTATCATAATCAAAGGAGAAGTATCTGGGGATGGTCTTGGCCACATAAAATGAATGACGTGTTGAAGCAGATAGGTATGGGTAATTTTTCAATAAATGCGGAGTTTGGGTTTAGAGACTTTTGGAAAGAATTTAAGAGTGGAAGATATTGAGAGACAAGATATTTTTGCCAGTGCAAGTGACAAATGCTCACTGATGATATATACAAAAATAAAAGCAGCCTGGGGAGGGAAGCATTTATAGACATATATACTAAGTTAGGGAAATAAGGTTTTGCTTGGGCGAGAACAGGAGTGAAAAGTTCAAAGGTATAGATCAAGATAGGGAGATAGATAAATGTCCATTTTGTGGAGAAAAGAATGCAGACTTACACTGTACATTATACTGTAGTCAAAAAGGAAAAGGAGAGAGCAAGCCTGGCAACGTAGATGGGAAAATTTGTGTGCCGAATTAGTAATTAGAAAAATTTTGTCAGTAAATGGGATAAAGAACAGAAGAAATATAGGGAATTATTTAGGGAAAGTTAAAGATAGATGGCTGTGAAGAATTAAGGGAAAAATGTAGAATAGTATAGGTGAAATGGCACAATATGTAAAAAGGAATAGAGGGCTTCCAATACACAACCTAGGGTTAGGTGTATGGGGTTCGATGAGGTTCAATGACAAGCAACATGGAAGTTTTTCAATAGTTTGATTTATAGAGTAATATGTATACCCCTGAATAAAGATGAATTTAATAAAGAATATAACTTATTATTAATAATGCTTAAACTAATGTTTATAATAAAGATTTCATAAACAAACGAATTGAAAAATCCAATACTAAGAAAGCTGTTAACGATATTTCTAACCTTAGAGAAATAAAAGACGATTATAATTTTAAAAAAATTCACTTACCATGCTTGGGTTAATAAACATTTTCAAAAAAATTCTTAAAGAGTTTGGTATAACTTTAGTTCCTCAAAATAAATATAGTATTAATAATTTATTGCATTTTTATAAAGATAAAATTCCTAATAGTAAAAAATCTGGTATTTATCAGTTCAATTGTTGCGATTGTGATAAAGTTTATATTGGAAAGACAAAAGATAATTCAGAAACCAGAACAAAAGAACATTTTCGTAACATTAAGTATAAACAGACTACCAAATCGGCCGTAGCAGATCATATTTGGTCATTTAACCATGAAATAAATCCAGAAGTTAAATTATGAAAACAAATGTTTCGATAGATTTAATGGTTTGGGAAGATATTTATTTTAAAGACAAGCTTCGTGAAATGAATTTTGAAATACCGGCAGTCGATTCTGTTTTGAAATTTATTTTCAGATGTTGGTAGTACTAACAAGAACATATTAACATCTAGCGTCCGTACCGATAAACAGTTTTGTTGTTTCCGGCTGAGGATTTGTAAAAGTTTTACATGAAATCGCGACCCCGGAAAATTTATAAGAAAGGTATCATTTCTTGTAAGATAAGTGAAGTTTTAAGCTACAAATTGTTATATTTTTATATATCATGGTAGGATTTAGGAATATATGGTGTTTTCTAGTATAGATTTTATAACTGTAATCTTGATTTTGTGTTTTAATTTGTTGATGTAAAAGGAAAGATGAGCAAAATTACTTTTGTCAGAACATATTTTCGCGAACCCAGTGTTGCGGCTGGCAGCCGGCGCACACAGAAGGTTTATAAAGTGTACGCGCGGAGATAAAAGGCTTGCCGAAACAGATAAAGTAGTTGACTGGAAGGTTCGTGTTTTGTGTGCTGTTGTCTTGATTGTTATTCCACAAATTTGTAGAAATATGAGTAGAGGTATATAAAAGAAGGCGTGGCTAATTTAGAGAGGGAGTCGTAAATGGAACTGCGTGTGCGTACAGCTGTTATGGAAGTGAACTCTTTTGAGGACGGCGATGTTGGAAGATTGTATTCGTGTATGTTACGTAATTCTGCTACTATAACGGTTGACCAAAGAGTGTTTCTACGTAAATAAAGAGAATTTTGATTTCTGCAAATTGGACTTTCAATTGTACAAATCCACGGTCACATTATGTATTGACTTGAACCAACGGAAGTTATTTATGGCAGTTTTCTTTCCTTGTATTTCTTTATGAAGTAACTAATACAAGGCACGTCCGTCAAATAAGGTCTCCAATTTTATTTAATGTATAAAACATGCTTATTATCAATGAATGCTACATTGATGAAAAGGCGGCACTTACAGCTATTTTTCAACGTAATCACCAGTGCAATCGATGCACTTTTGTATGCGCTGTGGCAGTTCCATTGTCATAGCACTCTCCCACCAAGTTGAGCAGGTGGGGCTGAACCTCGGTTTTCAAATCATCGTCGGTCTGGAAATGTGTCCCACCCAGGTGTGACTTCATCTCAGGAAACAGATGATAATTACTAGGTGCTAAGTCTGGACTGTAGGTGGCATGGTTGAGGATGTCTCATCCGAACAGGGCCAGGAGATCAGCCGTTGAATGTGCAGTATGGGGACGAGCGTTGTCGTAGTAAAAAATAACTCCCTTCGTCAACACTCCCCTCCTTCTATTTTGAATGGCACATTGCACAGTATCTAGAGGCGTTTATTGTTGAGCCAGTAAGCATAAACTCGCACAAAAATACTCCTTTTCTGTCCCAGAACACACTGGCCATCACTTTGCTGGCAGAAAATGTTTGAACTTTCGGGGCTTCGGTGAATTCGAATGCCGCCGCTAACGATAACGTCCATTAGTTTCTGGTGTTGTGTCGTACACCCAGGTTTCATCGCCAGTGGCAATTGTATCCAACAATTACTCGCCCTGTTCTGCATAGCGCTCTAGGAACCGGTGGGCTGCTTCAACACGTTGCCGTTTATGGTCTTCGGTGAGCATTTTGGGAACCCACCTCGCACACACCTTGCGATAATGCAAATGTTCGGTCAAAATCTTGTCAATCGTAGTCTTACTGACTTCAGTGATAAGTTCGCACAGCTCGCGAACTGTCACACGCCGATCTTTAAGCATTTCTTGCTCCACTTTTTCAATTGTTTCGGCTGAAACCGAAGGCCGACCAGAACGCTGATCGTCATGGACGTCTGTACGAGTCTTTAAATACTCTGAGCCACTTTCGCACGTTTTTGACGTCCATACAATGTGACCCATAGACTTCGCATAACTGACGATGAATTTTAGTGGGGGTAGTGCCCTTAGTACTAAAAAAAAAAAACGGATCACTGCACGCAACTCACACTTGGCGGTGGAAGGGATAGGAAGCTCCTTCGCAAACGACTGCCCAGCCAAGATTGATGCTAGCAACGGGTTTGTTTTCATGGGGATTTGAAGGGGTGAAGTGAAGCTACATAAGTGTTGCCGGATCGCGCGTAATAGCGTTCCTCACGGCTCCAGCGCCTTGGACACCTTATTTTAAGGACACTTCTCGTGTTATCGGTAAATGTTTTCTGAATTACCGTTTTGACTTTCAAACTATATAAATAAATGCTCATAAGGAATTTGCTGTACAAATATCACATCCAGCAGCTCAGAATAACACGGAAGTCCAGAAACAGGAGTATTGCACTTGAGGATTTTTCCGCTTTCGAAGCCACGTAAAATTTTGATATGAGAGGAAATGGAAGAAACATCTAGCAGCTTCTTAGGTTTAAAAGGCACTGTTTTTAAGTTCCCCGTAGTTTCAGAGCGTATAAAAGAAACGTTTTGCCATTTACCTTGCATACAAACAAAAGCCGGCTTAAAATTGTTTCTCCCTCGCGCTTTCTTATATTTTTGTGTGTGCATAAACGTAAGAGCACTAAAAACCCTCAAGCGTAGTAAATTCAATTTTCTTCCGTTCATTCTGTATAGCAATTGTTAGGCAGAGTGCTTAGACCTTGTTTATTCGAGTCGCTCTCGCTTAGAAAAATATCCTTCATTCTTTCTCATAGTAGTACCTCCATTTCCTGTAGAACGGGAAGGTATTCTTCTTGTGGTTATGTCCTTGTACCCTATTTTCTTAAGCTACTTTCAGAGGAAGAACTAGGTATAAATTCCTGTAAACTTCCTTTTAGTAACCATTTGAAACGAATCCTCAACTTGGTGTGTGGGGATACTGCAGCTCTGCACTGAAAATTAGCTGATGATATAATTCTGATGTCAAAAATAATTTCGAAGCCAACCTGTATTTATGTATGTATTAAAATTTGCTGTCACAGGGCATTTCCCCAGTTATCAGAGCGTATACAGTTGATTACATCCAATTTATGAATAGAATTACATTACGAGGGCTGTACAATAAGGAATGATCACATTTAATTTGACAACGTACCTTTGCTCATCCTCATAATTTTGATGGTACTTCTCAAAATAGTCTCCCCTGAATGCGATGCACTTGCCCCAGCGCTTCTGCCAGTCTTCAAACACATGCTGGAAACTATTTTCTGAGAGATCCTTTAAAATCGCCTCCGCAGCCTTCACCACTGCTTCTGATGATGGAAAATGCCTCCCACGAAGGCGTTTCTTCAAGTTACGGAATAGAAAAAAGTCACATGGAGCTAAATCCGGACTATAGAGAGGGTGAGGGATGCACTTCACGTTGATTTTTGCAAGGCATTCAGCAACAACATTGGCACTATGCGGTCGCGCAATTATCGTGGTGCAGCATCCAGCCTGCTTCACGGAAATGTGGTCTTTTGCGCCTGATATGGACTTGCAATGTTTCCAGGACATCCCTGTAGTATTGTCCAGTTACTGATGTAGGTACAATATACTGATAAACGATTCTATGAAATCAAAGAGTGAGATGACCATAACGTTCTCAGGAGAAGCACCCAGATTTGATTTTTTGGGGGATTGGTGATAACGGAGATTTCCACACTGAGCTTTGCTGTTTGCTCTCAGGATAAAAATGATACAGCGAAGTTTCATCAGCAGTGATTATGTTTGAAAGAAACTCCGGATCTTCCTCTAACATCAACTTTAACTGAATGCAGACTCGAATGTGAATGTACTTTTGTTCGGTAATCAACAGTCTCGGAACCCATCGCGCACAAACACGTCTCATGTGTAATGTTTCTGTCACCAACGTTTGGGTGGCACCCAATAAAATGTTCAGTATTTCATAAAGTGATCTTAAGGTAATTCGTCGATCCTCTCTCACAATGGCGGCAGCAGTGTTCACGTTTTCTTCCGTAAGAGCAGTAACTGGAGCACTTGGTCCACCTTTCTTTGAAATTAATGGTCTCCCCTCTTTAAGATTTTAAACCATCTTCGAGCTGTGCTGTAGTGAAGAACAGACTCTCCATAGGCCTCCTGTAACATTGTGTAGGCCTCAACTGCAGATTTGTTGAGACGAAAGGAGAATTTCAAAGGCGCGTATTGTTCCTCGTGTGTTGACTGTTACGTAACAACGGGTCGTCCAAAATGACTAAAATTTTGGTAACTATCAACAGATGAGCAACGAAATTCACTGTCTTTTATTTAAGAGTGCTGCCACCTTCATGTTGAGGTTGGAAGCTTTTCAGACCACTATCGATAATGTTTATCTTGATAACTATGAATTAAATAAATCAACAAGTTTTTGAATGGGTTATTTACAAAAGAGGTGAAAATATGTGTGTAGCATATAATATATTTGGAAAGATAGACTGAAAAATTCAATGCCAGAGCCGGGATTTGAACCACAGATCTTCTGGTTGATTTCCAGCCTCTCTAACCCTTGAGCTACTATGGCCAACGTGCCGACATAACATTAAATTCTCCAAGATACTCCTGTTCTTCCCGTTTTCCCCATTAATTGACCTAATAGTGGTTAACTATGAAGCCCGGGTCTTAAAGTACTTACACGTTGTAAGTCGTCATTAAAGTAACTCTCACGTGTTCATGAGAACTACTAAGTGGTTTACCGGGAAAAACACGAGTCATTTGGAGAATTTAATGTTATTTCGACACATTGGCCATAGTAACTCAATGGTTAGAGCGACTGGACTGCATCCGTGGTTGAGATCCCGGCTCTTGCTCCCGATATATATTTGCATAACTAATGACAGAAATGTATTTTGCACATTATAGCTTCGATATATGGTCGATAGAGAAACTCGAGCCGTGTATTGACGTTTTCCATATCAACTGTCTCACATCTGAGTGAACTCGTTTTCGTCGACAGTCTACTGTCTAATGTCTTTTTTGGTATTAATAATTTAGTGTGTCAGGAAACAAAACTTTTCCTCAGCTTATCTGAAAACCGCCAACCTCGGGTCAGCTATGATTGATTGTTATATCAACCGACGAAAAATGGATCAGTTATATGGTTCTGGACGTGGAGGAACAAAAGAAAGCTGCAAGTCAGTGATTAACGACGGTTCTTGAGATGAATGTGAGACGAAATAATAGAATAAAGGAGAGGGTAGAGAGAGAAAATGTACCACTTCTTTAGTACGCTCTGCTTTGGCGAGACAAAAGTGTTAAGCAGCAAAACTGAACCAAGGCAATTAACCATTTTAAAATTTTGTTGGTATGCATACACTGCTTTCTAATAAAACATATTTAAGGTGCAGGTAATGCTAATACGAAAGAGGAGGCAAAATGGGATCGAAACAAATGAATAGCAGATATAATTTAGGGAGCTGATAGGGGAGGGAAGAAAATTAAAATTACAAATAAGAGATTTGGGAGAAATAGATATAACAAATGGAGATCTATATAGGCAATTCTCAATGCAAGAGGTGTATCAACAATTAAAGTTTATAAAAAAATAAGGCAGTAGGATTCGATGATATACCAGGGGAATTTTAAAAAGTGTATGAAGAAACAAAAAAGGGGGCTTAGAAGTAATGACAAAGGTGCTAAAGAAGATAAAAGAAAGTGATGAAATACCAGAAAGCTCTAAATTAAGCATTATTGTGCTTATTTATAAGGGTAAGGGAGGTGTAAATAAACCAGAAAACTAAAGTGAAATAACTTTATCTATATTAGGAAAAATATACACAGGTAGCAGAAAGGCTAAGAATAGGGGTAAAAAAGAAAGGAAGCTGTCTGAATTACAAGCAGGCTTCAGGAAAGGAAAACTGACAATAGATAATCTGTTCATAATAAAGACCATAATAGACAAATACCTCAGGGAGAAGAGAGGAAGGGTATATGTGTTCTTTGCAGATTTTGAGAAAGCTTTTGATACGACAAAAAGAAAAGCTTTAGTTTGGAAATTGAGGATGAAGGGGGTAAGTGGAAGATACATAAAAAGTAGAGAAAATCTATAAAGGGGTGAAGATTTGCATAAGGTGGGGATAAATGTAACTACGGAGATGAGAGAACAAAAATAGGTCCAAGACAAGCCTGCAAAATGTGTCAAATTGTAATTAAAATAGATAATATATAATAGACAAGGTAATATCAAAAAAGAAATTCCTGGACTGCTATATGTGCATGACTTAATGGTAGGATCTATAACGGTAGTACAATTGCAGAAGGCAATAAATGAAAATCATAGGTTCAGAACAGTGGAGAATAAAAATAAACATAAATAAGTGGAAAATTACCCTCATCAAGAAGGGAGTTAAACTAAAAAAGATGAAAAGTGGGTACGAAATAACAAAATGCTAGAGGTGATCAATGAATTTTAATACTTATGAGTGAGGTAAAATAACAAAGGAAAGTCGGTCAGGGGGAGTTACCTGGATAAGGTTTTTCCGGGGTGTTCCGTTATCCTGAAATACGTATGTTGGTTAGCTCTAAGCTCTATGGACCCCGGGCTCATTTGGGCAACATTTCACCCATTTCATTCATCGTCCGATATCACTTAACGTTGGAGGACGTAAATTGCAAAAGAAAAGGAAATAAGCAAGCCATTCTTAAAACAATTGTCACCATTGTTGTGTTTATCTAAACGAAGGTCATTTTAAAAATTTTATTGCCCATATAGGGAAAATATGATAAATTAATATACAAAAATAAATGGATTTGAAATTGTCTACTTTTTGTGAACAGGAATGGAAAACATAAATACTTCCAAGATATATCACGAAAACTTTGGATAACATGCAATATAGTAGTGTGGCTCATTTGCTGTACAAAATTAAACTTCAAGAAGTCCCGAGTTCGAATATTGGTCAGAGGAGGTTTTCTGGCTGTTATCCCGCAAGTTTTCCATATCCTGCTCAATGAATGTCCGTAAATCTAAGCCCCATGTACCCTGGACTCATTTCAATATCATTTCATCCCGATGACTTTAGATTGGAGGTTTTTTATTTCATCTGAAAGATGAACGTCTGGTAATCCTAAGCTCTATGTACCGTGTACTAATTAGAACATAACTTCATTCATTGTCCGATATGACTTAACGTTGGAAATTTTCTCCTATCCTGAAAAATTATTGTCTGGTAACCCTAAGCTCTATGGGCTCTGTACTCACTTGATCATTGCAGTCATCGTCCGATAGGACTTCAAGTTTTAGGTTTTCCCTTATCCTGAAATGTGAATGTCTGGTAGTTTTAAGCTTTATGTACCCTGTACTCATTTTAGCATAATTTCATTCATCTTCCGATATGATTTAAGTTTGGAAGTTTTCTGTTATTCTGAAAGATGAATGTCTGGGAACCCTAAGGTCTATGAACCCTCTACTAATTTGAACATCGTTTCAAACATCTTCCGATACGACTTAACGTTGAGGTTTTTCCCTTATCTTCAAAGATGAATGAATGACATCTCTAAGCTCTGTGTGCCCTGTAATCATTTAAACGTCATTTCATTCATCGCCCGATATGACTTAGCGTTGGAAGTTTTCTCTTATCCTGAAATATAAATGTCTGGTATCTCTAAGCTCTAGATACCTTGTACTCATTTGAACATCATTTCATTCGTCGTCCGATATGACTTAAATTTGGAGCTTTTCCCTTATCCAGAAATATAAATATATGGTATCTCTAAGCTCGAAGTACCCAGAACTCATTTGAACATAATTTTTCTATCGTCCGATATGACTTAAGGTTTGAGGTTGTCCCTTATCCTGAAATATGAATGTCTGGTAATTTAAAGCTTTGGAAATTAACTGTTTTTGCACAATAGCCGTGTGTAGGACGCACTATGAAAGGGTAGAGCCAGACTGAAAATATCAATTCCATAGCCTGGATTTGAACCACGGATCTTCTGGTTTTCCTCCAGCCGCTCTAACTCTTGAGCTACTGTGGCCAACGGGTCGATATGACATTAAATTCTCCAACTGACTCGTATTTTTATTGGTAAACCACTTAGGTATTCTCATAAACACATGAGAACTGCCTTAATGATGACTTACGTGTAAGTACTTTAAAGCCCGGGCTTTATAGTTCGGACCACTATTAGGTCAATTTATGGAAATTAATTGTTCTTTCACACTAGCCGTGTGTAGGCTAAAGTATGCAAAGATAAAGTCAGACTAAAAATAGTGTCGGTTGGAGAATTTAATATCATATCGTCACGGTGGCCATAGTAACTCAATGGTTAGAACTGCTGGACGGAAACCAGAAGATCCGTGGATCAAATCCCGCCTAGGGCATAGAATTTTTCAGTCTGACTCTACCCTTTCAAAGGTAGTTGTCACATGTGTTGTGGTTTACCGGGAAAAACACGAGTCAGTTGGGGAATGTAATGTCATATCGGCACTTTGTCCATAGTAGCTCAATGGTTAGAGCGGTTGGACGGAGACCAGAAGATGCGTTGTTCAAATTCCGGCTATGGCATTGAATTTTTCACTCTGACTCTGTCATTGCATACTTTAGCCTACACCCGGCCAGTGTGAACGAACAACTTACTTCCAGAACAAAGGAGGTTAATAAAACCTTTTAGAGTCTGAAAGCTTGAGCATGTTTTCCTAAAGCACTTAAATTTTGTATAGTGACGTCTTCGTGCGTGCCACTACGTTGGTCTCATTGTACACTATTTCTTTCGTCCTTAGAACTGATTTTGCATAAGTATAAGAAATTTAATGGAGGAATGTATTTTTTAAATCAGTGTGTTTGATAAATATTGGATTACATTGAACAGTGTGTTACATTCTCTTTGTCAAATTATGTTTAAAAGAGTGTTTATTACAAGGAAACCACTAACGAGAAACAAGGTATTCAGGGTTGCCTGCCAAACAGGCACAAACCTGCAGTGTTTAACTGAGTGCAGGAGGTGTGTAATGTCTTCATTCGCTTCACTGAAGCTAAGTCGATGTATTTACTGGAGAGTACACCGTTTACTAACACTAATCAAATGTCTGGAGGCCCCGCACGCCATTTCATCAAACAAATGAAGGCATGTTTACATATTAACACCCGAGTCGGACCTTGTGCCCCAAATGCTCGAGAAAATATAACCGACGATTATGTATGAGAAATTCAAAACACACAAATGGGAATTTGATAAATTACTCACGGTTAGGCGAAAATGTATTTCAGTTTTGCAGTCAGTGCAAAAATGAGATTCAGAAGAGCTCATTCATTTCAAAAACACAAAATGCATACAGAAAGGCGTAATCGATCAAGGATAAAACTGCTTTGTTGAAGAAAACTGCTTGGACTCCTATCTGGAATAGAACTTCGGGGCCAGACTAACAAAAAATGACCACTTAAACACAGGGGCAAGCGCTCATTGACCTATAGCTCATATTAGAGTGCTCCTCAGTTTACCCGGCGTCATTATAAGTGGGTTATTCCAAAATTAATGGCTACTCTGC
>CM060960.1:56558873-56918873 GCA_030765055.1 Mantis religiosa | reverse complement strand
CTACGGAATCAAAATCGTTGTTGGACTTGTATTCAACTAGCAAGGGTAGCTAGAGCTGCTCCTAGTACAATTCTCCACATACTTAAAAAGTTAAATATGAGGAAAGTTTGCACTCGATGAGTTGCACAAAGTCTTACAGAGGAAACAATGTGGCAGAGAATGGAAACAGCGACACTACACTTAGAACGTTATAAATGTGAAGGCGAGTGTCTTCTTCGATGTGTCATAGTATTAGATGAAATCGGGGTTCGATGCTACCAACCAAAATTGAAGAGTATCTCATACTTGTGTTACATGATGGTGCTCGGTCTCATGCGTCTGCCCCTGTTAATTTACTTCGCAGCATAACCTGGGAAGTTCTGGAGCATCCTACATGTTCCCCAGAAATGAGCCCTTGTGATATCGATCTTTTTGCGAAAATGAAATTACTACTTAGAGGAGTTTGGTTTAGAACCAGACAGGCAAATATTACAGATGTACAGGGTGTATATAAATGAATAACGGGGTGTTAACTCTTTATAATATTTATTACATTAAACTTACAGTTATAAATATGTCAAATGAAAAAGCAGCTCAAGCAGTTTTGTTTGTTGGCACCAGTGCGCATGTGGGTGCAATGTTACTTCTGCAATCCGCTAGACAGCGGTAGCAGCGAAGATGGTGACTAGTAAACACAAAGCATTTTGTGTTTTGCAGTTTGGTAAGACCGAATCTGTAGTTACTGTGCAACGTGCGTTCCGCATTAAGTTTGGTTGTGATCCTGATAGTTATAATAATATTCGTAGAAGGCATCAGTCTCAAAATACCGGCTGCCTTTGCAAAGGTAAGAGTACGGGATGACCAAGAGTAAGTGAAGAGACTGTTGTGCGAGTGAGAGTCGTTCACTCGTAGACCAAAGTAATCAGTCCGGAAGGCTAGTCGTGAATTACAAGTTCCTGTGTCGACTGTTTGGAAAGTTGTAAGAAAACGCTTACGGCTACGTCCTTACCGTTTACAGTTATTACAGGCTCTAAAGCCAACAGACCACGGATTACGTGCCAACTTCGCAAACGACATGTTGTTCCATGACGATGGCCATTTTATGGATCGTATTGTCTTAAGTATTGAATCTACCTTTCACCTTAGTGGATATGTTAACACTCATAATGTGCGCATCTGGGGCTCAGAAAATCCTCACCAAATGTTACAAATGAAAGTAGATTCCCCTAAAGTGAATGTTTTCTTGTGCCGTATCCCGCCGAGAAAGTTTATGGGAGTTTCTTTTTTGGTGAAACTACTGTAACTGGCACTTCTTACATTGATACACCAGAGCAGTGTCTCTTCCCTCAGTTGGAAGAAAATGAGTCAGAGAACTTCATTTACCAGCAAGATGGTGCGCCACCTCACTGGCATAACGAAGTACACTATTGGTTGAACGTCACTGAAACCGAGGGCTGGATAGACCGCAAGGGCACCAATGACAGGGCTTGCAATGCATGGCCTCCACGTTCTCCTGACCTAACGCCATGCGATTTTTACCTTTTGGGCTTCATCAAGGTTGGTGTGTATGTGCCTTCGCTACCAGCTAACCTCCCTGAATTAACAAAGTGGATCGAAGCTGCTGTTTCTACAATTACTGAATACACACTTATCAACGTTTTTGAGGAATTCGGCTATAGACTAGCTGTGTGTGGTGTGATAAAGGGTAGTAACAATAAACATTTATGAGGTTCTTGGTAAAACTGTTGGGGTAGCTTTTTCATTTGACATATCATTTATAACTAAGTTGAATGTAATAAATATTATAAAGAGTTTAAGCCCCGATATTCATTTATATACATCCCATAGAGCAGTCTGTTCGAATATTTGACAAGACGCTGTTTTTGTAGTTTACGTCCTCCAACAACGTCATATCGGACGATGAATGAAATGTATGAAATGATGCTCAAATGAGTCCGGGGTCCATGGAGCTTAGAGTTACCTGAGATTCGTCTTTCAGGATAAGGGAATGCTCCGGAAAAAACCTTATCGAGGTAACTCGTCTTGACCGAGTTTCGAACTCGGGAAGGACGCGCCGTGGCTTAGTGGATAGACAGCTCTGCTCTCACCAAGGCGGCCCGGGTTCGATCCCAGGTGACCGCAAAGTGGGATTTGTGGTGGACAATACGGCACTGGGGCGGGATTTCTCCGGGATCTCCGGTGCTCCATCTTCATCTCATGTATCATCAGTGTCATCGCCTGCAGTGCCGTATATAGTAAAAGCGGGCGTTAAACACTACAAATTTCATTTCATTTCGAACTCAGACCTCTTGAAGGTGAGGCAGACACGCTACTATCAATGATGCCAAGGACGGCAACAAGACGCTGCCCGCCTCGGTAGCATAGATGGTAGTGTCTGCCTCACGTCTAAGAGGTCCCGAGTTCAAATCTTGTTCAGGATGAGTTACATGGATAAGGTGTTTTCCGGGGTTTTCCCTTATCCTTACAGATGAATGTCGAGTAGCTATAAGCTCCATGGACCCTGGACACATTTGAGCATCATTTCACCAATTTCATTCATCGTCCGATATGACAACGTTGCAGTACGTAAACTACAAAAAAAAAAAAAAAAAAAAAAAAAAAAAAAAAAAAAAAAAAAAAAGCTGTGGATTGCATCCGTCGGCTCCCTGACGTGCGGAGGCGGGTTCCCTTTGGAGATTGCTTCTAGGCATTGCAGTAATGTGACTGGTCCAAATATGTTTTACTTGTTGCTAATTCAAATGTTGCCACTACTTATTGAATAACCTAGGCATTTGGCAAATCATTTGTTGCTGAAGAATATTTACTATTTTGTGTCTTTACTACAGATTAAAGTTTACATCGTAGTGAAACTTGATGTTACATTGTTGTTTAGTACATATTCTACAAAATTTTTCATTTGTTTCTCATTAATTCGAAACTTAATTGTTGCCACGAGGGATATGCTGGTCGTTTACGCCAATCAGAGCAAATCTGTAGAGCGGAATGTACGTTACTGTACGTAAGGGTAGCTTGAGGTAGAGAGAAATGAGGCGCATGATGATGCCAACTCCACCCTTTTTCCGTCCGCAGTCTTAATTTTACCCCCCACTCTGCTGCTTTACATTAACAAGGCCCTTCTTCCTCACTCCCCACCCTCCAATCTTTGTTGTTGGATGCACAGTCAACCCTCTACTGCGAATATCATCAAGTTAAATTTGCATGTCTAGAATGTTTAGATTTCAGTTCCTTGAGAGAGTCAGAGCGAGGGTGCAAATAAAAGACGAAGCACTATGACTCCCTATGGTGCCATCTCAGCTTAAGTATGTATGTCTTTTTCTGCGATATAAGATAAAAATGTGTGCAGTGATAAGCACACTCTGAGCTCATATAAATTTATTTTATTTTCAAACTCTAGTGCTTCATTTTCTCAGTCAGTTTTTACATGTCTATTAACATATTAACGAAATTGATATGGAATCAAAATTCAGCATCCTTTATTAACTTACTAATGAGCAAACCATTTCATAAATATGCTTCTAACTTTGTAACCACAGTCAGTATCAGACAGCGATTAGGAGGCAACAAATTTATAGAAATCTCGATATTGAAGAAAGAAATGTTAATAAATAAAAAAAATGCTTTGATAAACCAAGATATATAAAGATACTTTATTATTTTAATATGAAATTAGAATGGTCAGGATGATGAATAAAATAGTGGTTTATTTAAATAATGAGGAGGAAAGAACATAGTTTAATATAGCAAAGTATGTCAGCATCAAGGCAAAGTAGGAAGAATACTCGGGTAAAATCTACGCGCTGTAAGCGACAGGAAAGAGGACCGTTATCTTCTTTGTATCAGAAAGGGTTGAACGTCTTAGAACTATAGAAAGGAATGCATGTAGACAAAAAGGCTTCCAGGGTGCGATGAAGCATGAAGGTTAGAACGTCCTACTTTGCTGATGTGATAACGGTGTATACCGTTACAGAGAGCCCAGGGTAGTCGTGTCCGAACTCAGGGTAGGCGTTAAGTGAATGAGTTAGATGAGTTTTGGAAACCAATGAAAAATAAATCGAAATAGATCAGAAACCAATAATAATGTAAGATTCGAAAAATGGAGAGAAGGGTGAGCTATTTTGGTCATGTGATAAGTGAGAGTGGGGAGCAGAATTGGGTTCGAACTGAATCGCGAAGTCGAGGAAACATACTTGCTAGATCGTCCTTCAAGAGGTGAGACGTATTAGTCGGAAGAATATGCAATATCTTAGTAAAACTTGCTTGCTATAACGTACTTCAAGAGGTGAGACGTCTTAGTGTCGGTCGGGAGAAGAAAATGTAACATTATTAATAGACTTGCTACATCATACTTGAAATCTGACGTATCAGTCGGGAGAAGAAAATATAATACGTTGGTAGAATTTAACTGGAAGTGGTCACAGTTGCAACTCAGTCTTAATGAAACAAATACACTACAAGATAATTAAACAAAATTCCACAGTCATCTGAGAATTATTTATTCCACTGGGCAACCAGCATCTACAAACCCATTTTCCTATAACCATTCACCTGAGAAGAGAACTCATAGCTCCAAATTTCAACCACAAGAACCCAAACAATTTATATAATATGCAGTTTTGCAACGTAATGGCACTGGAGTATGCCGCAACTTCCAGAACAATTAAAACGATCCTCAACTTATAACCAAAAATGCTTAAGTGTACAGGGAGCTCGATGGGCATCAAAAATCAATTTTTTGCTCTTAGTGTTAAAAAGTTATATAATTCTTCAGCTTTATATACAACATAGGGTGTCAGCTGGTATAAAAGCCCTTTAATCCATCAATTTAAAGATGGCGGTGCAATGACACGCCTACTTTCTGATGTAGTATGAAGGGAAAGATTCTTCCAGGTGGCAAACCACTTGCAGGTCGTGGAAGTTGTAACCGCAGTATCAGGCAGCGATTAGGAGGCGGCGAATTAATCGAAGTCAAATAATTAAAAGAGAAGATAAATTAATAGAAATGCTTTGCTAAACTAGTATAACAATTCTGTTATAATAATATGAATTTAGAATGATTAAAATAGCAGTTGACTTAAAGAATAAGAAAGGAAGAATATATTTTAGTTAATTGATGGAGATTAAACATTTCTCCACACTAGCCGTATATAGGCTAAAGTTTTTGATAGTCAGCATGAAAAATTCAATGCCATGGCCGGGATTTGAACCACGGATCTCCCGGTTTCCGTCCAGTCGCTCTTAACCTTTGAGCTACCATGGCCAACGTGCCTTCCTGACATTAAATTCTCCACTTGACTCATGTATCCCCCCAATACACCACTAGAGGCTCTCGCATTCGAGATATACCGTTTGTGGCGACTTACTATCGTAAGTACTTAAGCCCCAGGCTTCATCATTTAACTCTCTTTATTTTAGTTAATTGATGGAAATTAATCATTTCTCCACACTAGCCATATATCGGCTAAGGTTTTTGATAGAGTCAACATGCAAAATTCAATGCCATGGCCAGGATTTGAACCTCGGATCTCCCGGCTTCCGTCCAGTCGCTCTTAACCTTTGAGCTACCAGGGCCAACGTACCTTCCTGACGTAAAATACACCAGTTGACTCACGTATTTCCCCGGTAGACCACTAGGAGCTCTCGCATCCGAGATACACCGTTTGTGGCGACTTACTATCCTAGGTACTTAAGTCCCAGGCTTCATCATTTAATTTTTATTATTTTAGTTAATTGATGGAAATTAATCATTTCTCCACACTAGCCATATATAGGCATGTTGACTCTATCAAAAACCTTAGCCTATTGAACTTATCATGTTGACTCTATCAAAAACCTTAGCCTATATATGGCTAGTGTGGAGAAATGATTAATTTCCATCAATTAACTAAAATAATAATAAGAGTTAAATAATGAAGCATGGGACTTAAGTACTTATGATAGTAAGTCGCCACAAACGGTGTGTCTCGGATGCGAGGGCCCCTAGTGGTCTTCTGGGGAAATACATGAGTCAACTGGGGTATTTAATGTCAGGAAGGCACGTTGGCCATGGTATCTCAAAGATTAAGAGCGACTGGACGGAAGCTAGGAGATCCGTAGTTCAAATCCCGGCCATGTCATTGAATTTTTCATGTTGACTCTATCAAAAGGAAGAATATAATTTAATATAACATACATACATACAAACATCCAGGCAAGAAAGAGAAAATATTCTTGTAAAAATCTGTACAAAACGCAGAGACAGGAAAGAAGGCCCGTTACCTTTGTGTTAGTAAAAGTTCAATGTCTGAAGACTATTGTATTATTTCGGTTAGGAATATTTTGGGACAAAGGGCTTTCAAAATGCAGTTGAGCATGAACGTTAAGGAGATTTTCTTCGCTGATTTGGTAACGATGCATAGCGTTACAAACAACTCAGGGTAGGCGTTCCACAACTCAGGGAGGGCTGAACTTCAGTGAGTCATGAGTTTTGAAAACCAATGCGAAAATTCGGAATAAAATGAAAAACCAATAACAACGTAACATTTGAGAAGGGTGAGCTAGTTTAGTCACGTGATAAAGTTATAGAGGGGGTTAGAATAAGGTTTGAACTGAATGGTGATGTAAGAAAAACCTTACTTACAAGTTGATACTACGACAGGAAGAATGTGTAGAAAAACTTTACTTACAAGTTGTTACTGCGACAGGAAGAACGTGTAGAACAACTTTACTTACAAGTTGTTACTACGACAGGAAGAACGTGTAAAAACTTTACCTACAAGTTGATACTACGACTGGAAGAACGTGTAGAAAAACTTTACTTACAAGTTGATACTACGACAGGAAGAACGCGTAGAAGAACCTTACTTACAAGTTGATATTACGACGGGAAGAACGTGTTCATGTGCATTAAGAAGAGAAGCGAAGATTTCGAATTCTGAAAGGTGGTCACCGGTCCAAGTCGATAAGTCAACATAGATTCAAGATTTAAATCAAATAATTCTACCACAAACCAGGTATTATTAATACGACTGAGTAGCCAACGACAACCACAAAAAAATCCATTTCCTACAACCATTCACTTGAGGACAAGAGAACTCATAGCTCCAATTAAGCTCCAATTAGAACCCAATTAATTTAACTATAGTATGCGGGTTTGCCGCAAAGTAACAGACAGTGAGATTGATCTTCTCCAGCAGTATTATGGCTAGCTATCAGGAGAAATACAGGTAAAACAATTGAAGAAATGAAACAAGATATTTGGGCCGTTTATTTTCATAAATTATCCGCAGATAGTAATCCACAGCGTGGTTTGTGTCCTAAAGGTGAAGATACATGGTGTGGCTTTCAAAAATCTCAGATTAGGAAAGAAATTTATTAGCATATACACTCTCTTCCAGAAGAGGTTCTTTCGGTAATTAAATCAGTATTTAGGGAAGTTTCTCAAGATGAATTACTGAGAAAGTGCTTGCATGGTCGAACCCAAAACCCATATGGAAGTTTCATCATATAATTTGGGAAAGAATTCCAAAATCTGCATGTTGGGCCAAAAACTTATTGTATATGATAGTTTTATTTATCACGATGGGTGCAGTGGTAGGCATAAAGTAATGACAAAAATGGGTATAAAGGTTTGTGAAAATATGAGGGCAGCATGCCTAAAATAAGATGTGCGTTGACTCTCAGAGGCAAAAAGAACAGCTCACATGCTGGAAAGTAGAGCTAGAAGTAATAAAAGGACAGGAAAGGATGAGCAAAACCTAACTGAGCAGTAATATGGAGCAGGAATTTTCTGAGAGTTTGTATAATTTAACACGAAATGTGCTTAATCTTTGATCGTGATTTCCCAAAACCTAGTTTTTTCATACTTTAGGTGCATGTTTGTCAAAAACTATAAAAGATATTGATAAAATTTTTAGTGATTACTTATTAATGTTCCCTGAACACGTTAACGTAACTTTGATACCGAAATGAAAGGATTGCAATGTATAAGGAATCATGATGGATTTCAAAGGATTGTTGGTTCTTTGTTATAACACGTGCAAGGGAAGTTGAGTCGAATAGCAGATGGGGAAAAATAGTTGTTATAACAAAAGAAATGTAAGAAACAGTGTCCTTAGCAGATTTCTAAAGGATAGCACTTGACTTGTTGAATGAGGTTTTCTTTGGTCCCTAATAATGACAAAGACAAAATTGTTACAAAGGGAATCTTTGGTTGAATGAAGAGGGCTTCCAAAAAGTGAAAGTGACACATACACCGACGCGCAGCTGTGAAGGACGGTCTTCAGCGTCAGGCTGATTAGATACTTCGTCGCTGGCAAGCCACTGAAACAGTCCGAGGCCTAAGGGCGATTAGGGCAGTCCTCTTGTTCTGTCTTGGGCCAGGCATACCAGAAATGAGAGAAGATATTTGTCGGTTCATATATACGTGAGGAACGAATAAAGTTTATCGAGTAATAAACATTCCGCCTTCAGTACTCGAAACAGGGATATCGGTAACCCTTGGTCGGCAACTTCACGTTTGATGTTCGGATAAAAGAAGCAGTCAATAAATCAGTTTGAAACGGGAATTCCAGTTTAAATGAAACCATCCTTCTCACACATATCCACGCATACCCCGTGATTAACCTCATTGCTTTACCCTGAGCTAAACATTATTTATTTCAAATTGTCACCACAACGTAGAACTTTGCTCACCAATATAGTTGCTTCAAATTGGCGCACCAACGTGGAACCCTTGCCGCCAATAATTCGTTTCAACTTTCACATCAATATGATTTTTAGATCGGAGGGAAAATAAAATTCAGTCCTTAAAAATATTATCTTATTTTTTAACACAACTAAATAATTTTTCATGTGCCTAGTATAAACTATGTATGCTTTTTATTTAGTTTAAATTATAAAACTGCCTTATGTCACTTATGTAAAAGATTGGTGCCTATAACTTTAAATTCCTACAAGGAAACTAGGCCTGAATTATAGGGTGTAGTACTTTTTCTCAGTATACAGAGTGCCTTTGCCCCTCTTGCAAGGAACTGTATGAACTTAATGTAAATACTATGCAGTCGTTAAACGCACACATCCTTATACTATAATCATACCAAATTTTCATTACTTGCAATGTTTATTTTTTTGTATATTTATATTTTAATATTGTTAAAAACTAGCCCTGTCTGGGTAAAAAAAAGCCTCCCAGGGCGCTTAAAGGGGAAAAATGGTAATTTTTAATGCCACAGTAATTCTTGTGTCTGCAAAATAGTGCTTAACTTCCATATCAAACTCTGATACTGTAATTTCCATATTTTGTGTGTTTAAATGTGTATAAATGATCCTTGTTTCAATTGTACCTACCTTCAGGTGTATTTAAATAACGACCTACTTGCAGTTCACTAATGAAGAAACATAAAACAATGCCAGAGAACATAAATAAAACAATTAAAAATATAAATAATTTTTCAGAATAATAACTGCAAATTGTATTACATGGCAAAAAAGAATTAGAACACCTATGCAGAGGATTCGAACCACAGTCAAAGCAGACAAATGAGATTGTAGTTTTGCCTCTTTCCAACTGAGCTACCTAGAAACGTGAGAGATAATTATTCCGTCTAACATATAGCATTCACTGGTTCCAATAAGCATTTGCAGACGTGCAAACGTCAGATGTCTAATTACGGATATACGAGAACGGACTCAAAAGAAAACTGATTATTATCATAAAAACTTTATTGATACCTTTTTACAAAATTATTTCAGTTACCTTTAAAATACTCTCCATCACATCCGATGCACTTGACAAGTCTCTTTTCCCTCTGTTGGAAGCATGTTTGGAACTCTTCAAGTTTGATATTGTCCAGTGCCCTTTGCGAAGCTGTCTTCACCACCTTCATATCGTCATAACGCTCCCCCTTTAGCCTTTTCTATTTTCGTTCGTGGAAATAGGAAAAAGTAGCACAGTGCTAGGTCCGGTGAATACGGAGCGTGGGGAACGACAGGCCACCTCTGTAATGCCCAATAGTGGGTCACTCGTAAGGCCGTGTGTGCTGGAGCGTTGTCGTGATGCACAAACCAGTCATCTGATCGCCAAGGTTCCGGGCGTTTCCTCCTCACATCCTCTCGCAGACGCCTTAAAACATCCAAGTAAAAGCGCTGGCTAACAGTCTGGCCAGGGGGTACGAATTCCCAATGCACAATTCCACGAAAATAAAAAAGACAACGATCATAGTCTTAACATTTCACCTCACTTGCCTTCCCTTTTTTGTCCGGTAGAATGGGAGACCTCCATGGCTTGACGCTCGCTTGGTTTCTGCGTCATACCCGTAACACCAACTCTCATCCCCTCTAATGTTTTTGTTCAAGAAGTCTGGATCACGTGCAATCTCTGTTTTCAAGTCCTGACATACATTCATGCGGATGGTTTCGTTGTCCAGTGTGAGAAGGCGCGGAACAAAGTTAGCAGCAACACGTCTCATGTGCAAATCCTCCCTCAAAATCCGCTGGCACGAGCTCCAACTAATTCCTGTCGCTGCTGGAATTTGGTCGATCTTTGGCGACGATCCTCGAACTTTTGGTGGACCTCTTCAATGTTCTCATTTTGCGATGTCGAAGGGCGTCCAGAACGAGCTTGGTCTTCAACACATATCTCACCACGTTTAAAGCAACCAAATCACTCGTAAACCTGTGTGCGGCTCATAGCATCCTCCTGGAAAGCTTCCTGAAGAATTTTGTGTGTCTACTTTGCAGTTATTTTAAGCAGGAAATAAAATGTTACAGACACTCTTTGTTCTTTTAAAGTTGCCACAACGACTTCGCAGAGGTAACCCGCCAACAGTGAGAGAAACACAATACCATACTTGCACGTTCAGCTCTACACTGACGCCGTCTGCACAGCTGTTTCATGAAGGTCTGTTATTAACATCATCTAACATGAGAACCTTGCACTACATCTACGAGTGGCAGCGCCCTCGGAGGCCGGTTTCTTTTGCCCCCCTCCCCCTTGTATTACAGCCGATGCGATAACAACTATATTAGTACTAATTTCATCGAGTGTTTAACATTCATGTTAAATACGCGGGTAGAACCTAGTAATGGGATCGATGCTTTTGTGTTGGAATATAACATGCAGATTGCATAAAACTCTATAGTTAGTGGCAGCCGCTTCACCTGGTATATAAAGTCTCTTATGTTCAATTTTCAAGTAAATGGCTGCTAAACTGTATATATAATACGAGGGCTGATATACAAAAACTGAGACTGACCTTTTTTCACAGATGTTTATTACTGCAATTCAGTGTTAACATGATATTTTATAAAGTAGTACCCTCTTAAATGCAATTTTATAGCGTCTCTGCCAGTCCTTACACGTGCTGCAGAGAATTCTTTGTGAGGTACTTGTGAATAAACTCATTTTTCTTGAGCACTGCTTCAGAGTTCACAAATCGAATCCCCTCAAGCTTTGCTTTTCGTGATGGGGAATAAATAAGCCACAGCTTGCAAGATCGGGGCTATAAGGTGGATGTGGTACACAGGTAACGTTGAATCGAGGAGCCAGAAACTGCATTACTTGATTTGTGGCGTGAGGCCGTGCGTTGTCATGATGAAGTCGCCACCCAGTCAGAGAAAGCTCTGGTCGTTTCATTGCAATGTGCTTCTTCATTGTAGCCAATACTGACATGTAGTATGCTGCTGTAACAGTAGTGTGAGGGGGAACTGCATGCTGATATAACATTCCATTACAGTAAAAAAAAGTGATCATCACTTTTCCTGCAAATGGAACAACTTTTGCCTTTTTGGTGTTGGAGAACCTGGCAATTTCCATACTGTATTGGCTTGCCTACCTTTAGGTTCATAATGATGCAAACATGACTCATCACATCTAATAATTGAAGCATAATACTTGTTTCACATAAGCTTGCTTCGTATCTCTTAACGGTCACGTGACCTATTCCCCTCTCATTGGCTGCTGTTATGGTGCAGACTGTTGTGTGGTAAAAATTAGTTCGTTATTTAACATGGTGATATATCTTTATAGGTTGGTAGAGAATTGTTAAATGTATATTTTCATAACTGTTTGAATTAAATATATTACGCGAGGGACTTCATTTATCTGAAATGCATGTTAATTCTCCACGTAAAGAGGAGCTTCCGTTGCTTTCAAGTCCGCCTTTCAGATGACAGGTGATTTGTGGTAGTGGTAACATATCTGTTTATATGACTTTTATCACTGACCTTGTTTTGTCATATATTGCCATTCGAAGGTGTGTTGTTCCGAGTGCGAGAGCTAAATTATTTTATTCATTGTATATTGCGCGTGTACTGATTATATGTATACTGGCAAAGTCTACCGCCAGTTTTTTTACTGTAGCATCGCAAGGGTACACCTTTACACAGGTGAAAAAAGAATTTTGGTGTATGTGTTTAATCCACTCTCAGAAAAAAATCCGTCTTTGTCAACGAGAGAAGTCGAACAGCTGTGCTGTGAACTTACAGGTGTGAGTGTTAGGTCCGTAGGAACATCGCCACGTGAAAATGAGACAACAGAAGAGCTTGCACTCCAGGCAAAAGCAGGAATAAACAAAAGCGCGTGCTTGGAGAATGCAAGAAGCGTGTGTCATGTGCACAGTTTTTTTCTATACAAGCGAACTCCCTAACAAAAATAAGATTTCGTCTGCTGTAAATGAGGATGTAAATTTACGAAATTTCAGCAGATCTAGTCTGTATAGATCGCTTATACAGCTGGGGTTTGTGAATGAAAAAAGGAGGCAAGAAAAATGTGCTAAGAGACAGTGCCGAAGACGTTCTTTAAGGACAGTCAGACTGTACTGGCATACTACCTTGATGAGACTTGGGTAAATGACGAACAAACGTCAAGTTAAGTATGGCGTGACACGACTTTAAAGGCTGAAAGACCAGCATTTTTGCAAGGTATGTGCGCTGGTTTAAAAATTCCCAGTGGAAAAGCCCGAAGGCCTTTCATTATAAACTTGTTTCAGTTTCGTTTCTCATTCATTCAGTTTCAACTTGCTTCAAAGTCATCATAAACTTGAATTTTTGCATGCTTTCATATCCTTATTTGTATGATTTTATCTATCTTCCCGGCAATTATGACGTTTACTGCAGGTTTAAATGTGACAGGAAGGCACCGCCTACGGCCTATGGTGCGAAAGCATAAGCAAATTAGGGTGAGGGGCTAGATAGTAGCACGTGGAGTGATACATGCCAGCGGGGCAAGGTTATATGAAACAGAGGTTAGAGGTGGATAGAGTCAACATGAAAAATTCAATGCCATGGCCGGGATTTGAACCACGGATCTCCTGGTTTCCGTCCAGGCGCTCCTAACCTTTGAGCTACCATGGCCAACTTACCGTCCTGAGATTAAATTTTGCATTTGACTCGTATATTTCCCCGGTAGACCACTAGGGGCCCTCGCATCCGAGGTACCTCGTTTGTGGCGACTTACTATCGGAAATAATGGAGTCGCAGGCTTCATCATTTAGCTCTTATTATTTTAGTTAATTGATGGAAATTAATCATTTCTTCACACTAGCCGTATATAGGCTAAGATATTTGATGGATAGAGTCAACATGAAAAATTCAATGCCATGGATTTGAACCACGGATCTTCTGGTTTCCGTCCAGTCACTCTTAACCTTTGAGCTACCATGGCCAACGTGCCGTTCTGACATTATATTCTCCATTTGAATCGTATATTAACATCAATTAACTAAAATAAAAAGAGTTAAATGATGAAGTCTGGGACTCAGATACTTACGGTAGTAAGTCGTCACAAACGGTGTAATTCGAATGCGAGAGCCCATAGTGGTCTACAGGGGAAATATGAGTCAAATGAAGAATTGAATATCAGGATGGCAAGTTGGCCATGGTAGCTCAAAGGTTAAGAGCGACTTGACGGAAACCAGGAGATCCGTGGATGAATTTATCATGTTGACTCTATGCATAAAAAATCTTAGCCTATATACTGGCAGTGTGGGGAAATGATTAATAGCCATCAGTTAACTAAAATAAAAAGAGGTTAGAGGTATTCGATTTGAGAACTCTGCAGTAGTGCTCAATAAGAGTGAGTCGACTCTCAAAGACCTGACAGAGAATGGTCTTTAGCACGTGTTCACGGACTGGCAGAGGGGACTACATTGAAAAAGATCATATAAACTATGAATTGCAATGATAAACATTTGACAGTTTCAGCTTCGCATTTTGACAGTTCTAGTTTTCAGACCTTTATGGCTACAAGTGAAGTTACTGAACGTACATCAATTTAATCCACCAACACTTAGAAACCTGAAATCCCAACTACGATGTAATGTGAAGTGAAATAATGACCTGAGGTGAAATTGAGGCAAGCAAAGCTTGGAGGACTTAAATATCCCATGCAGGAATGGATTTAATAGATCATGGTGCTGAAGTCCTCTCTGCCAAACTTGTCACAGTGATATTCAAACTCAAGTTGATTTTAAATATATGAATCTTTAAACCCGTTGTCTTAGAGCTCGTTGTAGCACTATATCCATATTTCATTGCAATGATATGGTTGCTTCTTAATGCAGAGTAATTTAAGAAACTTTATAATGGAAACTTCGCGCAAGAAGTCTGGGAAAATATAATTAAACAGCTGTAAGATCTCTGCACATTAGAGTTTAGGTTTAATTAGCTTGCCTCTACCGAGTAAAGCAGCAGAAAAGCACATAGCCGCAATGCATATTAGCTGCATCAAACTGTGTGAGACCAACTTTAGCTTAGTGTTTTAGAGGTACAATCTGGTGCCTTGACAATGTGAGGAGAGCAGTTCAGCTCTGAAATATCCCGCCTCTATAGCGTATGATAGCGTGTATGCCTCACGTTCAAGAATCCCGAGTTGGTATCTTGGTCAGGGTGAGTTACCTGTATAAGGCTTTCCTCCGGCGATTTACCTTATCCTGAATGTCTAGTACACCTAAGCTTTATTTACTCTTAGCTCATTTGAGCATCATATCACCCATTTAATTATGCCTTAACGTTGGACCACCACAATTAAAAAAAAACTCTAAAAATACCTTTACACTAAAACATAATGTGGGATACGCAAGGTTGAATGAAGCAAAATAACTGTTTACCAGTACATTATCAACTTGTGGAAATGGTGCATTCCCCTTATATTCTATACGGAAATTTGACCACAAATTCACTCTTTGAGGTGCCCTTAACCACTTTTTACATGTTCACGTACCCCAGGGTTAAGTCATATCGGACTATGGATGACTTATTTTAAAACAATAATCGTTTATTCGTCCACATGTTCCATACATTTGTAATATTAGATGATTTGGTTTGCTTTGCTTTCAGATTGATTGTTTCATATTAACTGAGGTATTGAAATTATTGTTTTCAGATTGTGTTCACACAGTCACTGTAGTTTTTTATAATTAATTTAATTATTTACTTATTTTGTTATTCAGCACTTTCTAGATTGATTGTGTTGACATATTTACTAAAGTCCCTTAGATATTGTCCCACAAGTGCTGGTTTATGTACTGGCCACTTCCCACCTTTCTTGTTTATTTGCATCCTTATTCTTTCCCTTTGGTCCTCCCATTTGATGCAGTCCGACAAGATATGATCTGTAGTTTCATCTCCTCTCTTACAGGTGCATGTATCATCAATTATGTTGAATCTCTTGTAATAGGCTTTAAACCTTCAATGTTCTGTTAAAATGGTAGTGAGGTTTGTTGATATGTTAATTCTTCGTTCTAAACGTTTTGCTACTGTGGGAAAATATTGTTTTGTCTCTTGTCCTTTTCATGTTTCTTGCCATTCTGTTTCCCATTTGGTTTTGAGTATTTCTTCTCGTATGTTTTCCTGATGGCACTTTTTGGGATTCTATTGTAGCTTTCTGTGCTATCACTTCTTGTTGCTCGTTTGGCAAGTTTATCTGCAATTTCAATTCCTTCTATTCCTGTGTCGGCTTTTACCCTATTCTTATCAACCATTCTTTTTATTTAATTGTTTTTTTTTCTCTTACAGCTATTAGTTGGATATGATTTTTGTATTGTGTAATGATTTTAGTGTCATTTTGCTGTCCGTAAATATTGCTTCTGTTTTCAAATCAGTTTGTGTTATTACCATGTTATCTATTTCCTCAAGTGCCTTTAAGATTGCAAGTTGTTCCGCTTGATCGTTTGAGCTGTTTTTGTTTAGTTTATACACGAAATGGTGTTGAAATACGTTCAAGATATATAGAGCTTAGAGTTAACATTCATCTTTCAGGATTAGGAAAAACTTCTAAAGTTATATCGCACGATGAGTGAAGTGATATTCTAATAAGTACACGGTACATAGAGCTTACAGTTACCAAACATTCATCTTTTAGGATAAAGGAAAAGCTCCAACATTGTCATATAGGTTGATGAATTAACACTAGAATGATCGGCGAGTATGGGGTATCGAGAAGGATCAACCCGTCATTTTGACGGGTGCAGTTTTATTTGCCTTTTTCAAAATAGTAAACGAATTTGCATGCAGTTCATTTAATATTATTTATACAGTTTACCAGTACATCATTTTACTTTTGTTTGAAGAATTACAGTAAAATGAACATTTTAAACATAAAAATTAATCCAAAAATATGCTGTAAGCAAATGTAAAATGGACAACTTCTCTTAGCAGATACATTTGCTTAAACATAAAATTTTGAAAACCACAGTACATACAAATGCACTTATAAACCTGATTTCGATCATTCAAAGCCAGCTGTAGCATCGTACCCCCTAACACAAGGGTATTCAGCGTTGCCTAAACATGGTCCACAAACATGCTTGCTGCTAAGTTGTATATGAACTGACGTCTGCTTACTTTTTCACCTGTTACTTCCTTATAGAGTACCCATGCGTAAATAGCTACCAAGGCCAACACATTGGAGAAAGGAGAACATGCATAGGCTACCTTCTGCATCTATATTTCACGGTGTACAGTCCAGCCATTTCATCGACGACGTTAACGCCGTACTTGGTGTTACTGTAGTACGCCACAGATTTTGGTACTTTTTAGGATGCTGTTTATTTATAGTAACTGTGCCTTGCATTGAACTCAAAAGAAACACACTTTTGTTCTTTTTTCCCTGATAGTATGTCAGAGTTATGTCACCTGACTTATAAAGCACAGTTATGTGCAAATATGCTGCAGTAGATTTTGCTGATTGAAGGATTTCCCTTCTACATTTCTTTACTGTACCCCAATGTTTGTACTTTTACGCTTCAAACTTACTGCAAGGCATTTGGTTATAGAAAAATTGCCACATGTAATATTTCTTCCTGCAAAACAGAGGGTTGTATACGGCGCATTACAAGCTTAGTAGGAGGAACACCTTTAGAGCGCTGATCGTCTTTCCCCAGGTGAGGAAAACCATTCGCCAGATACTTTGAATATGCATCTACTGCACGCCAAAACTTTATTTCAAATTTGTCGGGTTTATTGCTCATATATTGAATGAAAGAGCATCTAGCCTTGCAAGGAAACAACTGCTCATCCACAGTGATATTTTCATTTGGAATGTAACCCTGCAAGGAATTGGCAATAAAAGGATTCCAGACAGGATTAGCAGCTGCAAAGCGATCTCTACTTAATCTTTGAGAACGTGTGTCCTTGTCGTCAAATCGCATAAACCACACAATTTCAGCGAATTTTCTTCTGCTCATTGTGTTCCTCAAAAAATGGTGATCCCCAGGTATTGGACCATACCAATTTCAGCGTAAAGCTTTTTGCTCCAACACCTCTAAATTCAGTGGCAGCACGAAATGCGCCACTTGTGCAATGAAGCTTTCTTAATTATCTACAATTATTAATTATCTGCACAGTGCCATAAACAAATCAGCAAAGAAAACAACAGATGTGGATAGATTCGAAGGCTATTTTTCACAGTTCCGTACCCGTCAAAATGACGGATGGCTGTCCAAGATGTTTAATTCTTTGGGGACGTGTTTGTCATATGTATTTATAAAACGTCGTAGAAAAGAAGGAAAGAAAGTGTAGAAAAAAAACCATAAGCAACAAAGAAGACCTCTAAACAGCGCATCCGTCAAAATGACTGGTGGGTCCTTCAGGTGTTAAGTTATCTTAAAATTAGCCCAGGATTCTAAGACCTTAGTTACCCGAGATAAACCAATCGAGATCGTTCAGGCGATTCTTTCTGTAGCTTACATTCGAGATCCGGGTTCGATTCCCGAGGTCGGCCTACCTGGCCCATAGACTATCCCAGTAGTTTTCCCAGGTCGTTGATTACATCACCGGAATTTCCTGTCCAACCATTTCATTTCCACTATCATCTCACATCCCTTATCTAGTGGTTTCTTTCACGGTAGAGATGTCGGCGGGGGTATTCATAGCACTTTATATCCTTTGGATTCCGTTCAAAATTTTTCGTAGCTGAACGCTTCAGTATCATTTACCGATTGCGTGGGCTCCATGTATTTCATTACAAACTTTCGACATTTGTTTGTCCCCATAAGGGAAAAACATATTACGTAATTCTTTGGTAGTGGAAAGTGTAACTTTTACAGCTAGATATGAATAATTTCTTCAAAGAGTCGAATTATACTGGGCAACAATGAAAATGTTTCGGGCTTAAAAATAGTAAATTTGCATGTATTTCCATCTCCTGAATAAAAAATCACCATTAAAATGATAGATTAGCTCTGGCGTTGAAGATATAATACATTTAATTTTTGTAATGTGGATTTTAAATTTGGGGGATTTTTTTTGGAGTGGGCATACCTGTCAGATAACAAAACCCAACCAGAGAGACATTTTGGAAATTAAGTGACGCAAAAGTTAAGGAAGGCATCTTTGTCGGACTACAAATAAGAGAACCTCTAAAGGACATGTTTTGGAGGGGACAGAAAAGGAAGCTTGGGAGGCCTTCAAGGGTGTTGTTAATGGATTTTTAGGCGGCAAAAGAGACGAAAACTACAAGCATTTGGTGACAGTGCTCCTACAAAAATACTGTAACCTTGGATGCAACATGTCTCTTAAGATCCATTTTCTCCACTCCCACCTAGACTTTTTCCCTCCTAGTTGTGGAGCTGTTAGTGATGAGCATGGGGAGAGATTCCATCAGGACATTTCTGTTATGGAACAAAGATATCAGGGACGTTGGAATGAAGTAATGCTTGCGGATTACTGTTGGTCTATGTATAGGGATTCTGCAGAACTACATAACAAGAAGCAAGCTAAAAGACGACGAAGTCAATAGGCCACCACATGATTCTCTTCAGACACAACTAACTGCGAAGTATTTTTTTCAGCAATTTAGAACTTTCAGCATCTAATTACCAGTTAAGAAAATTAAATGCACTTTCATTGTTGTTGGCATGCATGTAATTAAAATGTATCCTTTTATCTCAATCCGTTAGTTGTAATACTTCCATCGTGTGTATATCATAAAAACGAGAGCTAATAAAAACTTTTCATTGCCATATTTGTTTTTCTCAACCCAAAATTAGTGAGAATAGCCTCATGAAGTGCTCGAAACGTTCAAGAATTGTATTTTGTTTCCCAGTGTTATCTTTGCAAGAGTCAATATAGTAGGTCAAACAAAAGAATAAAGATAAAATTTGCCAAATAAAACTCATTCTTCAGGAACGCCTATTCTAATGTCAAATATTTATACGAAGGTACGCTGGTAAGTCTCGCGCCTCACATTAAATATATATTGTCACCCAGTTATCGGGAAGCACCACAAGCAACAGCTGAGAAGGGGCCGGAGGCCTCGCCACGCCCACTCATCTGTTTCCTGTCACTAACTGAGGGGTGATTTGCGGTAGTGTCGCCGGTCCTTCGATGTTTCTCTCCCCTTCTCCGGTGGTCTGGAACGTTCGGTGATTAGAGACTTCTAGAAAAACACTGACATTCTTATAAAAAGGGTTTCAGAGAGACAGTTAGTTAGTTAGTGTTTGACGTGCTAGTGAAGTAGCGCCGTGTACGTGCATCGGAACGATAACGGACGAACTGGTGAATCGTAATTGTGAGCATTACGTAATTTTGTGTAATTGGCAAGTGTTTAACTGTAAGTCGGTGGAAATAAAGAACATTTTTGAGTGGTGAAATTGGACTTTTCATTTCACGAACCCACAAAGTCACAATTGGTGTCAGAAGTGCGACATAACACAATGGAGGCAGCATTAGAAAAGATTTTAGCGGAACTGAAAGAAATGAAGACGGCAAATGAAAACCTCGCTGCAAAAACGGAAGCGGCAAATGACAGCCTGGCCGCGAAGCTGGAGACTACAAATAACAACCTCACCGCCGAGTTGAAACAAATGAAGACGGCCAACGACAGCATCACCGCCGAGTTGAAACAAATGAAGACGGCCAACGACAACATCACCGGGAAGATGGAAGAAATGAAGGCCGAATTAACAGCGAAGACGGAAACGGCTAACAACAACTTGGCCACGACAATGACCTCAAAGATGGCCGAACTGACCACGGAAATGAAGGTGGCGAACGAGGCTCTCGCCGCCAAATTTCAAGAACAGTTGGCCGGCGTGAGGGATGACGTGACGGAGCTGGGCAAGCGGATGGGCCAAGTGGACGAGCGCGTCGAGGACCTGGCGAGCCGCGTTAACGACCTGGAAGGGAAAGCCGACAGCAGCGCGAAGTCCCTGAACGCCATGGTGGAGGACGTCGTCGGCAGGAAGCTGAAGGATTTGAAGGCCGACGCGCCGGGACGCGACACAACATCTGTGCGCGTCAAACCTCCCAAGTATGACGGCGCGTCAACGTTTGAGGTCTTCCGCCGCCAGTTCGACACAGTGGCCAGGCACAACGGATGGTCACTGGAGGAGGAGGCCACACAGTTAATAGCCAGCCTCCAGGGACGGGCCGCGGAAGTGCTAAACGCGGTGCAGACGATGGCGGCGCCCAAGGACATCTGGGAGGCCCTGGAGAATCGCTTCGGGAACCACCGCTTAGCCGCAGCATACCGAAGCCAGCTAAAGGCAAGGGCGCAGCAGCCGGGGGAGACGCTGCAGGAGTTCGCCATAGCCATCGAGCAGCTGGCTAGCAAGGCCTTGGTTGACCTGCCACTGGAGTTCGTATCCCGGGAAGCCGCCTACAATTTTGTCGACGGGGTACGGGACGCGGAGATTCGTCAGCGCCTAATGCTCGGCGAATATAAAACCATACACGAGGCGCTGACAGCGGCATTGAGGATGGAGGCGGCCAAAGTAACATCTATTCCGACGTCGAGAACGAGGAGTGTCCGCTACGCCGGAGACAGGAGACCAGCTGAAGGACGCCGGCGAACACCTAGTGGCCTGTATTGGGGGTGTGGACAGCCCGGACACCTACAGAGAGACTGCCCACGCCAGGAAGAGCAGCCGGAAAACGAGTAAGGGCCGTCGTGGAGAGGGGCACGTCGGCGCCATCACCACCATCCCCTCGAGTGACACTGCGCGCCGTCAGCCGGCGTATGGATGACAGCCTCATCGCGGACGGTTGGATAAGAGGAAAGCCGTGCCGCGTGCTGGTGGACACCGGGGCGGCCGTGACCATCATCAGACCTGACGTGGCGAAGGGTTTGCCGACAAGGAAGCCAAGCCGGCCATACCAGCTTGTCGCGGCATCGGGTGACACCTTGCCTGTGGAGAAGGAGGCCCTGCTGGAGCTGAACTTGGGACGGAGTGCCGTTCGTCTGTGGGTGTTCGTCGCGAAGGTGGCTGAGGAGGTGATCCTGGGACTGGATGCCCTCAGGAGCCATGAGGCGACGGTCGACGTCGGCAAGAAGGTCCTGCGGCTTAACGGAGAAGAGGTTATACTCCGTCAACCCGAAGAGCGCCTTGGAATGTGCAGGGTCGTCTTGGACGAAGACGTGGTTGTTCCCGCGAGGAGCGAGGTGGTGGTGACGGCGCGACTTGAGGGCCAGAGAACCAGGAACATGATGCTGGACCAGAAGACGCCTGTACACGGACTGTGTGTAGCCAGGGCATTGCTGCCGTGCCGAGAGGATGTGCCAGTGAGACTGCTAAATCCAACGGACACCGATCACGACGTCCAGGCCGGGACGGAGTTGGGAACGTGCGAGCCCGTAGTGAGCGTAACAGCAATCGACAAGACACAGGAGCCGGCGCCGAAACAACACCTGGGGCCCCGGCTAGAAGGCTTACTGGAGAGGGCGGCCGACCACCTGACCGCAGAACAGCTGGAGCAGGTTCGACAACTACTGGGGCGATACGAGCGCGTCTTCAGCCAAGGCGATAGTGACTACGGCCGCACGGACAAAGTGCTTCACCGCATCGACACCGGAGACGCCCGGCCTATTCGGCAACCACATAGACGCGTTCCGCTGGCGAAGCAAGGGGCGGTACGAGACATGCTGGAGGACATGAGATCCAGGGGAGTGATTGAAGAGTCCGACAGCCCTTGGTGTTCCCCTGTAGTCTTGGTGACGAAGAAGAACGGCGAGCTGCGCTTCTGCGTAGACTACAGAAAGCTGAACGCTGTCACCCGGAAGGACTGCTTTCCCTTACCCCGGATTGACGACACCCTGGACACGCTAGCTGGTGCACAGTGGTTCTCGACCCTGGACCTGAAGTCGGGCTACTGGCAGGTAGCTCTAGACCCGAGAGACAAGGAGAAGACCGCATTCTCGACGGGCCAAGGTCTTTGGCAGTTCACGGTTATGCCCTTTGGCCTCTGCAACGCACCAGCTACCTTCCAACGCCTCATGGAGTCAGTGATGAGAGGACTGACTTACGATGCCTGCCTGCTATACCTGGACGACATCATCATCGTCGGGAAGACTTTTGAAGATCACCTCGAGAATCTGAGTAAGGTGCTACAGAGACTGCAGGCGACCAACTTGAAGCTGAACGCGAAGAAGTGCCAGCTCTTCCGCAAGAAAGTGAACTACTTAGGCCACATAGTCTCAGCAACCGGAGTGGCCACAGACCCGGAGAAGACACAGGCTGTGAGAGATTGGCCTCGCCCAAAGGATAGGAAAGAGTTGCGCAGTTTCCTGGGGCTGTGCAGTTATTACCGCCGCTTCATAAAGGGGTTCTCCAACATCGCAAAACCACTCACCCGCCTGACAGAGGAACACCGGCCATTTGTGTGGACGGAGGACGCCGAAAACGCTTTCCAGCACCTGAAGGAGACCCTGTGCAGTGCTCCAATTTTGGGTTTCCCACAACCGGGTGGCGCCTTCATTGTGGACACCGACGCTAGCGACCATTGCATTGGAGGTGTCCTATCGCAGATCCAGGACGGCCATGAGCGGGTGATAGCCTACTACAGCAAGACGCTATCCAAGGCAGAGAAGAACTACTGCGTCACCCGACGAGAATTATTGGCGGTAGTAAAGACCTTGGAGCACTTCCACAAGTACCTGTACGGTCAGCCATTCCACCTGAGGACTGACCATTCCGCCCTAACCTGGCTATTGAGCTTTAAGAACCTGGAAGGCCAGACAGCACGTTGGGTCCAGAGGCTGCAGGAGTACGACTTCACCTCGGAACATCGTAGAGGGAAGAGCCACGGTAACGCAGACGCCATGTCCCGAAGACCCTGTCCAGAAGAGTGCGGCCAGTGCACAAGAGTGGAAGAGAAGGAGCGTGCCGCTGCAGTCCGAGTAGTTGTGGCAGTGCCTGCGGACGGTTGGGATAGCGCAGGCCTGAGGAGGGAGCAGCTGGCGGACGCAGACTTGGGGCCACTCTTGAGGGAAGTGGAGGCAGGGACAAGACCAACCTGGGAGGATATCGCACCAAGGAGCGCCACCTACAAGTCGTACTGGGCCCAATGGGACTCGTTGAAGATCAGAGAGGGCGTGCTGTTCCGGGTATGGGAATCACCCGATGGGAAGACGCAGAGAGAGCAGTTGGTACTTCCCCGGAGTAAGGTCCCGGAAGTCCTGGAGGAAGTACACGCCGGTACTTCGGGAGGACACCTGGGAGCGAACCGAACGATTGACAAACTACGGCAGCGCTACTACTGGCTGAGACTCCGAGCAGATGCTGAGAGATGGTGCCGTCAGTGTCACGTGTGCGCGGCGTGTCGTGGCCCTCAGACTAGGAGCCGGGGTCGCATGCAGCAGTACAACGTCGGAGCGCCATTCGAACGGATCGCCGTTGATATTGCTGGACCGTTCCCAGTTTCCGACCGAGGCAACAAGTACCTAATGGTGGTCGTGGACTACTTCACCAAGTGGCCGGAGGTGTATGCCATCCCAAACCAAGAGGCAAAGACAGTCACAGACTGCCTCGTGGAGCAAGTATTCTGTCGATTTGGGGTGCCGTTAGAGCTACACAGTGACCAGGGTACCAACTTTGAGTCCAACCTAATGAAGGAGGCACTACAAAGGCTTGGGGTGAACAAGACTCGCACTACGCCTCTACATCCCCAATCGGATGGCATGGTCGAAAGGTACATCAAGACCTTAGAGGAACACCTGAGGAAAGTCGTGGCCAGCCATCAGCGAGACTGGGACGTCAAGGTGCCACTGTTCTTGCTGGCCTATCGCTCGTCTACACACGACACAACTGGGATGACGCCAGCCAGCTTAATGTTCGGCCGAGAGTTACGCCTCCCTTGTGACCTGGCTTTTGGAAGCCCTCTGGAAGTGAAACAGCCAGCGACCGAGTATGTGGAGAACTTGGTGGACCATCTCCACGACATGCACGAGATGGCTCGCCAGAACATCCAGAAGGCGAGCGACCGCATGAAGACCAGGTATGACAGGCAAGCCAACAGCCAAGGGTTCCAGCAAGGTGACCTAGTCTGGTTGTACCGTCCTACCCGGACCAAGGGACGGTGCCCGAAGCTTCTGCAGCCATGGCAAGGACCGTACCGGGTGGTGAAGAGGATTAACGACGTGGTCTACCGCATCCAGAAGGTTCCCCGGGGGAAGATGTTGGTGGTACACCTGGATCGTCTAGCCCGCTATGATGGTGCTGTTCGGGACGACCAGCCTTGAGGAGGGAGCAGTGTCACCCAGTTATCGGGAAGCACCACAAGCAACAGCTGAGAAGGGGCCGGAGGCCTCGCCACGCCCACTCATCTGTTTCCTGTCACTAACTGAGGGGTGATTTGCGGTAGTGTCGCCGGTCCTTCGATGTTTCTCTCCCCTTCTCCGGTGGTCTGGAACGTTCGGTGATTAGAGACTTCTAGAAAAACACTGACATTCTTATAAAAAGGGTTTCAGAGAGACAGTTAGTTAGTTAGTGTTTGACGTGCTAGTGAAGTAGCGCCGTGTACATGCATCGGAACGATAACGGACGAACTGGTGAATCGTAATTGTGAGCATTACGTAATTTTGTGTAATTGGCAAGTGTTTAACTGTAAGTCGGTGGAAATAAAGAACATTTTTGAGTGGTGAAATTGGACTTTTCATTTCACGAACCCACAAAGTCACAATATATATTTCCACATAATCTACAGAAAAGCTAATACATTTTATATAGATGTTCTAATTTAGTTAAATCATCTTTGTAGTGTGATTCAGAGAGCGGTTTACCGCATCAATCACCTAGTCCTGGCTCTGAAATATTCGTCCTCCAAGAAATGTTTTGAGGTTAGGGAACAGGTGGTAGTCACTGGGTGCTAGATCTGGTAAATAAGGAGGATATTCAAGCAATCCGAAATGTAATTCATAATTTAATTCATATGAGCCAAATGGAGAATTTAATGTCAGGACGGCACGTTGACCATGGTAGCTCAATGGGTGAGAGTGAATGGACGGAAACCAGGAGATCCGTGGTTCAAATCCCGGCCATAGCATTGATTTTTTTATGTTGGCTCTATCTATTAAAAACCTTACCCTATATATGGCTAGTGTGAAGAAATTATTAATTTCCATCAATTAACTAAACATAATAGGAGTTAAATGATGAAGCCTGGAGCTCAATTACTTACGATAGTAAGTCGCCACATACGGTATATATCGAATACGAGCGCGCCAAGTGGTTTACCGGGGAAATATAAGTAAAATTCATAACTTAATGTCAGGACGGCACGTTGACCATGGTAGCTCAATGGATGAGAGCGACTGGACGGAAACCAGGAGATCCGTGGTTCAAATCCCGGCCATGGCATTGAATTTTTCATGTTCGCTCTATCAAAAGCCTTAGCCTATATACGGCTAGTGTGAAGAAATTATTAATGTCCATCAATTAACTAAAAAATAATTCATTCCTTTTTCCCATTCCAATGACTGAATGATAGGTCAGAGCATTGTTGTGAAAAACAAGACCTTTTCTTTGACAATGAGGTATTTTTCTTTTCACCTCGTCACTCAAACGTTGCAGTAAACTTTCGTAGTACTCACCAGGGATTCTATTACCCCTTTCCAAGTAATCAACAATAATTATTCATTGTGTATCCCAGAAAACACTCGCCACGCTTAATCGTGATGTTGGATTTCAGTTCAGCTCCTCTTGGAAACAGGCCTTAAAATGAAAATCCGTCGATTTAAGAATCAAGTGATCAATACAGTTTGATATTGAAGTAGTTAACGTTTCTTTGACACAATTTTCTACACTCACGCCATCTCCTAATCCCGCATTTAATTTACTGAATACAGTCTTTTGTTCAGTAATGCGAATTTTGATAGTGTTTTGTCTTTGTTTATATTCGTGTTATATCCAGTATTTCATTTGTGGTTATAACATTTAATAAATATCTTGATGTTGGGAGCGATGTACACTCCCGATACGTTGATTTCTAATCGCCTTTTCACTCGGCTTGCTGCCCGAGATGAAAGTGAGTTTACTATTTGTTATTTTTGCATCTCCATAGTTACAATTCTTCGCTATTCAAAGCCTCCAGTATTATTTTACACCTTCCAAAAACATCAATTGTAAGTCCTTCGTGAAGCAGTTCATCATCATCACGGTATATGCCTTGTGGTCCGTTCCGACTTAAAAGAAATTGATCGGACCATCTCATTCGTGGCCTGCCAACATTTATTCTACCTACAGGTTTTTACTTGTATGCTATTTGTGGTGTACGGTCTTCGGTCATTCTCTGCACATGATTTTGCCATTTTTGCCTGTATGCAATGATTGTTACATTTAAAGTCTCAATTTCAATTCTCTTCTAATATCCTCGTTTCGTTTCTTGTCTATGAGTCTATAACCTGCCACCTATCTCAGAAATTTCATCTCAGCAGCCTCCACTTTCTTCTATTGTGAGATAGTCAAAACCCAGTTTTCATACCCATAAAGCAGGGTTGGGATCGTCATTATTTTAGCAAAGTTTGACGATTACAATTTTTAAAAATTCTTTTTATTGTGCCACATATTGTTTGGAATTTGTTTATTTTGTTTCGTATATCAATATAACCAAGATAATTAAAATAACTTTGTTGTTGGATGGGTTTATCATTTATGCAGATTTTTCTCTTGCAGTTTTAATAGTTTTATAATACATAATTCAAGTCGATATTTTCTTAGGTAGTGGATAAAATTATGGATGGGAGTAGCTAACGGCACTAACGCCTTGAGCGTTAATTTTTTTTTCTCTCTCCAATAAACTTCAATTAACCTTTGTAACGGGAATTTGGGTCATATAAGGTTAATTCGGATTTCTTTCTTGGATCCTCCTGTACAAGGCATCCACGCCAACATCGGCTCCAAAATTATGTTCATATGTTCACTTTCATGATTATTTTGAAGTATCAATCGAGTTCCACGAGAAAATTTGTGTGATATATTCCTTCATTAGTTTGTTGTATTTAAACGGATTCAAACTACAACTTAAAATGTTCCTGATGTAGTACCGCTATTCATCACACTCAAATATTACAACAAAAATCTCTCTCTTTAAAACGAGATTGTTGATTTATCTCTTACTATTCAAAACTTTTATCTTCTCCGCGTCATTTTTCCACCATGAAGCCAGATTATTTATCGTAACTTAGCAAGACTGAAGAACACATCTTCCTCCTAAAGATTATTGACTTATCGTCACTATCGTTACATCTCCCTTAATTTTGTGATTGGCCGGTCCAATGGCACGTCACCACCTTACGTCATATTACGTGATACCATTACTACTTCGGCCAATCACACAACCATATATATATTTTATAAATTCATAATTCCTCCGAACATAACCCAAAAATACTGTTACACCTTGTAGTTCCCATACATATGACAAATTTACAATACAATATATGATAGACAAAATATTCATACGTTTTAGCCCTTTTTATTAATGTACGTGAAAATTGTACAATTTTTGCTTATAAACTGTAATGAATACCCTAGATTGCAGAATAATGCAGATAAAACATGGGAATAAAGTTTAGTTTCCGTATTATCGCACTTTTTCAGAGAGTGTGCTGTGGACTGTGTGTCAATTGTTTCAAAGAGTCACGTAAAATGTACATTACAACTTTCCTATTGCCGGTTACACGGTACCAAGAATTGGCATTTGGAACATGTTCCCCGTTGGCTGGCCGCAGGCAGACCAGGCGGCGGTGCATGTGTCCCGTGGGGCATTTCTAGCCCCTGGCCCACAACCCTGCATTGTGGGCACACAAATATACATAGCATATTTGGCCATTTTAATTTTAGAATGTGGAATAGATGTTTATACTTTACAATGATATAGCCAAGGTCTCTGTGGGATTGCCCTCGCCTCAAAACAGCCCAAATTTTTACTGTTTTGGTTAAGGGCTTATACATGGTGTTCCCGAATCGCGTTCCGCTTTGCTGGAATGGGCAGCTTATACGACATGAAAGCTGGATGGTGAGATTCTTTACTGTTTTAACAATATATGGAACTTTAGGTTAGGGTAATAGAAGAAATTAACAAAGTAGATGAATGACACTATTTATGGGTGAAATCGAATACCAAATATCATATTCCCTTCTCGAATGTTCTCGAAATCTGAATGTGTATTCGAATATGCATGTGGTATATGCATAGGTATGTAAAAGATGTTTCAGAAATGCTTTTACAAACTTCGTTAATGGGTTCCTCGCACCATAAGAAAGAAAGTTCAAATGAATATATGACCCATAATCCTTGGTTCTCTGGTATTGTGAGTTCCTTGGCTTTCGGGGTCCAACCTCGAAACTTCATTTCTCTATGCACTTATAAAAGACTTTGACCTATTGTAGGTAGCAAAGTGCTGTTATAGAGACTCCTTTACGTTTGTCATTTTTCAGTCTGTCTAGGACGTTTCAGTTTTGTAAGTGTAGTGAGTTAACTATACGTGTTTCGTTCCACCTTGGCTGGATATTTATTTTGTGAACAGGCAGACATTTTTATTAATGGTCGCGCGAATGTTAATAGACACGGGCCTGCATGGCTGTATCAGATTTAGTTTCCAGACCAAGGACAACCGAGTCATCCAACATTGGTCGATGTTTATCGTCGCCTTGCTGAGACAAGAACCGTTGCACCAAAGAGTCCGCAGGGGAGGGGATCCGTCCCATTCAGCTGCCGTGGTGCGGGCGCTGCGGACCCCTAGCACTTGTGGCACCTCTGACGTTACTAGAGGAACCTCGGCCCGAACATTCGAGCCCCTCCCAGCTGGGAGTTGTTCGGATTGGGTTGGACTCGAGGGGGCAGTTGTTTCCGATACCCGTGGGAGATCGGGTAAGTCTCCGGACGGGTTTGAGGTAAGCCATATATTCCTGCGTCGCGGTTTCGATGCCTATCCAAATAAACTCTTACCTGCATCTAGGCAAACGACTACGACAGCATCAGCCAAACAGTACCACATCATTAGCAACGTCACCTTCATTTCCAGTTCGCAGCCAGGGCCCTACTGGGTCGTGACTGACTACCTGGCCAACACCACGACTATGCCGCCACCCTCACCATTCACCCACAATCCTCCGGTTGCGTAAGCTCGGTACCGGACACCATCATCACACGCAATGTCCCAAGCAAGCTAGTACCACATTGAATAAATATACAGAGTCACCCCAGAACAACATCCCTCCCAAGCCCAATCCTTCTTCTTACCTAAATACCTACACAGCCTGCCAATGTTTTCCTGTTACCTATATTCCTGTTCCTCCACCAAAAAGCAGAGCTAGTAGAAGATGTGCTAGATCACCAGGCGGCCCCACCAAGGTCAAATCGGTAGCCTTCCCCTTTGGGTTTGGCGCGCCTAAGTGGCGTATCCACTTTTATCCCGTCTTGAGTCCACAGGACCAGATGGAGGGGGCGGGGCTTGTTAGTCTCTAGGGAAAGCCCCACGGAGGCGCCGGGCGCCCTTTTGTGATAGCTCGGTAACTCCCTGGTCGAAGGAAGCCCCAGTCCTTGTTCCTACGGGTCCATGACTAATGGGAGTATAGCCTCTGGCATTAACGTTGCACCAAGGACTATTGATCAAGGACGACCAAAAGTTGCACTTACGCCGAAACGCGGGAAACAGACGTTAAAATATCTCGAAGGCGATGCAGATATTAGTACAAGGCAATTGGTTGTGGCATCTATTACAGCACACATGACAGCATGGAGGGTACTTTTCGAGCAGCTCCTCTACCCATATCATAGTCAACGTGTGCAGTGCGTTTACCTTCCGAATATCCACCAGGGGTCAACTTTTGTCGAGGGTTTGCAGCACAAACAGCCAATCCATTATTTGTGTCGTTAGTTTTGTTTACAGACGAGTTAACGTTTGGGAGAGATGGAATTACTAATTTCCACAATATACACATGGGAAGATCGTAATCCTCATGCTGTACTTCAGGCTAGACATCAGCAACAGTTTAGTCTGAATCAGTGGACTGGCATTTTAGGTGACTGTCTGATAGGTGCATACGTTTTACCAGCACGTCTTACTGGTGCTGTCTTCAGGGACTTTATCCAGCACATTCTTCCCGACTTACTTCATGAACATGTGCCCCTTCAAATAAGAAAAGACAAGTGGTTTATGCATGACGGGTCTCCGGTGCACTTTAGTTGCATTGTTCGAAATGCACTTACTGGTGTCTACCATGACCGATGGATAGGCAGAAGGGGACCAGTTCCATGGCCTCTACTTTCTCCCGACCTCAATCCACTGGATGCTTACCTATGGAGGCATCTTAACTCATTAGGTTTACGGAGCTGGCATCCCACATGCAGAAACGCTTCATCGACGTGTCATGGAAGCATGCGAAACCATTCCCCATCATCCCGGAGTTTTTGTAACGGTGTGACATTCCATGACTCGACGAGTAAGTCATGCATAGAAGCAAGAGGAGGGCATGTCGAGCATTTATTATGAGTCATGTGTGTTTGTGTACCATTATGTTGAACACCACCTAACGAGGAAACAAAGGATTATGGGACATATGTTCATATGAGCTTTCTTCCTTCTTTTGATGTGAGGAACCCATGCCCGAAGTTTGTAAAAGTATATCTGAAACATTCTGTATATACGTGTTCTCGATTCGCAGTATGTGACGTCATCTCAGACCTTGCATTCTAATGGAAGTCTCCATTCTTCAAAGTATTCGAATGCAGCGTATTCGACTCCTAGAAGAATTCGATTCTTAGAAGAATTCGATTCTGACCATCACTAAATGAAAAAATACACTGGCGGGATAAAGGTACTCCCTTCAGGACTGTGTTTACTGAAACATGGGCACAGCATGCGGATATCGAAGTTACAGGAGGCGTGTTCGTAAAATGAGGTCTCCAATTTTATTTAATATAGAAAACTTGCTTATTGTTAATATATGTTACATTGATGCAAAGGCGGAACTTAAAGCTATTTTTAAACGTAATCAGCATTGCGGTGGATGCACTTTTGCATGCGCTGTGGCAGTTTTTGTATACCCTTGTCATAGCACTCTACCGCCAAGTTGCGCAGGTAGCGCTCAACCTCGTTTTTCAAATCATCGTCAGTCTGGAAATGTGTTCCACCCAGGTGTGACTTCAACTCAGGAAACAGACCATAATCACTAAGAGCTAAGTCTGGACTGTAGGGGGGATGGGTGAGGATATACCATCCGAACTGGGCCAGGAGATCAGACGTTGCATGTGCAGTATGGGGACGAGCGTTGTGATGAAAACTCACTCCCTTCGTCAGCATTCTCCACCTTCTACTTTACATTGTGACGTGCCAGTCAAAGTCTCTCAGTAGCTAGCGGCGTTTATTGTTGTGCCGGTAGGCATAAACTCGCATAACAATACAGCTTTTCGGTCCCAGATCACACTGGCTATCTCTTTGCCGGCAGAAAATGGGTTTGAATAGTCGCGGCTTCAGCGAATTCAAACGCCGCCACTGACGAGAACGTTCTTTAGTTTCTGTTGTTGTGTACTGCACCCAGGTTTCATCGCCAGCGACAATTGAATCCAACAATTCCTCTCCCTGTTCTGCATAGCGCTCCAGGAATCGGTGGGCCGCTTCAACACGTTGCCTTTTATGGTCTTCGGTGAGCATTTTGGGGACCCACCTCGCACACACCTTGCGATAATGTTCGGTCAAAATCTTGTCAATCGTAGTCTTACTGACTTCAGGGATAAGTTCGCACAGCTCGCGAACTGTCAGATGCCGATCTTTAAGCATTTCTTGCTCCACTTTTGCAATTGTTTCGGCTGAAACCGAAAGCCGACCAGAACGCTGTTCGTCATGGACATCTGTACGTCCGTGTTCGAACTCTCTGACCCACCTTCGCACGCTTTTGACGTCCATACACTGTGGCCCATAGACTTCTCATAACTGACGATGAATTTCAGAGGGGTTAGTTCTCATGGCACTCAAAAAACCGTTCACTGCACGGAACTCGCACTTGGCGGCGGAAGTGATAGGAAGCTCCATCGCAAACGGCTGCCCAGCCAAGACTAATGGTTGCAGAGGGTTTTTTCTTGGAGAGAATTTGAAGGGGTGAAACCAGACTACACGCCAGTGTTGCCGGATCTCGCGTAATAGTCTTCCTCACGGCGCCACGCCTTGGAGACCTTATTTTACGGATTCGCCTGGTAGTACTAATGGAAGAAGTTATCATATTTATCACATGATGCTATCATGATGTAGCGCCTTTAAATAACCTCTGCTTTAAAGTTTCGCAAACCTTGGTGTTGCAATCCTCTCACGTGACCTCAAATACATCTTCCAACATAGTGTTTAAGTAAAAAGTGCAAGAGATTCACTTTAGAGACTTTCAGAAACAATTAATGAAAGAAATTTGCCAGTTCGATATGAATTCTCCGTGTAGAAAAAATCTCCAACCAATTTAAATAAATCCTCAACAATATATTATAAAATACAATGTGAATTATGAACCTCCAGAAAAAATAGCACTATACATTTTGGAAACCATGGTGGAGCACGCTATAGGTTATTCATCCTGTATACAGCAGGAATTTTTAGTTGAAACACTTGGAAAACTAGCCAACATCTTCAGAATAATACTGAAACACCCATATATTCCTGTGCACTCAATTTCTGAAGCTCTACGCCGAGAACGCGCTAGCTGAGAGGTAAGGGGGGTTGCATTTAAAGGGGTTTTAGGAGGCAACTAAGTACACCGTACCAGAGTTGTGGCTTTTATGTCAAACTGAAACAGCATGACAAAGCTCCTATTTAATTCCTTAGAACAGTCGATGCACGATTGTTAGTCAATAATTATACATTTGTGGTTGGACCTCTCGGTCTGTTTGCATTTGAAATTCAATTTAAATGGACAATAGAATACGTATCCTTGCGTGTATGATGCTGTCGATTTCGGTTGACATTGCCTCCATGCTTATACAGTAGTAAAGATGCAACTCCATATCCTGGTGTGCCTGCGGAAAACCAATATCTTCCTCTAACTAGCTTAAAATTGGACTATTAATATTTTTAAAAAGCATACAAATGGAGATATTATTAATACAATATTACAGTATTTAAATCTCAAGAAAAGAGCGGGATTTGAACAAAGTACCTCATGATATTAGATAGATCAGTTATTTTGAAATTGCAGCAGTCTAATTTTTAATTCTAGTAGCAAACAATTATCGTATAAACTATTCTGCAGTTTAGTTGCAAACATTGTTGTAAATAATAAAGTCCGGAGGGACGTATGCTCGTATGCAACAAAAGCTAGCTTGACGCAGAGTATGAATGTCAGAGGTACAGCACCACCATCAAATGTGAACACGTGCGAAAACAACGTAATGCATTCTGAGAACTAATGAACCATTCCCAATGTATCACATGGCGCTTTTGTTTATTCTTGCTGTACCTGTCATAGTCAGCCTGTCTTCCGGCCTTTAGGCCGCGCCGTAGCTCAGTGGTTAGACCGCTTGGCTCTCACCAAGGCGGCCCGGGTTCGATCCCAGGCGACCGCAAAATGAGATTTGTGGTGGACAACACGGCGCTGGGGCGGGTTTTCTCCGGGACTTCCGGTTTCCCCCGCCATCTCATTCCACCGGTGCTCCATCTTCATCTCATGTATCAGTGTCGCCGCCGTATGTAGTAAAAGCGGGCGTTAAACACTACACATTTCATTTACTTCCGGCCTTTAATAATTATCCTTTAGTAATAATTTAGTAATTATATATTTAGTAATTTAGTAATAATTATTTAATAATTATAGTAATTTAGTAATTATTTAGTAATTAGTAATAATTTTAGTAATTTAGTAATTATAATTTAGTAATTTTAATTGCAGTTTTTAGTACGTTTAAAATCTTGCTATAATCATAGCTTGCTTCGATTATTTATACAAGGTAAGTCAGCTGCCCCTTATTCTAGATGCTTATGAAATCCGCATTATACACTTCAACATGAAAACAGCGACACCATTACTAGGTTTTACTCGCGTACTTAACAAGAAAGTTAAACACTCGATGAAATTAGTACAAATATATTTTTATCACATCACCTACAGTAATTAGACAGCTGACGGTTGCACGTCTGCAAATGTGCACTGGAACCAACGAATACTATATGTTAAGTGGAATGTTTATGTGACGCGTTAATAGATAGCTCAGTTAGAACTGCGATGGCATCTGTCTACTGTGAAGGTGGTTCCGATTCCCTACATAGGTATACTATTTTTTAACACGTAATATTCACAATTTACTCGCATTTTTCTGAAAATTGTTAGTACCTTAATTTTTGTTTTATTTTTATTATGGTCTTTTTGTTTCTTTATTGGAGAACTGCAAGTAGGTAGTTGTTTAGACATGCTTATAGGTAGCTGCAGTTTAAAAGTTTGAATACCAAAAACAAGTACATTACAGTATCAGAGTTTAACGTGAAGTTAAATACAATATCGCAGACATACAAGGGCTTTTCAATAAAGAATGATCACAACTTTTTCTTGACAGCGTGCCTTTACTTATCCACATTATTTTGTTGGTCCTTCTCAAGTAGTCTCCCCTGAACGCGGAGCAACTCTCCCAGCGTTTCTGCCAGTCTTCAAAGACATGTTGGATAACACTTTTTGAGTCTTCCTTCAAAATCGCCTCCGCAGCCTTCACCACTGCTTCTGATAATGGATAATGCCTCCCACGAAGCTGTTTCTTCAAGTTAGGGAATAGAAAAGAGTCACATGGGGCTAAATCCGGACTATAGAGAGGGCGAGGGATGCACTTCACGTTGATTTTTGCAAGATATTCAGCAACAACATTGGCAATGTGTGGCCGCGCATTATCGTGGTGCAGCATCCTCCTTCACCTGATATGGAGTTGCAATGTTTTCAGGACATTCCTGTAGTATTGTCCAGGTACTGATATATGTGTGCAGGAACAACATGCTGATAAGCCATTCCATGAATATCAAAGAATAAGATGACCATAACTTTCCCAGCAAAAGCAACCACCTTTTTGGGGGGATTGGTGATTTCCACACTGAGCTTTGCTGTTTGCTCTCAGGATCAAAATGATGTAGCCAAGTTTCATCAGCAGTGATTACTTTCGAATGCAACTCCGGATATTCCTCTAACATCAACTTTAACTGCATATTACAGTACGGACGATGGTTCTGTGCCGGTGGAGTCGTGTGCGCAGTCGTTTAAAATCCAGTTGCTTAGCCTACACTCTCGGTCATGCGCAATACACTGAAATGGCCAGTATCGTGGAGTAGTGGTACCATCACGTTAAGATTTTAAAGTTTTAAAAATTGTGATTCTTAATCGCACTGGTGATTAGCGTTTTGTCTGTGTGTATGTGTGTGCCTTTATATATTTTCTTATTTAGAGTGAGTGAGTGTGTGGTGTTTTAGGGCCCGTCGACAGCAAGGTCATTTTGGCCCGTTCTTATTTAGATTAACATGCCTCATTTAGATTAAAATGCCTCCAATTCAAAGCAAACTTGGTGGAAAAACACTTAACAGCCAAGCTGCGAAGTTATTAATGTCCATCTATTCTGACACGGGAAGCATTTTCTGGCAATATGCTAATAAAATGCAAGGAAGGGTAAACTCAGCAACAAAGGTATCTGAGAGAAAATTTCATAAAATAATTAAAGGGTAGAAATGTGAGGCACAAGTGACCTCATTTGAAATATCTGGAAAGTACACCGTGTACCAAAAACAATCACTGTCATTGATGACTTTGATAAGTATGTAATTCGCCAAAGAATTTATAATTTGTATATTCGGGAGAAAACTGTTTCCACTGTCAAAATTTGGGACTTCTGGAACAATATTCCATTAACTTTAAAGGGGTAAGCACTAGTTTAAACACCGTCTTATGTGGCACAGGTTTCAAGTGGAAGAAAACAAGGGACAACAAGGTCTTGTAATAGGAAAGGTATATGAGAAATTGGCGCGTGTCATATTTGTGTCATAAAAGGGCTTAGAGACAAAGGAAGGTCGGTTATGTATGAAGATGAAACCTATCTTCATACGAGAATCGGCTAACTAACTTCCATGCGCTACAAACTACAAAGGCATCACCCCAGATTTTTATATTCCTGTAAATTAAAACATTTGTGAAAGCAAAGAAGTAAACCAGTAAAAAAGGTCTGTTGTTTCTCAGTGGCTAAGATGAAGAAGTGCTCATATATCTTAAGGCATGCGTTTTAGTAAAGACCACTCTGTGAAATATGGCCTTGCTGCATTGTCTTCCATCTTCTAGCGCTAATAGAAGTAGCAAGGTGCTTAGGCATAGACTCTCTCCAGTGGGCGAAGAAAGTAGGTCACCGGCACAGAACTATCGTCGCTATTGTACCTCCATTGTAGCGGTAGGCGATACTGAGCATCTCTGAACTTGCCTGCTTCTCACAGGCGGGAACCAGGAGTACCAACAATGAAACCACTACGGCGTGTTTGTTTCAAATTACGCTAACAGAACATAATAAGATTGAGTTTTAGTGCGAAAAATTATGACCGTAAAAATTATGATAATTCTTTTTTGAACAGCCCTCGTAGAATTATTGTGCAATTAAAAATGTTTCAAAATGGTATATTTCGTGGCGCTGGAATGACCCTTTCCCTATTTATGGAACACAAGTCCTCTAACGAAGCAAGTGCTTGAACTAATGACCTTCTTGGATAATGCACGCACTCAGGGACTTTATTATTAAATTATTGTAAATTCGGTTTCCAAGTTTTTATGAAGATAGAGAAATTACAATGGTGAGAGTCGAACCTGTGCCATGGGGGTTGGGGCAGAGGAGAAGTCATAATCATATTCAACTACTTCGGGACGTCACTGTAAGCACGTTCTTCATTTAGTAGTACGAGGTGTAAGCCTGGCGATATGCAATGGCCACCTCGTAAATTTTCGTGCTTGATTTAGTCTTTCAAGACAGTTTTAATGACTCTTTGGGTGTTTTAAATGGCAAAGGATGTTATTCATGTTAATTGAGATGCACGAGATGTAGTTTACGAAAAATTTAAATAAATTTTTCTTTAATAATATGTCCGTTTTGACTACTTTCCATGATATTTGAGGCGTGTCTCTAATTCTTTTCTTAATTTTCGGCAAACAACCTCTGCTCAAAGTACAAGAATCCGCTATTTTCTTTCTGGCCAACGTTCTTGGTGAACTTACATGACAGGGTCATTTTTTCCGAGGCGTTTACTGAATTACTTTGCCATGTATACTGTAATAAAACGTTTATAAAAACGCCTGGTAACAGGAATTCGCTCTCAGTAATGGAGTTACATGATTTTGAGGAGCAGTTTAGCGAGTAGTAGGTTTTGTACCTTAAGCCGCCATTGCTCCTCTTTCTAAGAACGCCAAGCATACAGTTTAATAAGCGCAGTAGTGGCCTAAAGCGCACATGCCCTTAGATGACTCGCCTACCTTCCGAAACAATAGGGCGCAGCTGACTCGCCTGGTATGTGGACAGTAGAAGTAAAAGAATGCTTTGCTGAAACTTGCAAAAGCTCGTTCTTACTTGAGACATAATCTTTGTGGTTTTGCATTAATTTTTATAAGAAAGTTAAAGTGCAAATGAGATATTTTGTGCAGTGATTATTTCCAAAACTTCGTTTCCAAAGAATATGTTTACTTATTGTATACATATGTAGGACGAAAGCTTTCATTCTATGACTGACTTGCAGTTGAAATTTTAGAGAAGGTGAAACCTGCTGAATACCTTTAAACTAGATGAACGTACATAAATGTTTGCTACACGCTGTTTATGCATGATTCAATGTTAATTGAAGTTACATACGAAGGCTGTATGATCATAATCTTTTACGGCTATAATATTTTGCACTTAAATTCACACTTGTTTTATTCTGTTAGCTTAAAGTGAAACAAACATGCCATTGTAGTTTTATTGTTGGTACTCCTGGTTCCCGCCTGTGAGAACCAGGTATGTTCAGACGTTCAGTATCGCCTACCACTGCAATGGAGGTAACACGTGAGGAACAATACGCTGCATTGAAATTCTGCTTTCGTCTCAACATAGCTTTAGTGGAGGCCTATGCAATATTACAGGAGGCCTATGGAGAGTTTATTCTTCCCTACTGCACAGCTCTAAGGTGGTTTAAAATTCTTAAAGAGGGGAGACAATTTCAAAGGAAGGTAGACCTGGTGCGCCAGCTACTGCTATTACGGAAGAAAACATCAACACTGCTGCTATCATTGTGAGAGAGGATCGACTAATTTCCTTAGGACCACTGATACCGAAATTAAGAAGTGCAGTGTATAAAGAATCATGATGGATGTCAAAGGAATGTTGGTTCTTTGTTACAAAACGTGGAATGGCAGTTGAGTCGAATAGCAGTTGGGGTGAATAAGTTGTTTTAACAAAAGAAACAGTGTCCTTAGCAGATTTCTAAAGGATAGCACTTGACTTGTTGAATGGGCTCTTCTTCGGACGCTTAATAATGGCATGACAAAATAGTCACAAATACAAAATTGTTACAAAGGGAATCTTTCGTTGAATGAAGAGAGCTTTCAGAAAGTGAAACTGACACATCCACCCACGCGCAGATATGGAGGACGGTCTTCGACGTCAGGCCGATTAGAGCACTTCGTGGCTGCCAAGCCATTGAAACAGCCGAGACGTGAAGGCAGTCCTCTTGTACTGTGTTGGGCCAGGCATACCAGAAATGAGAGAAGATATTTGTCGGTTCATATATACGTGAGGAACGAATAAAGTTTATCGAGTAATAAACATTACGCCTTCAGTAACTCTAAACAGGGATATTGGTAACCCTTGGTCGGCAACTTCAAGATTGATGTTCGGACAAAAGAAGCAGTCAATAAATCAGTTTGAAACGGGCATTCCAGTGTAAATAAAACCATCCTTTTCACACATACCCACGCATACCCTGTGATTAACCTCATTGCTTTACCCTGAGCTAAACACTGTTTCAAACTGTCCCGTAAAAGTGGAACTATTTGCTCGCCAGTTATTTGCTTCAAATTGTCGCACCAACGTGGAGCTGTGAGCCACCCACAAGAAAATAGGTTCACCACTTTCTCAAATACTGAACATTTCATTGTGTGCCACCCACACGAAGATTACACATGAGACGTGTTTGTGCGCGATGGGTTCCAAGACTGTTGATTTCCGAAGAAAAGGACATTCGCATGCAGGTCTGCATGCAGTTGAAGTTGATTTATTCGATCCTGAGCTTTTTTCACACGTAATTAGTACTGATGAAACTTGGCTGCATCATTTTTATCCTGAGAGCAAACAGCAAAGCTCAGTGTGGAAATCTCATTCACCACAAACCTCCCAAAAAGCAAACGTGGTTGCTTCTACTGGGAAAGTTATGGTCATCTCATTCTTTGATATTCATGGAGTGGATTGTCAGCATGTTGTACCTGCACACACATTAGTAACTGGACAGTACTACAGGGATATTTTGAAAACATTGCAAGTCCATATCAGGCGCAAAAGACCACATTTCCGTGAAGCAGGCAGGATGCTGCACCACAATAATGCGCAGCCGCATATTGCCAATGTTGTTGCTGAATATCTTGCAAAAAATCAACGAAGTGCATCCCTCGCCCTCCGTATAGTCCAGTTTGAGCCCCATGTGACTCTTTTCTATTCCCTAACTTGAAGAAACGCCTTCGTTGGGAGGCATTATCCATCATCAGAAGCAGTGGTGAAGGCTGCAGAAACGATTTTGAAGGATCTCTCAAAAATGTATTCCAGCATGTCTTTGAAGACTGGCAGAAACACTGGGACAAGTGAACCGCATTCAGGAGAGACTATTTTGAGCAGGATCGTCAAAATTATGAGGATGATTAAAAGTACCTTGTCAAAAAAAGGAATTGTGATCATTCTTTATTGAACAGCCCTCGAATGAACTGAGAAGTACTTCAGAGAATACAGTGATAGACTGTGTTTAACCACGTGTTTAAATAGAACGTAAAAGCTCGGGAAATGATAAAATGTATGTAATACACTCAGAGAGACTTATTTCCTCTTGGAAAACACTCATGGTGGTTTTAGCAGGGTTCCTCTTGTTCAAATGTTTGACTTTAATCACACGATTCACTTGTAACGATTTCCTTTACGTTAAACTCCGTTAACTTTGTGATTCTATTTGAACACGTAGTGCTCCAATGCGTAGCCTTAATTCATGGCCAGAATACATTATTATTTATTTAATCGTTCATAGATTGAGTTGGTAATAGTAGTTGTGCACCGTAATGTGGTTTTATTACGATGGGTGATCAGAAACTAAAGTTTAAAAGCCTACAGTGAAACGTAGTTTTATTTAATGCATTCAGTACTACCAACTGAAGTACATAAGAGGAGTATTCATGTCATACCACCCCCTTTTACAGGATTGCCACAAGATAGGAACTTCTGGTTTTCTTCTGAATACACGTGGACTCTTAGTGAATGCGTGACACAAATGGTAGCACTGTACAGTGTATCGAACTACACTGGCAACGATGATAGCAATGTTTTGATACTTAAAATGGCGACGTTTTCATTGCAAGAACAGCGTGTAATCATTCGTTCTCTCCACTTTCTTATTCTGACACCTATTGAGATTCATCGCCAGTTGAGTGAGGCATGTGGTGATGGTACCATGGATGTGACTAATGTGCATTCCTCGGCACGACAATTCAATGAAGGCAGAACTTCGTGTGACATCAAACCAAGACATTTGCAGACGTCGCCTCCAAAATTGGCATTTCCTTGGGATCTGTGCACAGATAAGTACATAAATAAGTAAATGAATGGGTGAATAAATGAATGCATGAGTCAATAAGTCAATAAAGGAAGGAAGGAAGGAAATCTACGTCCCGGTTCCTAATTTCCAAACTCTTATTTATCATTATCATCTTCAAGGATTGGGCCCTGTGACCCGTTCCGTTCTCTTCAAGAGGCTACTGATCCTTCCAGCGTAGAGCTGGGCGTCCCACATATCTCTTTCCCTTCGCCATATAATCTAAAAATCCTCTTGGAAGTCGTTCCACGTCCATTCTTAAAATATGATTTTTCTTTCACTTTTTTATTATTTTCTGTTTAAATTTAAAATCCCATGCTCTTCTATTACTTTTTCGTTTCTTAAGTGGTCTATTCTTTTATATCCTGCCACACTTCTCAAAAATCTCATTTTCATGTGCTTGAACATACATTATCTTTTATGCAACCGCGCCTTTGATTTTATTATGCATACCGAGTCACTGTTAAATTCATAATATCGCTAAATATGACCGTGTTCTGGTTCTCTCCCTTATCAAATATTCGTTTTACGAGGGCTGTTCAATAAAGAATGATCTCTTTTTTTGACAACGTACCTTTACTCATCATAATTTTGCTGTTCCTTCTCAAAATAGTATCCCCTGAATGAGATTCACTTGTCCCAGCGTTTCTAGCAGTTTTCAAAGACATGTTGGAAGCAATTTTTTTAGATATCCTTCAAAATCACCTCCGCAGCTTTCACGACTGCTTCTGATGAGGAATGATGCCTCCCGCGAAGGCGTTTCTTCAAGATACGGAGTAGAAAAAATTCACATGGGACTAAATCCGGACTATAGGGAGAGTGAGGGATGCACTTCACGTTGATTTTGCAAGATATTCAGCAACAACATTGGCAATATGCGGCCGCACATTATCGCGGTGCAGCATGCAGCCTGCTTCACAGAAATGTGGCCTTTCTCGCCTGATATGAACCAGAAATGTTCAGGACATCCCTGTAGTATTGTCCAGTTACTGATGTGTGTGCAGGTACAACATGCTGACAAACCATTCCATGTATATCAAAGAATGAGATGACCATATCTATCCGAGCAGAAGCAACCACTTTTGCTTTTTCGGGGTTGGTGATGAAGGAGATTTCCACACTGAGCCTGGCTGTTCACTCTCATGATCAAATGATGTAGGCAAGCTTTATCAGCAGTGATTACGTTTGAAAGGAACTCCGGATCTTCCTCTAACATCAACTTTAACTCCATTGCAGCAGTAGGCGATACTGAATATGTCTGAACTTGCGAGTTCTCACAGGCGGTAACCAGGAGTACCAACAATGAAGCTACTACGGCGTGTTTGTTTCATATTAAGCTAGCAGAATATAATAATATTGAATTTTAGTGCGAAAAATTATGACCGTAAAAATTATGATTCTTTGTTTAACAGCTCTCGTAGTTTTGACCCGTGTCTTATTTACTTGTTGCAAGGGATAGCCTGAGAGACAGAATATTGTTGGCTTCCAGCAGATCAAAAGATTCGGGTCACGATATTCATTCACGTGACATATTCATGATATTTCTTAGGAACCGTCAGATACCCCTTCCCCAATTCCGACAGCTCAGCTTGCTTTTGAGACAGCTTCTTATACATCATACCTACATGCAAATACAAAATTGTAATTCCCTTTAAAAATTCTTGCAGCGTTTCAGGGGTGCCCTAACATATGTACGAAGCAATGTCTATGAAGAAATCAGTCCCACTTTAAGCTACTTATTTAATTTGGGTTATTTGACTTTTCTTGCATTAAATGCACACAACTTTGCAAAACATATTAATGGACTTCGAACTTTTTCAATAATACTGTTAGTAGTGATGTAATACCTATACAACCCGCCTTCAAGTGGTCCCAATTTTGAATCTGGGTTGGAATAAGTTTCCAAGGTAAGCTTTTGTTTCCGCGGTTCTCCATTATTGATGTCTATACACAGCATGTTTAAGAAACTTTTAAGTCGGAATTAATTTAAGTTTTGGTTTGGTGTCTATTAAGTGAAGCGTCTTGCATAAACTATACTTCCTGCTTGTAGCATGTAGCACTTTGCTGTTGTTTTTTCCACGAACGATTACAAGCAACTGAGAACTGAAAGAAAAAATCGCTGTTAAACATTAATGAGATATCAAAACTACATTCTTCTGATTTATTGCTCTGACACAGTTGCACCGAAAGATATACAGTGCGTGCAAGACAATTTGAGCGCTGGATTTACGCTGTGCTGTGGGCAGAGGGGAAGAAGCTAGAGTGCGGTCAACCTTGAAAAACACAGTTCAGTAAAATAGCGTGTAACATAAGCGAAGAAATCACAAGTAACGTTGCATCTTCTGACAACAATCCTTAGTTTTGCCCACACAAGCTCAATTGCATTCAGATCACAGTTATAGGGAGGTAGACGAATAATTATGTATCGCCTTTCGAGAGCCATAACATCCACAAATGTTCATATAAATGTAAATCATTTTCAAGTAAATGCTGATGTACATTACCACCACACTTGTAACAAAGATAAACTGGCAATTCGAGCGCACCAAACGAGCCTTTATGAAGGAAGCTTTAACTACAAAGGGATAATGTTATACAGAATGTTACAAAAAGGTAAGGCCAAACTTTCAGGAAACATTCCTCACACACAAAGGAAGAAAATATCTTATGCGGACATGTGTCCGGAAACGCTTAATTTCCATGTTAGAGCTCATTTTATTACTTCTCTTCAAATCACATTAATCATGGAATGGAAACACACGACAACAGAACGTACCAGCGTGACTTCAAACACTTTATTACAGGAAATGTTCAAAATGTCCTCCGTTAGCGAGGTTACATGCATCCATGCTCCGTCGCATGGAATCCCTGATGCGCTGATGCAACCCTGGAGAATGGCGTATTGTATCACAGCCGTCCACAATACGAGCACGAAGAGTCTCTACATTTGGTACCTGGGTTGTGTAGACAAGAGCTTTCAAATGCCCCCATAAGTGAAAGTCAAGAGGGGTGAGGTCAGGAGAGCGTGGAGGCCATGGAATTGGTCCGTCTCTACCAATCTATTGGTCACCGAATCTGATGTTGAGAAGCGTACGAACACTTCGACTGAAATGTGCAGGAGCTCCATCGTGCATGAACCACAATGGGGTATTTTGACAATTGTCTGCACGAATGGTTTCAATTTACATTTTAAGAGAAGTACTAAAATGAGCTCTAACATGGAAATTTAGCGTTTCCGGTCACATGTCCACATAACATTTTCTTTCTTTGTGTGTGAGGAATGTTTCCTGAAAGTTTGGCCGTACCTTTTTATAACACTCTGTATAATAAACTTCCAAATTCATTTAAACAATCTGCATCGTTAAAACACTTTAAGAATAAGGTTAAGAAATCTTTGCATGCACACTATTTTTATACGGTAAATGAATTTTTGGAACTATAACCATGTAAATGAACACTGGGAGCATAGTACATTCAAAAACCTGTAATATTTTTATTATGACATTTCTTGTAGTAAATTAATCTATGCAAATAGCACATGAAACCATAGAAAAGCTGCTTCCTATGTATATTGTATGTTATCAGTTTCACTTTATGTATATACTGTATTTATACATTTTGACGTGTCTCATAACATGTATATGTTGCCAAGGACGCACTAAAATGCTAATTCTAACATACGATTGTCGTAAACTGGTTAGTTAATTAACGTCAAAATTGATCGAAACGAAATACGGCGGAAATAATAAAGCTTAGCGTATTAGCCACTTGATGTCAGTGTATAGCGCATTTCAAATTTCAAAGTTGTCATCCATACTTACGGAGTTAAACGAAACTTACCGAATGAGGACTTGGAGCCCGATCGCTCTTTTTATCGCTCGCATACGGTATACCAGCTAACGTCTTTTGTTCCCTTGTCTCGAAGCCGCCCGCTCAGCTTGCGTCTTTGTCAGCAGTGTTATGGAAAATAGGTTTCGAATTTGTTATATGACAGCGTATGCCACATCTCATTTAGTTACGTAGAAGTCAGTTATATTTCACTGAAATTTAATACGTATAATTGCGAATTACGTGTAATTGCATTACGAATTGATACGCTTATATTAAAAAGATTTCTAAATTACCTTTTTCCTGTTAAATGCCAAAGATAATTAATCTTATCACTTTCCAAAATATAACAGAAGAGTGTTCAACAAATTCTTACATTCGACACTACCTAACCATAACATGGAAAATTTTATATTAACTTCGACACTGTTTTCAAATATAACTAATTATTTTCATTAAGATAACAAATGTTTGGCACTTTCATGGCATGTGACATGAATATCTTCAATTTTGGGGGGAATATGCTCATTTTCATTCTGGATGACATTTGTAAACGTTTTAAACTGTAAGAAATAGAGAAAGTCTTACTATACAAACAACAGATACTGTTAAACAATACAATTTGTGACAGATGCATTTTTGTAGAAAGAACTGTTTCCATAACATCGATTTTTATGCCATTAATTCTACAATATTTATCTTTTGACAAATTCAAAGTCAATTTTTCTTTTTCGGTTTCTTGCAAATAATGGAATTTCAATGCCATTACTCAAGGATCACCTTGAAAATACTTTCGCTACCATTTAAAGTCTACTGTATTCCCAAATTCCCTTGTCCTTACAAAAATGAACAATAAAGTTTATCTTGAACATGAAGTAGATAGAAGAATAAGTGTCTGTAAGAATAGTTTGTACAAGAGTGGAGAACGACAGGTTGGACAGACAAATTGGAGAGACTAGCCAAGGCCAACTATTCATGTCTAGCCTTTAGGAAGTTACTCAGTTCGATTAATTAGATAGAGGAATAAGTGTCTGTAAGAATAGTTTGTACAAGAGTGGAGAACGACAGGTTGGACAGACAAATTGGAGAGACTAGCCAAGGCCAACTATTCATGTCTAGCCTTTAGAAAGTTGTTCAGTTCGTTTAATTAGATAGATGGAGGAATAAGTGTATAGTTTGTACAAAAGTAGTGAAAGTCGCGTAGCTTCTGACGCCGATTGTTCTAATAAGAACTTTAATCAGAGTTTCTGCGTGTTTTACTGTCTCTATTTTTGTTATCCAGGTTGCGTATTAATGCAACATTAAGTTTGTCTGCAGTTAGTAGCTCACGCTATGAATCAGTTCTGGACAATGTGCATCAAATAGGTTTTGAGTTCTATAAATGTTTGAAATTTCGTTGTTTCATGATGTACGTACACGAAAGAAAGTTGAAACTTTTTAATTTGCCACATATTCAATTCGCAGTAAAGGGTATAACTGTTACTAGTCCAATGGAAATTATAACGCAATACAGATTGACGTCTCCTCGTAATTCGTCCTGATTCTGAGGGAATGTGAGAGTGGGATTCTGTTATATTATGGTATGTTTAAGACATTCTAGTAACAAATGAAATTTATAAATTGAGTTTCTTGGAATAGCCTCTTAACTGTTCACTACCTTTGTATGTTACTTATGTATAAATAGTATCTGTTTGAAGCACACAGTTTAAGGTAAAGTTCCCCTTTATAATTAATCATTTCCGGGATACGGTTTGCTTTAACTTTATATTTTTACTCACTTCTATATTTCTAAAATTAAATGCTGATATTCATTTTTTCCCTATGATTACGGACAGAGTACCGAAGTAACAAAAGAAGCCAGCGGCTAGCCTTAAAAGCGTACGACGGGGTGTCATAAAATTTTAATTATCACCCGGTAGCTTTTATGCCAGAGCGATGAATATTTTTTCAGTGTCATCATTGATCCCTCAGGACATAATGTCGGTAGCTTCAGTGATTTCACTCCTTTTGATTTTATAGTGAGTGCCAGAAGTTACTGAGGTGTAAATTGGAGAAAATTGAGTCTCGTAGTGTGATCAAGTTCCTGCATTTGAAGGCATAACTGATTGGGAAATACATTATGAGATGACGGCTGTTTATGGAAATGATTCCCCATTGTATGTCACTATTTTTAAGTGGAAAAGGAATTTTCAAACTGGTCAAATATTCCTGACATATGAGCCAAGAGCTGGTAGAGCGTCAATGACAGACGATGCTGTCAGAGTGAAGAAACTGTGAGTGTTTAATATTGGAAGACAGATGGCCATCCATCCAAATGAACATGAATGAGACACATCTTAGTTATGGCAGTGTGTGGAAAATTATTCATGATGAACTGCACATGTCTAAGGTGTCTGCACGGTGGGTTCTACGTTTGCCAACCCTTTTCCAAAAGCATACATGGCCTGAACAGATGTTGATGCTATTTAAACCGGATAAAAATGTTTTCTTTTACTCTCTGGTAACCAGGGATGAATTCTGGATCTATCAGTATCATCTAGAGACAAAAGTCGTGAGCATTGAATTGAAACATGCCGATTACCCCCCCCCCCCCCTAAAAAAGGCAAAGGTGCTAAAGACAGCTGGGACAGTCATGCTTTGTTTTCTGGGACTGTCGTGGAGTCATCCTTACAGATTATCTTGCCAAGGGTCAAACCATCACTGGCAGATACTACTGCAATCTTCTGGACAAGTTACGAGCAGCTCTGATTAAGAAACGACGCGGTATGCTCTCCAAAGTTGTTCGTCTTCTGGCTGATAATGCACCAGCTCATTCATCTCAAGTAGCAGTTGACAAAACAATTGAATATGATTTTGAAACTTTGCAGCATCCGTCTTCTTCTCTCGATCTCGCACCAAGTGACTCTTCCTTGTTCGCGGAAATGAAGAATCCGTTGAGTAGTCACCGATTTGACAACACACGTTACGTTAACCGCAGAGGTTGTATTCCAATTAGTCGCAGGCCCATAGGTCCAAAGACTCCCTTCAAACAGGGAGTTACCGAACTGTACCAGAAGGTCGCCCGGCGCCTCCGTGGGGCTTTTCATAGGGTAAGACGTAGGGACAAACAAGGCCCCCGCCCCATCTGGTCCTGTTGACTCAAGACCGGATGGAAGTGGATACGCCACTTACGCGTGCCAACTCCAAAATGGGAGTTCAGGCATGTTGACTGTCAGTTGACTATGTTGACTATGCTGGCTAGTACGCGGGAATATTAATGGCTTCCCTTAACCGCATCCGGAGACGTACTAGATCTTCCACGGGTATCGGGAACCACTGACTCTCGACAATCCGAACAACTTCTAATGAGGCAGGGGCTCGAATGTTCGGCCAAAGGTTCCCATAGTAACGTCAGAGGTACCATGAGTGCTAGGAGTCCGCAGTGCCCGCACCACGGCAGCTGAAGGGGACGGATGCCCTCCACTACAATGACGTCATTAAGTGGACACTCCGTCGTATTTCCTTATGAATGTTAGATATAGGAGGTCATGTGAATGTACGATTATTTTATTTTTTCTGCATTTAAGAAGTTTTGCAAGCATTAAATGTGCAACTGGCAATCTTTTTCTAGCAATCAGGTTTCTTGTATTTAATTAGATTGTAGTAATCGACCATTTTTAAAACTATCGATGTGTATCAAAGAATTCTACCAATCAAAGTCCTTAACTGATGATATTGCGGTACAGAAAGCCCAATGTTAAGTGACCCACGTCTATAGAATCTAACGTTCCTTTGACAATATTTTCCTTAAAATTCTACATTACCTTTACTGTATTTTATTTATAGTTTAGTCATTCATAATGTTATCTAATTAGGTTACCTCATTAGAAATACTTCACTGTTTAACGTAATCCTTAAATCCTCACTTAAAATATTCAAACGCCAAGCACTTGTTCAATATTTCAGTTATTACAATGTTTAGCTCCATCTCAGTTTTAATGGACTTCCGACCTTTTAATGCCGAGCACAGAGATTAAAAAGCCCTTTGTATATTTAGATTTTAATGGACTTTCAACGTTGCACGTCATTCAGATATCAGCTGCTGAATAAAATAGTCAGAACTATTTTAAAACTCTTTTTCTCTGCTGAATGGTCACTGAATTTGCTCGTAAAATGTATGTTTTGCATTCATTTTAATTCTTTACTAACTTTTATAAGAACTGTTTTAAGAACGCAGTTTTTACTTTTATATTATTTATTTAATTTTAGAAAGTGCAAGAAAGCAACATAGATTTTGCAGAAAATCTACCGCAGATCTTGAAACGTTTTGGAATATCTTACTTTTCTCGAAAGTGAATCTATAATCTTTGATTAAAATATAAGCTTCAGATGTGTTTTGATAAATGAAATGTATACATTGAAGTTGCCTCTGAATCCCTTTTCATTATGGATGACTTCTAGTAACTAGTAAATTGTTGGGAAGGATACAAGGTATTGATAAATATACCGTAAAATTTGTTAAAGCATTAAATTTATCAAATTCTTTTGGAACCCAGCTCTGCAGATATACGAGGGCTGATAAAAAAAAAGGAATTATCATAATTTTTACAGGCATACGTTTTCGCACTATAATTAAATCTTATTATATTCTGTTATTTTAATACCAAACACGCCGTAGTAGTTTCATTGTTGGTACAGCTGGTTCCCGCCTGTAAGAGTCACATAAGTTCAAACATATTCAGTATCACCTACCGCTGCAATGGAGGTAAAACGCCAGGAACAATATGCAGCCTTGAAATTCTGCTTTCGTCTCAACAAATCCTCAGCTCAGGTCTATACATTGTTACAGGAGGCCTATGGAGAGACTATTTTCCCTACAGCACAGCTAGAAGGTTATTTAAAAGGTTTAAACAGGGGAGACAATCAATTTCAAAGGAAGGTGAATGCGGTGTTCCAGTTACGGCTCTTACGGAAGAAACCGTCAAAATTGCTGCTGCCATTGAAAGAGAGGATCGACGAATTACCTTAAGATCACTTTCTGAAATACTGAACATTTCATTGGTTGTCAACCACACGTTGGTGACAGAAACATTACACATGAGACGTGTTTGTGTGCGATGGGTTCCAAGACTGTTGATTCCCGAACAAAGGGACATTCGCATACAGGTCTACATGCAGTTAAAGTTGATGTTAGAGGAAGTTCCGGAGTTTCTTTCAAACGTAATCACTGTTGATGAAACTTGGCTACATCATTTTGATCCTGAGAGCACACAGCAAAGCTCAGTGTGGAAATCTCCTTCATCACCAACCCCTAAAAGAGCAAAAGTGGTTGTTTCTGCTGGGAAAGCTATGGTCATCGCATTCTTTGATATTCATGGAATGGTTTATCAGTATGTTTTACCTGCACACACATCAGTAACTAGACAATTTTACAGGGGTGATCGGAAAACATTTAAAATCCATATCAGGCGCAAAGACCACATTTCCGTGAAGCAGGCTGGATGCTGCACCACGATAATGCGCGACCACATATTGCCAGTGCCGTTGCTGAATATCGTGCTAAAGTCAACATCAAGTGTATCCCTCATCCTACCTATAATCTTGATTTAGCCCCATGTGACATTAGTCTATTCCCTAACTTGAACACACGCCTTCGTGGGTGGCATTACCCATCAGAAGCAGTGGTGAAGGATGCGGAGGCGATTTTGAAGGATCTCTCAAAAATTATTTCGAGCATGTCTTTGAAGACTGGCAGAAAGACAAGGACAAGTGTATCGCATTGAGGGGAGACTATTTTGAGAATGAGCATAAAAATTATGAGGCTGAGTAAAGGTACGTTGTCAAAATATTTGTGATCATTCTTTATTGAACAGCCCTCATATACACAGTTGTCAATAAGCTAATCTGTATCTTGATTTGCGTGAAGTAGATAGAGTAAATTTTGCTATACAAATATAACTATTTGTAACCAAAAGCTTCACTTATGTTAAGAAAAATGATGTCGATTTTTCTTATTAGTTGAATTAGTTGAAATTGAAATCGATTTCACGGACCCTTGTTCTCGTTCTCAGTCAAAGAAAACCACAGGAGAAAACACATTCGTTGTTAAGGAAGTTACTATGCTATGTTTTTCCAGTATTACATAAAAATTGTGTATTTATTACATACAAAGTAGAAGTTTTGACCCATTTCCACATACATTTGGCGTTAATAGTTTAATTTATAGATTAATAAATCTATCCCTGAATAAAGTGGTATTTAATAAAGAATATAAACTTTTTATTAATATGGCTTTAGTTATTTGTTTTAAGAAATACTTTATAGAAGAAAAGATTGAAAAATTTAAATATAAAAAACATAGCCAACATTGCATGGGTTCAAAAGAAAGTTTCAGACTTGAAGAAAGTCGCCCGCCTCGGTAGCGTAGATTGTAGCATGTCTGCCTCACGTTCAAGAGGTCCCGAGTTCGAATCTCGGTCAGGGTGTGTTACCTGGATAAGTTTTATTTCCGGGTTTTCTCTTATCCAAAGACGAATGTCGGGTAGCTCTAAGGTCTAAGGACCGTGGGCTCATTTGAGCATCATTTCACCCATTTCATTCACCGTCCGTTATGATTTCACGTTGTAGGACGTAAGTAAATAAAAAAAATCTACCCTTAAAAAGTAAAAGACCGATTACAATTTTATGGAATTTACTTACCCACCTTGGTTTAATAAACAGTTTCAAAAGGTGTTTAAAGGGTTTGGTGGAAATTTGGTTGCTCAAAACAAATATAGTATTAAAAATAGTATTTCTCTAAAAAAATATTAAATTCCTAATAATAAAGAAACTGGTATTTATCAGTTTGATTGCTTAGATTGTGAATGGGTTTACATTGGTAGAACGAAACGTAATTTGAAATCCATTTTGAAAACAAAAGAACATTTTCGTAACAGTAACTATAAACAACCTGATAAATCGATCATAGCAGGTAATTTTTGGTCATTTAACCATAATATAAATTATGAAGCTAAATTATTAAAACAATAAATGTCCCCATAGATTTAATGGTTTGGAAATAATATTTATTTTTGAAAATAAAGGTCTGGTAATGAATTTTGAAATACAAGCAGTTGAATCGGTTCTTAAGTACGTTCCGCTTTCAGATTTTGGTAATGCTGAAAAAAAACATAACGTAATAACTAGGAAATTAATTGTTCTTTCACACTAGTTGTATGTAGGACTCCCTAAGAAAGGCTAGAGCCAGACTGAAAAATTCGATGCCATAGCCGAGATTAGAAACACGGATCTTCTGGTCTTCGTCCAGCCGCTCCAAACCATTGAGCTACTATAAAAAAACGTACCGATATGCCACAAAAATTCTGCAACTGACTCGTGTTTTTCCCCGTAAACCACTAGGAGTTCTCATAAAGTTCTCATCCCGGCTATGGCATTGAATTTTTCAGTCTGGCTCTACCCCTTCATAGTGCGTCCTATACACGGCTAGTGTGAAAGAACAGTTAATTTCCATTAATTGTACCTAATAGTGGTTAACTATAAAGCCCGGGCCTTAAAGTACTTACAACATAGTAAAACCCCATTAAGATAGTTGTCTCATGTGTTTATGAGAACTCGTAGTGGTTTACCGGGAAAAAACACGAGTCAGTTGGAGAATTTAATGTCGTGTTGGCACGTTAGACATAGTAGCTCAATTATATGGAGCAGCTGGACGGAGACCAGAGGATACGTGTTTCAAATCCCGGCTGTGGCATTGAATTTTCAGTCTGGCTCTAGCCTATCAAAATATTAACTTACTTAACGACGAATGTTTTCTCCTGTGGTTTTCTTTGACTGGCGACGCGAACAAGTTTTCGTGATAAGGGTTTCAACTACAACTAATTCAACTAATATGACAAATCTACATCATTTTTCTTAAGAACCGTGAAGTGTTCAGTTACAAGTAGTTATACGAGGGTGGGTCAAAAAATAATGCCTCCAATATATTTTTCTTTAAGTAAGTTATGTGAAAACTTTGAATTTGGCGCAATTTCTCAAACCTTCTTCTCCAATCCTTTGCAGTAGTAACTTCCTGTCAACAGGTGGCAGCACTGCATCCTCTTGCAAAATGGCTGATATCGATATTCTTATTAGACAACGTTCTGTGATTGAATGTTTGACTGCGGAAGGTGAAACGCCAATTCGCATTCACGAAAGACTTAAAAAAAAAAAAAAAAAAAATGTATGGTGGTGCAATGGTGGATGTCAGCACTGTTAGACGACGGGTTCGTCGCTGTAACGAAGCTGAAGAACAAACACCATTGACAGATGAAAAGCGAAGCGGCAGGCCGGTGACTGCAGTGACTCCATTCAACATTCACCGAGCCGATATCATTCGTGGTGATTGCTGGGTAACAACAGGTGAATTGTGTCGCATTACCTCCTACAGTAAAAACAGTGTTTTGACGATTATTCAACAACTGTGTTACTCAAAAGTTTTTTTCACGTTGGGTACCAAGAATGTTAAACGTCCAAAACAAAGAAACAACGCTTCAGTTGGGAGGGAGAGGAGTTTCTGGAAAAAGTTGTTACTGGAGACGAAATGTGGGTTCACTTTTTTGAACCTGAATCAGAGGCAGTCAATGGAATGGCATCACACAACGTCACCGAAGGAAAAAAAAGATTCAAAACTCAGCGGTCAGTAGGGAAAGTTATGGCGACACTGTTTTGGGATGCAGAGGGTGTGCTCATGATTGACTTTTTTGAGCAGCGATGCACAATAAATTCTGTCCAATACGTCAGAACTCTCAAAAGGCTGAAAGCACGTCTTCGCCGAGTTCGTCCAACAAAAACTATGGCGGATGTTCTTTTACATGACAATGCAGGACCCCACACCAGCCGTTACACCACTGCAGAAACTTAGAAATTGGGATGGAAAGTCTTACTTCACCCCACGTACAGCCCTCACCGGTCACCATCAGACTTCCATCTGTTCGGGCCACTAAAGGAAGCTCATCGTGGGATTCATTTTGAAGATGAGGAGGCTGTGAAAACGTCCGTGCGTCAATGGCTTAGGAAGGAAGACCGTGTGTTTTACCACACTGTAATACATGCCCCAGTTAAAAGGTGGACCAAAACTGTGGAAAAGGATGGAGATTATATTGAATAGTGACAAATTAATCCTAAATGTTGTAGTTTTCAAGCTATGTAAATTGGATTGGATTTCCTTGGCAGTTAACAGAGAAAAAATAGGAGGCATTACTTTTTGACCCACACTCGTATTTGTATAATACTTATTGCCTCATTGTAACTAGATCAATTTTATAAGTGTTTGTAAAGTTCATAAAAATGTAGAAAAATACATGAAGTGCAACAGTTTTTGTTCCGTTCTGAGAGGGATATCCTGGACCTTAATGACATATTACATTTTGCTGTTAATGCAATAGTAAGCATTTAAAATAACGTAGGAATAATGCAAAAAACGTGCTTCCTGTTTACTTGGTCACATTTTCCCACCATAATACAAGGCGTCACCTACATCTAAAACGCCACTGTGTTTTGTAGATTATTTGTTGCAAGTTTCGCCGGAAATCATGCTAATATATTTATCAAACTTTTATACTGCTCTTCCTCTTTACTCTATTTTTCTGTGCACAGTGTTCTAATGCGTTATACCCGCTTAACAATAGCAGCCAGTGTATACGGATCAAGATTAACAGCATCCCTTTTTTGCTCAACAACCATAAAATTAATTCATACCCCTTCAAGTCCCCTCCCCCCATTTTCATTCGTACCATCCCTCCTGGCCTCATATACACCGACATGAGTTTCAATGCAGAACCACCCCCCACACCGCCCTGCGGATAAAGAACAGTTAAAGGGGATGGCAAGGGGTGAGAGGAATGTAAAAAGAATGGGGATATATCTGGGGCAATTAGGCATTAGTCAGCATTTGATTTGCATTTTGTAACTGTTGGGGGTTTATGTACTGACGATGGAGGGTAGGGAAAGTTCTCCAAATCGAATCTGTTGTTCCATTCTTCTGGCTTGAGTCTTTTATTACAGTAATCCTGCTTTAAAAGCGGTTGACCGCCGATGTTTGGCGAGCCATTTATCCCCAGCTGAAGTATTAGCACTTTTGTGGTATTGACAAAATCGTAGCAGTTGACTCCTGAACTAACACTGCATTTTCAACACAGGCTATCAAGACTACGTTTATTGCAATAAATGGGGTTTAAAAGTGAATGAAAGCAAAAAAAGATTATGGTCTTCAAAAAAGGATACAGGCTGCGTAAGGATGAGAAATGGGAGGTTAATAGAAGAGAAATAGAGATAGTAAGGAGATTTGATTATTTGGGTACAAGGTTGAGTTCAGATGGCAGCTGGAAGGAAGAAAACAAGATGTCTGTTGCAAAATGGCCATGAGGGTGATAAGATCATGCTACAGTAAACTGCCAGATATAAATGTCAAATTGCTGGAGAGGATTTATACGGCAGTAGTAGAAAATAGATTGTTACATAGATCAGAGGTTTGGGGAGTAGATGAGGCTTGGAGAGAGACTGATAGAGTGCATAGATCCTTTTGTAAATACATATTGGGATTTCCAATAGCATCACCTAATGGGGCAGCACAATTGGAACTAGGCAGACATTCTACTAAAATTAAAATCTTGTTAAGGGCAATGAAATATTTATACAGAATCAGTAACTTTGAAGATGGCAATATAATTAAAGAATGTTTTCATATTCAAAAGAGAAGTAACTGGGGTGGATCTTTGGCACATAAAATGTATGACTTCCTGAAGCAGATAGGTATGGGTCATTCTTGCATAAATGCAGAGTACGGTATAGAGGTTTCTGGAAAGAAGTTAAGCTAAAATTAGAAGATATTGACAAACAAGACATTTTTGCCAATACAAGTGACAAAAGCTCACTGAGATTATATAGAGAAATAAAAACAACCTGGGGGAGGGAAGGATATATAGATATATGTAGTAAGTTAGGGCGAGAACAGGAGTGAGAAACTTGAAAGGTATAGGTCAAGAGAGGGAGCTAGATAAATGTCCATTGTGTGGAGAAGAGAATGCAGATTTCCATTGTATATTAAATTGTAGTCAAACAAAGATATGGAGAGAGCAGGCTTGGCTACGTAAATGAGACAGTTTGGGGAGTGAAGTAGTAATTAGAAAAATGTTGTCAGTAAAAGGAGAAAAGAACAGGAGAAATATAGGGAATTATTTAGGGAAAGTTAAAGAGAGATGGCTAAAACAATTAAGAGAAAAATGTAGAGTGGGATAGGTGAAATGGCAAAAAGTGTAAAAAGAAGCAGAGGGCCTCCAATACACAAAAAACTAGGGTTAGGTGTATGAGGACCGAATTACTATTCAATGGTGGGCAACATGATAATATGATAGGATTTTCAAGATTTAGGAATATATGGCATATTTCAGTATAGATTTTATAATTGTAATCTTGATTTTGTATTTCCATTTGTTGATTGTAAAAGGAAATAAATTGCTACTACTTACTACTACGTTTATAAAATCTTAATGAATTTACACAAATTCTCACCTTGATCTATAGTACATACGCCTAAAAAAATAATAAAGGATAGATTAGATTTGTATTTGTATTTATTTCTCATCTTTCTTCTACATACAATTTCATTGATACATTGACATTTATAACATTTATTTCACACAATAACAAAATATTTTATTCACATTTAACATGCTTACCCCTAGCCTCGGTCTCAATACGCATAACCCGGGGCTTTTCGTGTGTTGATGACCCTCCTCTCCCTTGTGTCCCTCATTCTAGTTTTCCAGCCCTTATTTGTTATTTATTCTTCATCAATCGTAACCATTTCTCTCTAACTTTCCCCAGATATTCACCTACATTTCTTACATTCCTTTCTACTTTTACTAATAACATTTTTTATTATTACCTCCCCTCCATCCCTAACACTATACCACTTTTGTTGCCAAATTTGTTATCTCCATATCTTTGTTTGCAATAAAGTATAATATGCCAATCTGTATCCTCTTCTCCACACATTGGGCATTTCCCTGTATCCTTTTCATATCCAATACCTTTCAAGTTTCTGGAGAATTATATAATTTTTAACATTAAACACAAAAAAATTGATTTTTGAAAGCTATCGACCTCCCAGTGTTCTTAATTCCTATTTGAGGGACGAGGAACCTACCTGATAGACAATTTTCTGTAATGCACTTTATCGTGCATGATAGTTTGAGCACTTTCGTAACTTATTCCAAGTGAAAAAACAATTTCAGATAATTTTATACGCCGATCTTCTTCAATAATGTCGAATGGCAACAATGTTGTCTGCAGGAATTGTTGTCCGCGTTCTCTTCCTAAGAGGTGCATTTTCTGCAGCTACTCTTCCCGCCAGAAAGATTTTAGCCCACTCGTACAATCCAGTCTGGGAAAGTCTTTCTTCCCCAAAGTGTGCGTGGAGCTGTCTCAAATCACTCAGATTCGCCAGAATCGAGAATTAGTGTTACAAGCTTGTCACATAAGTGCTAATTCTGTGAAGAACCTTATTAAATGAGGTAAAGAGTTTACCAAATTAGATATTTCCATATTTATATCTCCAGAGAATTACCGTTTTTTTTTTTTTTTTTTTTTTTTTTTTTTTTTTTTTTTTTTTGTAATTTACGTCCTCCAACGTTAAGTCATACCGGACGATGAATGGAATGGATGAAATGATGCTCAAATGAGTCCGGAGTCCTTTGAGCTTTGTTACCCGACATTCGTCTTACAGGATAAAGGAAAACCCCGGAAAAAAACCTTATCCAGGTAACTTACCCTGACCGAGATTCGAACTCGGGACCTGTTGAACTTGAGGCAGACGTGCTACCACCACACTACCAAGGCGGGCAACAAAAAAAAAAAAAAAACAAAAAAAAAGCTAAAAAAGCTAAAAAAGCTAAAAACGTGCTACCAACGAAAATTTTCAAAAGTGTGTTTTATGTAGAAAAATTTATGACTTACATTACAAAGGAAATATCCAACTGCCCAAAAGCTGCAATTTAATGAGGGGGAAAATAGAATATAGGGATGCTGTATCTTCTGTGCATAATATTCTGAAATATCTTGGGTTTAAATATAGAAGAACGAATGGTGGCCCCATATTTCTGCTTGAAAGAAGCGATATTGTTGCTGCAAGAATAATATTTCTGCGCACAATGCACAAAATTACTACACGTGATTCATGATGTAAAAATACTTCATAAATACATATTCATATCTTCCGTAATTATTAAGTATTTTAATGAAAGAAAGATTGGTTTTATAGTCCATTACAGGCAGTATAAAAATATGGCATAATTAAAATAGAAACTATATTCACACATCATTGAAATGTCACTATTTTGTTTCACTGTAGCAACCATCTTCTTTCGCAGAACGCATCTAATTTGAAACATTTTGTCTTGTGTGCATATGAACGATATGCTACGTAAGTGAACTGTTCTCCAGTTCAAGGTTTTAAGGTTCAGATTGTAACCCGCTATTACTTAAATTATTTTTACAGCGATTGCCTACCCACCACAAGAAGGCAAGCGAGATCTGGTTTCAACTGTTAATCTCTTCTGGTAGGGTATAAGTTTATGACATAACGAGTGTATGAGAGGACAATGAGTCACCCATACTGCTGGATCTAATATTCGTTTCAGCAACCGCAGTGATAGGTGTTATGTATGGGTAAGTTATGTGACAACACTGTATTTTAGTTGAATCTATCAGCCTTATCATATACAAAAGGTAGGTTTAAACACTGAAAACGTGAAAGCATATTGCTCTGCCTTGCCTTCTTGTGGGTGCACAGTATGCTTTCATGCACACATTACTTCGAAATTTTCGTATGGGAAACATTTTTAGACCGCAGCATTATAAAAAAATATAGTTAGTTAGTTACTAACTGTCCCCACATGGCAACCTTGGCCTTCGGGGTAACCTCACCCCACCAAGTGATGACCGGACCCATTTCTCAGGTGGAGGCACCCAGAGGGCGGTGTCCATTACCTCCGATGATAGGGTGATAGTGAAGATGGCGGTGAGGTGAGAGGACCTACAGTTTTTACCGTGGAGTCCGAACCACGTTGGGCATAGGGGATACTTCACGTGTGCTAGACAGAGGTGAAGGCATGGATAGGGCCGACTTAAAATCACCAACCCCAGAGCCGGGAATCGAACTCGGGACCCTTAGAACGGGAGCCGCGAACGAAACCACCGCGCTACCCCGGCGCCCTTTATAATATATATATATATATATATATATAACTACAACTACACAGAAAACACAAATCACAGCACGTTTACAAGATAAACAAGCCTCCGTTTATACGCTGTAAATGACGAACAAATGCCATATAACAAACAAAAGTGAGCATCGTAATGCGTAAAGCATGATAGCCATACGTCTTAAAAGTAAAACAAAATTTCCCCAAGAAGTTATCTGAGAATTAGGAACAGATATTCCAAAGCATATTGCACTTTGGCTTGGAAAGGTACAGTCACACTGAAAAATTCAATGGATCTTCTGGTTGCCGTCCAGCCACTCTAACCCTGAGCTACTATGGCCAACGTGCCGACATGACATTAAATTCTCCAACTTTTTTCCCCGGTAAACCACTTAGGAGTTCTCATAAACACATGAGACTGCTACCTTAATGGCGACTTACAACGTGTAAGTATTTTAAAGACCGGGCTTTGTAGTTAACCACTATTAGGTCAATTAATGCAAATTAATTGTTCTTTCACATTAGCCGTTTATTGGCTAAAGTATGGAAAAGTTGAATCAGACTGAAAAATGCAATGCCATAGCCGAGATTTAAACCACGGATCTTCTGGTTACTGTCCAGCCGCTCTAACCTTTGAGCTACTATGGCCAACCTGTCGCCATGGCATTAAATTCTTCAACTGACTCATGTTTTCCTGGTAAACCATTAATTTCTGTTTCATATAATCTTGCCCCGCTGACATCTCCGCGTGCAACTGCCTTCCCCCTCACCCTAATTGGTTAATGCTTTGGAGCCACAGGCCATAGGCGATGCCTTCCCGTCACATTGAAACCTGCAGTAAACCTCATAATAATTGACAGGAAGATATATAAAATCATACAAATGAGAATATGAAGGCATGCAAAATAATGAAGTATATAATGAAACTGAGCAAGTTGAAACTGAATGAATGAGTAATGAAACTGGAACAAGTTTATAATGAAAGGATTTCGGTTTTTACACCGGGATTGTTTAAACGAGCACACATACCTTGCAAAACTGCTTGCCTTTCAGTCTTAAAAGTCGTGTCACGCCATACTTGTCGTGTGTTCTTCATTCACCCAAGTCTCGTTAAGGTAGTATATTTTGCGCCTTGTATCTCGGTACAGGCTGATTGTCCTTAAATAACGTCTTCGCCACACAGCAATATCGAGCCTGAAGTGGTAAGTTTTCCTATTATCTCAATTTCATGTCGCGATGTTCCTACGCATCTAACACTCACACCTGTAAGTTCAGAGCACCGCTGTTCGACTTCTCTCACGGACAAAGACGGATTCTTCTCTGTGAGTGCATAAAACACATGTACCACAATTTTTTTCGCCGATTTGTAAAGGTTTTCCCTTGCGATGCTTCAGTGTAAACCTGGCGGTAGACTCTGCCATTCTACATATAATAAGTACACGCGCAATTAACGATCAATAAATTAATTTAGCTCTCGCACTCGGTATAGCACACCGTCGAATGGCCATTATGACTAATCCAGTTCAAAAAAGGTCAGTGATATAAGTCATTTAAACAAATATGTCACCACTACCGCTAAATCACGTGCCATCGTGCCATGTGCTTGAGAGCAAAGGAACCTCCTCTTTACTTCGTTTGAGAATTAACATGCATTTCAGATAAATCAACACTGTTGCGTAATATATTTCATTAAAACAGTTAGGAAAATATAAATTAGACAATTCTCTTCCAACATATAGATATATCACCATGTTAAATAACGAACTAATTTTTACCGCACAACAGTCTGCACCACAACAGCAGCCAATGAGATATGATAAGGTCGCGTGACCGTTAAGAGATACGGGGCAAGCTTATGTGAAAGAAGCAGTGGCAGTTCTCATAAACACATGAGACAAATACCTTAATGACGACTTACAACGTGTAAGTACTTTAAGGCCCGGGTTTTATAGTTAACCACCATTAGGTCAATTAATGGAAATTGTTCTTTCACACTGGTCGTGTGTAGCCTAAAGTATGGAAAGATAGTCAGACTTTGGGAGTTTGAAGGTACGCCTGCATTGTTCCTTTATTTAGTAATTATGAATTTAACACACTAAATTGAAGATTATCTAGTTCAGAAAAGAGCGAAAAATGTTTTGAACTTACAATTTCAAAGCTCAATTTTTCAAAGTGATGTTTTCCCCTTTCCTTACAGTGAGGGTGATAATGAAACCCTAGTCTTAAATCTTTAATTTTCATAGTATACTTTCTCTTTACTCGTAGGTATTATCTGAGACAAATGAAACATTGCATCGATTTGAAAGTTTATTCTGGAAAATAACACGAGTTGGGGTAGCTACCCCTGGCTATCTGAGACAGTAAAGTGAGAGATCAGGTCATACTTTTCCACCGCGTTGACAATGCCCCATTGTGTATACGTCATATTATTTGTTTGTGTTGTGAAAGCGCAGGATTCACAGGTAATTGCACAATTATTTGAACCGGATGCTCGTATGTGTGAGTCACTGTAAAGCCTCATGGGGAGCATTTAGGAAAGTCGGTGACGCGTTACGCGACGTCATCGTATAAGGAAAGGGGGGTTGGACGTGTCAGGCAAAAGAATGGGTGAGGGAGGGAAGGGGAGAATTACATTAATAGTCGCTATCTTCCCCCTCACACCGACTTTAATTTCCAAACCGGATGATTGATTAGATCGCGTCTCCAGCGAAACATTATCAAATGCGGTCGCAGGCTTTTCATTCTTTTTTTGTTGGGAGAGATTTTATTTAGCAAACATTTTTGGTTTTTGCCCGATTATATGACGTAAAATATTTAAAGGGAAGCGACGCAGAATGGCTGTAAATTAATTAACGCAAAGATGAGCCGAGCTTTGTGTGGCAAAGGTAGAAACAATGTATAATCGAGCGGAACATCTCCATGGTAACGCATAATCTAACGTTACGTCCTATATTTGCCTATTTTATGTACACGGTGTTCATGTTTATCTGTGATTTTACCGTGCAAAACTTGACGTCATAAATAGCATGTCTGATAGAACGAGTTTATATACAATTCCCCTAGCGGCTTGAGATCTTATTAGATGGCTCTGCCCATCTCGGTAGCGCAGATGTTACCGTGTCTGCCTCACGTTCACGAGTTCCCGAATTCGAATCTCGGTTAGCGAGAGCTACCTGGATAAGGTTTTTCCGGGTTTTTTCCTTATCCTGATAGACGAATGTCGGGTAACTCTAAGCTCCATGGACCCGGGAGCTTAATTCATCGTCCTATATGACTTAACGTTGGACGTAACTTAAAAAAATAGAAGTGCTGATAACAGATTTGAGGCCTCCCTCTACCGGCAGGTATACGTACTATTTTAGAGCTAGGTCTGCCCGCGTAATTTAAAGGTACTTAATTCGCCTGCTGCGTAGATACGATAACTGTTTCTAAAAAAAATACATACTGCAATGCAGTGCACTCTAAAACTAATTATGCAGCCATTAAAGTATACCATTAACAATATACGAAATGTCAATGAACATCTGTTTTTCTGTTATAGTAGACATATATGCATATAGTAAACCGGTCACATAAAATAGAAATATTTTAATTTGATCTCAGTTCTTTTCTATCACCCACAGTTTCCTCACAATGTAACTGCATTACAAACCAGAAAATTAGCAGAATATGTTCTAGGAATGAAAAATACATTAGTGTTAAAATATGTACAAAGCTTTTATCCGAGTCTAAACAAAAAATTACTCTAGTACATAATGTTGTGTGCATTTTCTTATTTCCTTTCTCTCTTCACCTTAAACACTGTCTAAGTCTGTCTAGTCAACGCGTGTGCACTTCGAATGCAAAGGAACCTGACCCTCCCTCCCACTAATGACCGTCATAAATCTATCTCCACACTTCACAAATGGAATACTGTCGTTGAGGACCAATAGCAACACTGATTTTCTCGAAATGACAGTCGCATGTCTGCTCCACGTGAAGTCTCAGTTGCCAAAATTCGAACTTCCAGTTGATCTGTTTTATTACGTGCAGAAATTCGTTGTGTGTCACGATGTGGAGACCGTGAGAGGGAAATGCAGTGGTGAATGCAAATGAAGTAGTAGATAACTTTCAGTCAAGTGAAAATAATCAAAGTAATGATAATAGTGTGAATAACTCGGCCGAGAAGCCTCAAAAAACAAAGTTATAACCGGAACTGTTTCTAAGCAAATTCAAGCGCTTGTTTTGAACACATATAAATATTTGCCGAAAAATAATCTTGGTAAGGGGTCATGCAATGAACCTGATAAATTCTGGGTATTCACAGAAATACAGTAAGAAATGTGACGAAAGGAATACGTAAGACGCCAATCAAGTGTAAAAACAAAATGAAACGTTTCTCTAAAGTAGACGATTTCACATGTGATTTAATTCGCCTAGAAATTTATAGATTCTATGCAAAAGGGAGAACGCCCACCTTAGACGAATTGGTTGCTCATTTGCAAGAAATTTGTGACTCTCCTTATGGGCACTGCACTTTGCGCGGCCTCCTAAAAGAGCTGGGTTTAAAATAAATCACTTTAAATAAGAGAAGGGTTATAATGGAATCCAGTAGAATTGTAGCTTGGCGATATATATGTCAAAACTAAGGAAGTTTCGTAGTAATGGACATAAGATAATTTATTTCTACGAAACCTCGTATGATACCCATGACGTATCGAGAAAGGTGGCAACTTTGCAGAAAGGACTAGGAGGAGCGCCTGTGTTGTAAAACGATTATAAGGTTTCGTCAAAGGCAGCGGCCGACGTGCACACCAGCAAACTAAACAGACTTACTACGAGAAGGTATGCTTGAAGCCTTTCTGTCATAACCTTATTTATTGCTTCTAGATTGGGACCAGTCACTGATCTTGTGTCTTGGAAATGTTTGATGCACCTATTGATTTTAAGACATAAGCATACCAACATTATTAGACGTTTTAATTAAGCGTGAGAAGGACAAAAAGCTTTCATCGTATACTGATAAAACGTAAGGCGTTCAAATTGCAAACAAAAGTATGTCAATTGGAAAGTACCTGACTCTTGACATTTGCTCCGAGGGACTTGTCTGAGTGGCGGATAGCGTTGCATAAACTCCTCTATGCAGCGGTTTAAGTTGTATTTGTATGTCACACCAATTTTAGTGCTGATACGAAAGTAGTATTCAACCATGAAGACGCGGTGGTCTGCGTTCATATCCAGGGGAGGCTGGTTGTATTAGTTACCAGAGCAACCACATTGAAAGCGCTGTAATTTGCTTACTGTTCCGCAAAATCACGGTTTCTTCTCCATAGAGAGCATTGTGATTTCAAAATAGACTCACCTGTCAACTATGACGTCACAGTTTCTCAATCGGAGGTCGGGAAATCAGGAATAAAAATGAAAACCGTGTATTACTTACGCGACGATACCAATATTTGTCAATTCTTGACCGCACTTTGAACAAAAGCTGAAAGAAACAGTTTGTTTACTAAATTACACTATCATGGCTTTAAAGCGATAAGAACTACTACACTCATTTTTCAATATAAATGTTACTTGATAATAATTGAATGTACTTTATTGAAATTTGTGGCACTATTTGATCTACCACCACGCGAAAATTGTTTTATACGTATTTTACACACATACTACTATTGTCTAATTGAAAACAGTTCAACATTTCACACATAGTTTACTTAATATCATGATTGTACATTGATAGAGTTAAATATTTCGGAAAATTAATAGTAATCCTTTCTGACGAATAACTGCAGCTATGGTAGGACGCTGGTGTAGCCTGGCACGGTTAAGAGATGTTAGAGAAGGCGGGAATATAGTATAGTACAGATGTACTATTTTATCTTGACAGGAATCCTGCGCGGTAGGGATGAGTAGCAACTGTGGTGGAGATAGTGCATCTATCGCCACAATGCGTCCCACGCTTAAAATTACGAGAGGAGAGCAAAATGAAATGCGTAGTGTTTAACGCCCGCTTTTACTACATACGGCACCGCAGGCGGTGACACTGATGATGCATGAGATAAACCGGTGGAATAAGATGGCGGGGGAAACCGGAGGTCCCGGAGAAAACCCACACCAACGCCGTGTTGTCAACCACAAATCTCACTTTGCGGTCGCCTGGGAACGACCCCGGGCCGCCTTGGTGAGAGCCAAGCGGTCTAACCACAAGCCACGGCGTGGCCGAGAGGAGAGGGCGGTGCATAAGGTGTCTAAAAACAAATTTCATTCTCAAAGCCAGTTTTGCAGCTCTTATAAACTGAGTTGTAATTCTTACTATGGCAGTAATCTCCGCTTTTGTTGGATCTTAAATAGTATATAGACATTTGGAACAAAACCCTGTTCTCCTCCAGCAGGCATGATAAACAACTGTCCGCCTTTCAACATCGCTGCAGAGTCCCTGTAACGTATTTCACTCCAGCCATATGGTCCAGTATGTGCTGTATTTATATAAGTTTCATCCATATAAACTATATAAACTTCACTTCGATATCTCCGAATATTTTGTAAATACTTAAGCCTTTTTGCACGTATGGTGCGATGTTCGATTAAAATTTGCCTGTCACGCTTAGTGTTTTTTTTTTTCAAATAATCCTAGCTTCAAAAGAACTCTTCTTAATTTTCAGACACTGCCTTGGAAATCAGTAGAATTTTTAGCTTCATAAGCACTTTCTTCAAAGTTGATCTTTGTTTTTCTGTGATATAAAAATTATTCATAGTTCGCCTAACTACTTCTGAATTAAAACATCCAAATTAGATTTTGTGCATGTTCTTAATCTTTGTTTACTGGGCATAGAGAAGGACGTTGTTGCACTAGCACCAATGGCTTTTCTTTCCTTAATAACTCACCTAAACTGCTTTCAGACACAACTGTTGCCTTAGATATCCTTCCCCAGATTTTTATAGCTGACCCAGAGCATTGTTTCTTTTTTATAAATCTATGGATATTGGTTATTACTTCTCGTGATTTTAAATGTAGCACTTTATTTCCTAATATGCTACTAGGAGGTGTCATTTTTAAATGCTCTCTTGGAACCTGGAGACAAGCACATTTTGAAACAAGCTGTAGTGTTACCGAGTAACTCTGCACGTGTTTAGTTGCTCGCAACTAGTACGCGACTGACCGAATGAGTGACAGAGATGGTAGCACAATACAGTGCATCAACTCTAGTGACAGCGATGAGATTTAGAACTGTTTTTGATACTTAAAATGAAGACGATTTCATTCCAAGAACAGCGTGTGGTTATTCGTTTTCTCCATTTTCGTGGTGTGACACCTATGGGAATTCATCGGCAGTTGGGTGAGGCATTTGTAATGGAACATGGATGTATCTAATGTGCGTTCCTGGGTGCGACAGTTCAATGAAGGCGACAACAAACCAAGACAATCAGGGTCTCGCACCAGCCGGTCTGACGACATGATCCAGCGAGTGGAGAAGGTTGTTTAGGAGGGTCGCTGATTGAGCATGTTGAGATCTTCAAGCAGGATTGTGTGCACAGATCCCACGGAAATGCCAATTTAGGAGTCGGTGTCTGCCACTGTCTTGGTTTGTTGTCAAAACGATATTCTGCCTCCATTCGAACAGATATAAGTAAATTGGTTGGTGTTAGCATCAGTTATGGGAGTAGATTTGATGAAAAGATCTAAGAAAATAACGGTCCATCACCAAAATTGCATGTGGGTGTTGTAGAAATCGGGTCACTACACATGTTTTTAATAATTTTTTTTGTGTAATTTTATGTCCTCCAACGTTGTCATATCGGGCGGTGAATGAAATGGGTGAAACGATGCTCAAATGTGTCCAGGGTCCATGGAGCTTAGAGCTACCTGACGTTCGTCTGTCAGGTCCAGGTAACTCACCCTGACCGAGATTCAAACTCGAGATCTCTTGAACGTGAGACAGACGTGCTACAATTTACGCTACCGAAGCGGGCGTTTTTGATAGACTTTTGTTAAGAAAAACACGCCAAAATATGCGATTAACTTCAACCCAACTTGAGGGTTGCCAGAGAACATGGAGCTGAACTTAGTGCAAGACAATTTCGCAGGCGGCTGTTTGATGCAGATCTGAAGGAGAGACGACCAATTAAACAGCAGAAACTGACTCCGGGCATGAAGAAGAAACGCTATAAAACACCAAGATTTGGAGTCCAGAACAATGCGGAAAAAAGAAGTAAAATCCATTAGGTTGTAGTTAAAGAAATTAAAGGAAAAATGAATTTACAACACTTTTTTTTAGCAAAATACAAGCTTGTTTTATCAAATTAGTAATTTTATTGATATTAAAGAAATTACTAAAATTAATTTATTTTTAAAATAACAATAATACCTTTCATGTTTGCAATTTCACATGATCAGTTATAAATCCTGTCTCTGTGGAGTAATACAACTCTATTTATGTGAGAAGAAGTCCTGGATAGCAACTGAAGCAAAAGTGTTTGGTGCAGCGTGTGAGATATCGTACTAAAATAATGGTGTGGGGAGGTATCTCAACATATGGACTGGGACCTTTGCACGTTGTAGAAGGCAATATGAATGCTGCTAAGTACAATGAAGTGATAAACGACTCTTTGTAACCTATTTACAGTGAATGGTTTTCATCAGGAGATGGTATTTTCATGCAAGATGGAGCGCCATGCCATCGAGCAAAAAGTGTCGCTGAAAAATTTCTCAACTGGAGTAGCCAGGAAGCAGTACACACGCGAACCCAATAGAAACTGTGTACCCGCTTCGGTAGTGTGGTGGTAGCATGTCTGCCTCACATCCAAGAGGTCCCGAGTTCGAGTCTCGGTCAGTGAGAGTTACCTAAATAAGTTGTTTTTTCCGGGGGTTATCTTGTCCTAAAAGACGAATGTCAGGTAACTCTAAACTCCATGGACCCTGAGCTCATTTGAGTATCATTTCACCCATTCCATTCATCGTCCGAAATGACTTAACGTTGGAGGATGTGTATTAGGAAAAAAAAAAACACACACACTGTGGAGTATTACTCAAAAAAATTGAAAGCAAAGGGTTCTACTAGCAAATTTCATTTAAGCCCAGTGTTTTGTTATGGAGAGAAGATGAAGAAATACTTAGTTTGTGGAGAACCTTAATCCAAGGGATGCCGAGATAAATTTTTGCCTTAATGAAAGCAAATGGAGGTCACATTAAATAGTAAAATGTTTTTCCGGAACATTCAGTGTCACAGTGCCATCTTGTGTATTATATATTTTTTTTCTTAAAGTACCAAAATAAAATCTCTTTTGCTAATAATTTTTCCACTACTGTAGAATAAATCAAGATCATTAAAAAGAGGAAAGAAATAGGAGGCTGGAATAGGGGCATTCCCCTGGAACTTGTAGAATTGATGATTTAATATCACAACTTTTCGAGCTTATTTCTTGGAAGCTCACGCAAGTGGAAGGTGTTGGCCATGCATCAGAGGTGCCGATGGAGTGACCTTTGGCCATTAGAGTTTATGGCTCATGAAGGGTAGCTTCTAATTGCCATTAACGAGTTGAGTTAATTAATGCTTGCAAGTTTGGTAGCAGCGGGTTATCAAGCTTAGCTATCTGGCCGGCCGTCAGCTTGCAAACGCGCGAGGAATGGCGGGTCCGTGACTCACTTCTGCCACCCCTCTGCGATGCATTTAATGTACCCCGGATCTCAGACAACCCTTCGTTCATCTCTCCCCAAGATATGGTCCAACCGCTGTCCACCGAACCTTGAAAAAAAATGTTGTTTGACTTGCATCGTTTCCCTTACGATGTTTTCGCCCAGCGTCTTGATATGAAGCATCCATCAAAGATAACCGAGTTGGATTTGTGCGTCGAATTCCATTACTGACTTGGGTAGGGAGTTGCGGCTGTCGAGTCTAGAAGCAAGGCCTTGTGTGATTGATTATGGACATGCTATCAGTGTTTGTATCGTGACAGGTATATCTGAGCCTACTTTGTGGGCTCAATCCGTAAAGATTCCCCATAACCATGCAGAAATGACGTGACAAATACCTAGGTAATTAAATAAGTAGTGGCAGCATGTGAATTATAAACAAATAAAACATTTTGGAGCAGCCACATTATTGCAGTGCTTAGAGATAATGTCCTCCCACATCCTCCACAAATGAGGGAGCCTACAAATGCCATCACAGCGTCTTCTTGTCATTATACTCAAACTGCTCTCCTGCTACTGCAATTACCGGTCTACAGAAGTTTACAAATTATTAGACTAAATCTAAATGTTTCATTTCTTAGAACAGAGATAAAAATTACATCATTTTAACCTAACATGACTTGTAATGATATGTTTTAGTTAGAACTTTTTATATGAATATTGTTTTCTGATATGACTTATTAGGCCATGTAATGAAAATATTGTAGGTAGGTAGGTAGGTAGGTAGGTAGGTAGGTAGGTAGGTAGGTAGGTAGGTAGGTAGGTAGGTAGGTAGGTAGGTAGGTAGGTAGGTAGGTAGGTAGGTAGGTAGGTATTCACTGCAATTGGGTACTACCCGGTGGCAGAATTCAGAATACAGATAAAATTACAAATACTAGATCTACAACAATAACACAATAAACAATACAAACATATTATTTTACTTTAGTCACTTAAAACATATCTAATTACTTCTCTATTTACATATGATATACCATTATAGCTTAAACGTTAAACTATAAACCATCTAGATTTTTTCTAAATTTCTTCAGCGACAGGGAACAGCGCTGAAAGACTGCTACAGGCAATTCATTCCATTCTTCAATGGTTCTATTAACAAAAGAAAATTTTCCTACGTCGGTTCTGTATCTTCTACCCTTAATTTTATACCTATGATCGTTTCGTCCATAATAATCCGGATTATCTAACCTTACACTAACGTCCATCCATGACTTTACACCAGCATTAGCTTTGAATAATGCTACCAACCTATGTTTTTTACACCTAATTCATAATTCCTCCCATTTAGTTTCATATCCTTTTATAGGCCCAAAATACTTGCCTCTTTATGAATTTTATTGCCCTCTTCTGTATCTTTTCTCCTGGATCGATTTGGTTAGCTCTATACGGGTCCCAGCATGCTACTCCATAATCCATAACCGGCCGCACTAAGGCCTTGTAGGCAATTTCCCTGGATCTAGCGCTCCCCTTTTTCAATATCCTCATTACGAAATGTAATGCCTTCCACGCATTCCTAGATGTGGAATTTACTTGTTGGTCCCATTTGTTAAAAAACAAATATATGTGTAATTTTGTGATTGGCTGTAATAATTGTAATACGTAATCCGGTGACCTAGCAGTACATCGGCCAATCAAAATTAATAGAGGAGTAACGATAGTTACGGAAAATCAATAATCTTGAGATATACGTTCTTCAGTCTGGTTTCTTGACGATTAAAAAAAATATTGCGGTGAATATAATTGTAGCGGAAAGTTAATAACGATCAAAAAGAGTTATTCGGTATTCGTAATAGTGACGAGTGGACGTTAGATTATACAATCAAATTAAATAATATATCAAACTCGATCATCAAGAAACAATTCGACCTGCAGTGATTAAGATGGACGGTCACAAAGAACGCTCCCAACTTTGGGGCTGATTAATCATCGAGAAACGAGACGACCTGTTATATCGCCACAAATATTAACTTAAAAATAAGGATTTATCAATGTGTTGAAGGTAATCTACAGCGACTGATTAAGAAAAAAAGTTCGAGTGAATTGTAATCCAGATTATGAAATTAAATAATATATTACGAAATCGGAGTCATATAAAATTTTATTTGTCACCAAAAAATCTACATCTGAGAACAGATCCCATGACTCTTATTTAATCAAATCTCGACCTGGATCTTCCAAACATTCTGCGTGCTTCCAATCTGTTACGAGTGGAGGAAAAAACACCACAAACTTTACATATTGTTTTAGCACTTGTGTGTTAATTTAGGATATATTGCGTGCCAATGTTGGTAACATGTTTCCATAAATTTGACAACAATATATTTTAGTCAGCTGTGCTCATATTTTATATGGTGTATGCTTAGTGTTTGCAGTAACGTTTCTTTGGTGTTTTATGAAATATGCACTGAGTATTGGTGAATTTATAAAGGATACATGTTTTAAGAACAAAATTTGAACCTTGAATGACATTATAATAGTGATAAGTGCAAGAAGTTTGAGCAACAGATTTGGTTATCTTGCAGTATCATAAATTTGAGGTTATGGATAAACCAGACGTCCTTTCACCAAGGTTGCATATGTTCAGCTACTTTTCGAAGAAAACTGGTATACTCATTCTGAAATCGCTAAGAAACTGGAAATATCTCAAAATATCCGTCAGTTGTATTAAGCAAGCACCATGCAATTCACATTTGTACGGACCAAAACGTAAGGGAAAGTGTGGGCATAAACGTAAAATCAATGGCAGAGGAGTTAGAGAACTGAAAAGTACTGTGCTGTCGAATCGTGGATGCACTAATAGGGAGTTAGTTTTCAGCTCCAAGACGTAGATGTCGTTGTTCCTCCATCTTCTCTAAGCAGAACACTTAAAGCAGAAGCATTAAATGCTCGCAGACCACGCCTAAAGCAAAAAATTAATCCTCAAATGGACTAAAACGTTTGGAATGGGCTAAAGGATGACAAATTTGGATTACTAATGACTGGGAAACGGTTTGTTTCTTAGATGAATCTATATTTTAGATTTCTGATGGAAATCCTTATATGTGAGGCGAAGATCAAATGAAGATTCCATTCAAGTTTTGTAGAGCAGATAGTCAAACACCTACATCAGTCATGGTATGGTCTGTAATGTCTGTCAATGGCCCCGGGAGACTCTCCTTAGAAAACAAAGTGAAACAAGATCAGTACCTGCATGTTCTGCAGAGCAAATTATTACCACAAGTTTAAGATTGGTATCCCTATGGTGAATTAATGTTTATGCATGACGGTGCCCCATGTCATAAGGCAAAAACTATTACAAACGTTCTTCAGAGCGAAGAAATCAATATCTTGCCGTGGCCAGGAAATAGGCCAGATATGAATCCAATTGAAAATGTATTGTGACAATGTGGGTTCGTAGAATTAAAAGTCCAACTGCACAAACTCAAAATGGTCTTTATTTACACCGAGTTACAGCTGGTACACTTGCCGATTACATAGAATTACGTAGCGCACACAATTACAATCCACCAGTTCGTCTGTCACAGGTCCACTCCACACTCACAATTACGCAACACTCACAGTTACGTACCACTCTCTCTAGGGCTGACCAAAAGCTCCTCTGATACACGGACGCAATCTTCCAGCCCGTTCACTAGCACTGCGCTCTTCACGGCTGCTCGCCAAGAACCGAGAACTGAGAACTGCCTGAGTCGTCTAACGCGGCGCTTATATAGCCAGATCGCTGCATCTCGAAGCTTCGCGGCTCCGACAATCATTAAGATTGTTTCAGACGTCAGGGGGAAGGGAAAGGGATGGCACAGAGGCCCGCGATAGCCTTCCGACCATCCCCTCCTTTAGCGCCACAAGATACATGGGTAGGCGTGGTCTGAATGCCTCCTGTCCCCCACTCAGCTGTCAGTTGGTCGTGTGTTCCGATAATTGGGTGACAGTATTGTTAAAAGGAGGTTAAAAGAAAAGAAAATTAATACAGAGGTTGAACTTATCGAACGTCTTAGTAAAGTGTGGCACCATGACGAAGAAATCCAAGAAAAATGCAAAGATCTCGTTCATTGCATGCCTAGGAAACTTAAAATTTTAATTAGGAACAAATGAATGCATACGAAATATTAATTCAAGGTCAATATACAGCCAATATTTTTAAATATTTCTCTGCCTGAAAAGATAAGAATTTTTAAGATATAGAATAGAAGCAAGTAGGTGTAAAAATATATTTACTGGAAATATAATGCATAAGATAATAAATACTGTTTAATAAATGTTAGTGAAATAAATACTGATTATTAATTTGCGATTATACTAAGATTTTGTTACGGTAATATTTTCATAAATGAAAAAAATATGAAAAAAGGGTTTTAGTTTAATAATTTGCAAACCTGTGTAGTTCTGAAGCGAACTCCTCTAAGCGGTAATTTCATTTCCGAAAAAAGATCGAAATCACATGTGCTCATATCTGGGGAGTATGGAGGATGCTTCAGAATTTCTCAGTGTGTGAGAGAGCACCATCATGAAACACAGTGGGTTGAGAATTCAGGAGATTTGGACGTTTACGATGCAAAGCTGGTCGTAAATGGTGTTACATAAAGTGACTGTATGATGTACCATTCACACGATTTCCTTAAGGAACCGAATGAGTGATAAGCACAACGTAAAAGGCAGCAATGAACATGAGTAATTGGATCCTGTTCGATACTTTTTGGCCGTGGTGAATCAATGTATCGCCATTCATTTGTCTGTTTTATTTTGGTTGATAGCATCGAACCCAGGTGTCATCTAATGTTACGACACGTCGAAAGAAACACTCGCCTTCATGTTCGTAGCGTTCTGAGTGTAACCTTGCTGTTTCCATCCTCGGTCACATTGTTTGCTCTAAGTTTGTGTGGAACCCTTCGAGTGTACATTTTCCTCATATTTAACTTTTTAAGTATCTGCAGAATCGTACCAAGAGCAACTCGAACTTCCCTTGCTAGTTCAATACACGTCCAACAACGATGTTCTTCCAGCAGTTCTCTAACAGCATTCGCCAGCACATGACTTGCTGATTGCGGTCTGCTGGCCCCACGTTTTTTATGAACGTCTTCCCTTCCTCTACAGAACCCATTCGCTCACCAAGCCACGGTACTATATGGTAAAGTCTGTCTAGCAAAACTCCCAGTAATTCTGGGAGGCGATGAAGGTCAGAGACGTCCAACAACTGCAACTACCGGCGAAAACATCGCCAAGGTTCATAAATGGCCCTAGACGACCGCCGAATTAAAGTGAGAGAGATAGCAGAGGCAAAGGAAATGTCAAAAGAAAGTGATGGCGACTGCTTTCTTTTTTGCGATAATCGATTGTCTTTAAAAAGAGCAAATTATTACAGGAGCATATTACGCATCATCACTTAGCAGGCTGAACGAAGAATTTGCGGAGAAACGGCCAGATTTATAGAAAAATAAAACCATGTTTCACCAAGACAATGCATCGTGTCACACCTCAGCGCTTGCAATGGCGAAAATCCATGAATTACGGTTTGAACTGCCTGACCGTCAGCCTTACTCTCCAGATCTAGCCCCAAAAAACTTATTTTTGTTTCCTCATCTGAAAATTGCGCTCGGTGTACCGAGATTTTCGTCAAAAGAAGAGTCAGTCACTTCGTGAACAATTATTTTGTAGAGAAAAGCACCGAGTACTATTTGGACGGGTTACAGAGATGGGAGCAGCGCTGGGGGAAATGTGTAGAGTCACAAGGAGACTATGTTGAAAAACGCCGAGTACTATTCGGACGGGTTACAGAAATGAGATCATCGTTGGGAGAATTGTGTAGAGTCACAAGGAGACTTTGTTGAAAAACGCCGAGTACTATTTGGACGGGTTACAGAGATGGGAACATCGCTGGGAGAAGTGTGTAGAATTACAAGGAGACTATGTTGAAAAACGCCGAGTACTATTCGGATGGGTAACAGAGATGGGAGCATCGCTGGGAGAAGTGGGTATAGTTACAAGGAGACTATGTTCAAAAGCGGCGAGTTGTATTTGGATGGCTTACAGATATGGGAACATCGCTGGGAGAAGTGTGTAGAGTTACAAGGAGATTATGTTGGAAAACGCCGAGTACTGTTTGGACGGCTAACAGAGATGGGAACATCGCTGGGAGAAGTGTGTAGAGTTACAAGGAGACTATGTTGGAAAACGCCGAGTACTGTTTGGACGGCTAACAGAGATGGGAGCATCGCTGGGAGAAGTGTGTAGAGTTACAAGGAGACTATGTTGGAAAACGCCGGTACTATTTGGACGGCTAACAGAGATGGGAACATCGCTGGGAGAAGTGTGTAGAGTTGCAAGGAGACTATGTTGAAAAACGCCGAGTACTATTTGGACGGCTAACAGAGATGGGAGCATCGCTGGGAGAAGTGTGTAGAGTTACAAGGAGACTATGTTGGAAAACGCCGGTACTATTTGGACGGCTAACAGAGATGGGAGCATCGCTGGGAGAAGTGTGTAGAGTTACAAGGAGACTATGTTGGAAAACGCCGAGTACTGTTTGGACGGCTAACAGAGATGGGAACATCGCTGGGAGAAGTGTGTAGAGTTGCAAGGAGACTATGTTGAAAAACGCCGAGTACTATTTGGACGGCTAACAGAGATGGGAACATCGCTGGGAGAAGTGTGTAGAGTTGCAAGGAGACTATGTTGAAAAACGCCGAGTACTATTTGGACGGCTAACAGAGATGGGAGCATCGCTGGGAGAAGTGTGTAGAGTTACAAGGAGACTATGTTGGAAAACGCCGGTACTATTTGGACGGCTAACAGAGATGGGAGCATCGCTGGGAGAAGTGTGTAGAGTTACAAGGAGACCATGTTGGAAAACGCCGGTACTATTTGGACGGCTTACAGAGATGGGAGCATCGCTGGGAGAAGTGTGTAGAGTTACAAGTAGACCATGTTGGAAAACGCCGGTACTATTTATACGGCTTACAGAGATGGGAGCATCGCTGGGAGAAGTGTGTAGAGCTACAAGGAGACTATGTTGAAAAACGCCGAGTACTACTTGGACGGGTTACAGAGATGGGAGCATCGCTGGGAGAAGTGTGTAGAGTTACAAGGAGACCATGTTGGAAAACGCCGGTACTATTTGGACGGCTTACAGAGATGGGAGCATCGCTGGGAGAAGTGTGTAGAGTTACAAGTAGACCATGTTGGAAAACGCCGGTACTATTTATACGGCTTACAGAGATGGGAGCATCGCTGGGAGAAGTGTGTAGAGTTACAAGGAGACTATGTTGAAAAACGCCGAGTACTACTTGGACGGGTTACAGAGATGGGAACATCGCAGGGAGAAGTGTGTAGAGTTACAAGGAGACTATGTTGAAAAATGCCGAGTTCTATTTGGACAGGTTACAGAGATGGGAGCATCACTGGGAGAAATGTGTAGAGTTACAAGGAGAATGTGTTGAAAAACACCGAGTACTATTTGGACGGGTTACAGAGATGGGAGCATCACTGGGAGAAGTGTGTAGAGTTACAAGGAGACTATGTTGAGAAACGCCGAGTGCTATTTGGACGGGTTATAGAGATGGGAGCTTCGCTGGGAGAGGTGTGTAGAGTTATAAGGAGACTATGTTGAAAAACGCCGAGTGCTATTTGGACGGGTTACAGAGATGGGAGCTTCGCTGGGAGAGGTGTGTAGAGTTACAAGGAGACTATGTTGAGGAAAAAAAATTAGAAAATTTGTCTTGTATCTTTATTAGGTCGGAAAGTTCTCAGACCACCTATGTATTTTAACACCTGACATTCATATCGTAGCTTCCATTTGTCGACATTGGTGGCGCAATAGCTCGCACACAGAAGCTCCTTGGAATATCTGGTCACACAATTTCACTTCACCTTTCTTCCTCGGCCAGAGCTTTGGGGTTTGCATGTACGGATTTTGTTCCTTGTATGTAGTAGTCCGCCGGATTGGTGCAAGTCTAAGGATTCCAAACGCCACCAGAAGATGCTTATAGCTCTGTGCAGCAGGGGAGCAGTAAATTGGGAGTTCAAATCCTAGCTATTAAAGACCTTTCTCTCTACAGTAACATCTAATGAGATCGGACTTCGTCACCGGAGGCACCTCCTCATGGGCATAAGCACACAATTTTATTGTGAGTTTCAACTAATTAAATCTTATCTATTTTTCGTTTAAAATGGGAAGAGTTCTCGCCTTTAGCGAATCAGATGCCTTAGAGCCTTCAGCGTTGTCACCTGGTTACCCCCAATCTTTTAATATTTCTCTGTATTAAACACACACACACACACACACACACACACACACACACACACACACACACACACTTGCGAGTCGTCTTAGCTCTAAACTTAAGGGAACACAAACTGAATTTTTCAAAGTTTTATAATAATCACAATTACAACATGGATATTCGTATATTACGGACATGTTTTCAGTATATAGTTTAAAAATAATTACAGTTTATGGATTACTTATTTCTCTAATCCAACGAAAATACCAGTGGTGCATCCGTATAGCTGTGAATGTTACTTACGTTAAGAGATAATCCCTCATTTTCATTGTCTTCATCGTATGAGTACTGCAAATTTATGGTGATAGGTTCCAAAATCTCGTTACGCACTATTTATTTCCAAAAGCCGTCTTCTTGTAGTTTAACTAATGTGTCACAAAGCTTTTCCAGCCTTGTTGTCAATTTCTTCGTGAATAAGTCATTCAACTCCAGTCAGTTTAAAAGTATTATTTCTGTTAGCAACATAATTTGAGCCCACATTAACTCGATTCGATTGTTAAGGATGAAGGTGGTTTATAACACCTCGTGTATCGTTTCAATTGCAAGATGATCCATCTGCTACTTTCCCTGATTTTTAAACGGCACAACAACTCCTTTGAACTTTCTAGAGTAAATAGAGATTACAAAAGCATTCATAAGCAAAGATATGTGACCAGGACCGTTCTGCTAGACCAGTAGAATGTGTGTTGTTTCCTCTCGTTCGAATTTAACAAATACGTTGGCTTATTCAAAGTAATTCTTCTATCACGTCATGTAAATCTTTTCCGTTTCAGTTCTTAGTAATTACAAATATTCGTACACGCATACATGCCAACCAATAATGATATTTACTATGTTGTTTATGACGTGATGTAATGTTATAATATAGTACCGCTTTATTTGTATTAGGAAAACTACAGGATTTACAATATGGATGTTCTACGGTTATGTTAAATAAATTACTCTCTAACTTCCTCGTGGACCAGTTTTTGGAAAATCTGAATTTTTTTTTCTCAGTGCGAATAGTATTTGTTAGAGCTTTATTAGTTCGGTGCTCGTCACACCACATAGGGGGAATGCAATACAACACCGCAGGATTCCGATTGGTTCCTCAGCTAGCAGGCTTAAGGACAAACATCATCCCATTTGAAACAGATAATAGTGACACTGTTTTCACACAAATGTACAGGTGTTTCAGGCAAAATATGTGGTGAAATTTCACTCCAAATATGTCGCCGGTGGGACATTAAAGTACAAAAAGGGACGCTCATATAGTCTAGGATCCATATAGACTAGTGCTACCAGGCGTTTATTTTTCAGAATAAGGGAAAACCTCCAAAGTCAAGTCATATCAGACGACGAATGAAATAGTTCAAATGAGTTCTGGGTAGATAGTTCAGTTACCAGACATCTTTCAGTATAAGGGAAACCCTCCAACGTTAAATCATATCGGACGATGAATTAAATAATACTCAAATGAGTACAGGGTACATAAAGCTTAGAGTTGAAAGGCATTCATCTTTCAGGATATGGGAAAACTTGCAACTTTAACTCATATCGGACGATAAATTAAATAACGTTCAAATGAGTGTAGGGTACACAGAGCTTAGTTACAAGCCATTCATATGTCAGTATAATGGAAAACCTCCAACGTTAATTCATATCGGACGATGAATAAAATATTGTGTGAATGAGTCCAAGTTCCATAGAGCTTAAATGTTAGCTGACATTTATTTTTCAGGATAAGGGAAAACAACGTTAAGTCATGTCGGACGACGAATGAAATGATGTTCAAATGAGTATAGATTAGATTACATTTATTTGCGTTCAGTAGGTTCACTTGTAGCCAGAAAAGGCTGTGAACACTGAACATGTTCAGAGGTATAAAGCTTAATAGCATATATATGTACAAAAGTTAGCATAAGATACATATTATAGTATACAGGCAATATGAACAACATTATGGAAAACAAAGCAGGGATAATTATATATGATACAAAATGAAACACTTTTTAAACCACCTTTCACTTGGCTTATGCCAGTACGTCTCAACCTTTTTGCAATGGATACCATTCTTGTATATTTATTAAATACATATACATTAAAAATAAACTTTCAACTTGCATCAGATATTTATTAGTAATGATTTGTCATTGGAACAGTTAGATACTACTTATCGAGCTACAGAAGCATTATCAGGATAATTTGTCATTTAGATATTGTACAGAATAAAAAGATTTTGAGCAAAGGTACTCTCTAAAAGCTTTTTTAAAAGCACGGATATTATCAACTTTTTCTTTAAGAACATTAGAAAGTGCGCCAAATATTTTGATATTTTCATAATGCGCACCTTTCTGGAAGCAAGAAACATTAGCACTGGGATAATGGATATTTTACTTTTGTCTAGTGTTTATTCTGTGAATTACATTATTTGTTGCAAATAAGGCACGATTGCATACGAAGAATTTTAGGATCGAGAATATATACATGCAAGGAAGCGTTAATATCTTCAATCTTGTAAAAAGATCTTTACAGGAGTAACATAGGTACATAGAACCTAGAGCTACCAGACATTCATCTTTGGATAAGGGAAAACCACGTTAGGTCATATCGGACGATGAATGAAATGATGTTCAAATGAGTACAGGGTATATAGAGCTTAGAGCTACCAGACATTCATCTTTGGATAAGGGAAAACCACGTTATGTCATATAGGACGATGAATGAAATGATATCCGCCCGCCTCGGAAGCGTAAATGGCAGCGTGTCTGCCTCAAATTCAAGAGTTCCCGAGTTCGAAACCTGGTTAGAGTGAGTTACCTGGATAAGGTTTTTCCGGGGTTTTCCATTGTCCTTAAAATACGAATATCGGTAGCTCTAAGCTCCATGGACCCTGGACTCATTTGAGCGTCATTTCACACATTTCATTCACCGTCCTATATGACAACGTGGGAATATCCAATGAGTCCATGGTCCATAGAGCTTAAGTGTTACCTGACATTAATTTTTCAGGATAAGGGAAACCTCCAACGATAAATTATATCGGACGATGAATGAAATTATATTCAAATGAGTACTGGATACATAGAACCTAGGGTTACCAGACATTCATCTTTTAGGATAAAGGACAACGCTGGATAAATTTACCCAGATTCCTCGACCTGGCCAAATTCGAACTCTGAACCTTTTGAATGGGAGGCAGATGTGGGTCAATATATTTTCGTAAGCACATTAAAAACTGGGTTAACGATGAACTGCTTCTATACATATAATTAGTGCACATAATCGCAATCTGCTTGTTAAAATAACAATGGTTGAAATTAAAATGAAAGCCTACCGTTATCACTGACATGCACCAAATCTTTATTTCCTACAAACTCTTCCCTTAAAATAATATTGTTGATAACTGACATGCTTTAGCCAGAGGGACGAAAGAGAACGTGCGGGCAAATAGAAATTTTTTGTTCGCTTTATTTACCTTTCTCTCATTAGTATTCCTCTCACGAATTTATTCGTTCATTGAATGCCAGGGCAGGCATAAAAAACGCACTAATTAAACATGAGAGTGATGAAGTAAATTCTTTTTCTCTCATGCTCTAAAGAGGGTGGAAATCAAAAGAGCATGTTTCGTGTCATACCAATATAACAAAGCGCAATTTCTAATATAACTTCTATAAATACCTAACGATGTTAACTAAATTTATCGCAGGGTATTTTGGTTTGTATAAAAATAAGTTAATGGATAAGAATATATTTGAACCACTGCTGAAGTTGAAATACGATTGTAACAATCCTTTGTGATAGGTTTGGTTGCTAGGCGCCCTGAGCGGAATGGACTTTTATAAATGAAACCTTTTTGTTTATCTCTAATAAAACCTGACAGTTCTGCAGTACATTAAAGCGATTCAAAATACGTTATTTTTAAAACTTTAATTCCTTTGTAAAAGTTACTAACGCTTAAAATTATTAAATTCTACTCGTGAAAGTGAAATATTAGCCCTCTAGGAGACGACGAAGTGTTTTAAAACAGACATAATAAAATGGAAATTAAAGGAATGTCCATATAATAAACGTCAGAGAGTATAAAACAGAAAGTAGCATGCCGCAATTTTATTTGAGGATATGACCTGTGTTCAGAAAACAAGACAGGCAAGAACGCAAGGTTTTGGTAGGTAAAACTGGTTTCAAATGGTGATAGAAAGGCTTTTGAGGGAACAGAGAAGGAGGTAAATTTAGACACTAACAGAGAAAATACTAATAAATCCAAATTGAACGAAAATAAAATCAATTGACCCTTCTTTTTTTAAATTTCTGTCCTTCAACGTTAAGTCTCATCCAAATAAGAATGAAGCAAATATGAAGATGGTGGCGATCAAGGGTTACCACAGCTCCACGTTGTGCACCAGTTTGAAGCAAATATGAAGATGGTGGCGATCAAGTTGGCGAGCAATGAGGTTTCTCTCAGGGTATGCGTGGATGGGTGTGAGAAGGAGATTTTCACAACACTGGAATGCCCGTCTCCAAATTATTTATTCACTGCTTCTTTTCAAACATCGAAATGGAAGCTGCCGACCGAGGGTTACCAATCTCGGTTTAGAGTTATTGAATGCAAATTGTACATTACTCGATAAATTTTTGTGACCCGACAAATATTCAAACACAGAACAGGTTGACCGCCCTAATAGGTTTCACGCCTCAGTCTCTTGTCTCAGCGGCTGCACGCCGAAGACCCTTCTGATCGGCTTCACGCCGAAGACTGTTTATAATGGCTTCCTAGCCGCGAAATAGCCAAATCGGCTACACGCCGAAGAGTGCCCCCTGACCACAGCTGCGCGTGTATATATCTCTTTCACTCTCAAAATTCCTTTTCAACCAAGATCCCTTTGTGGCTGTTTTGGTCGCCTTTGCAAATGATCCAAAGAATTCCCTATTCATACACGTAAAGTGACAATTCCTTTAGAAGTCTTCTAAGGACAATGCTTCTTACATGGCTTTGTTATAACACTTTCCCCAACTCAACTGGCCTTGCCCTGGTCGTCACAAAGAACCAACATTCCTTTGACATCTCTCATGATTATTTGCTTCTGGCAAACCATAATTTCCGTATCAAGAATGAAATGATGTTCAAATGTGTACAGGGTATATAGAGCTTAGTTATCACACACATCCTTCAGGATAAAGGAAATTCTCCAACGTTGTCATATCGAACGGTGAATGAAATGATGTTCAAATGAGTACAGAGTACATAGAGCTTAGCGTTACGGACATTCGTCTTTCAGGATAAGGGAAAGCCTGCAATGTTGAGACATATCGGACGATGAAGTAAATGACGTTCAAATGAGTGCAATGTGTTAATGAGTTAATGGACATTTATTATTCAGGGTAAGGCAAAACCTACATCGCTAAGTCATATCGGACGATGAATGTAACTATGTTCAAATGAGAACAAGGTAAATAAAATAGGGCTTATTTAACAGATATGTCTTTCACGATAAGGACAATCCTCCATCGTTGTCACATTGGACTATGAATGCAATGCTGTTCAAATAAGTACAGGGTACACATTGTCATCCAATTATCGGAAGGCACGACAAACTGAAAGCTGAGTGGGGGACAGGAGGCATTCAGTCCACGCCTACCCATTTATCTCGTGTCACTGAGCAGATGCTCAGGAAAGTGTCACTGGTCGCTGGCCGCCTCTTTCCCCTCCCCCTAACGTCTGGAACAGTCGGGATATTTCATCTAACCCGGAACCTTCTAGATTGGTCAGTTGGTCTTGTATAAGTGACGCGCCGGACTGGAGGAGAGTTCAGTTCCTGACGAGCAGCCGTGAATAGTGTAGTGCTAGCGAACGGACTGGAAGACTGTATACGTGTATCAGAGGAGTTTTACGTAATTGTGAGTGTGCAGTGGACCTGTGATAGACGAACTGATGGATTGTAATTGTGTGCGCTACGTAATTCTATGTAATCGGCAAGTGTTCCAACTGTAATTCGATGTAAATAAAGAACATTTTGAGTTTGGGCAATTGGACTTTTAATTTCACTAACGCACAAAGTCACAATACCGATTAGTTACCAGGCATTCATAATTCAAGTTAAGAGAAAACCTCCTACGTTGAGTCATATTACACAATGAATTAAATGATGTCAAAAGAGTACAGGTTACATACAGCTTAGTATTACCCGACATTCATCTTTTGGGATAAAGGAAAATCTCCAACGTTAAGTCATATCGGACGATGAATGAAATGTTGAAACGAGTACAGGGTAGATAGAACCTAGAGTTACCAGACTATCAGGATAAGGGAAAACCACGTTAAGTCATATCGAACGGTGAATGAAATGATGTTAAAATGAGTACAGGGTACCTAGAGCTAAGCGACAGCGGACATTTATCTTCCAGAATAAGGGAAACATAAAATGTTGTCAAATCCGAAGATGAATGAAGTGCTCAAATGAGTACAAGTTGCATTGAGCTTTTAGTTACCGGACATTCATATTTCAGGATAAGGCAAAGCCTACAACGTTAAGTCATATCGCACGATGAATGAAATGTTCAAATGAGTACAGGCTACATAGAGCTTTGTTACAAGACATTCATCTTTTGTGATAAATGAAAACCTCCAACGTTAAGTCATATCATACAATGAATGAAGTGATATTCAAATGAGTACAGAGAACAGAGAGCATTGAGTTATCACGCACTCCTCTTTTAGGATAGGGGAAATACTCCGATGCTATGTCATATCGAACAGAGAATGAAATGATGTTCAAATGAGTACCAAGTGCATACAGCATAGCGTTACTAGACATTCATCTTTAAGGATAAGGGAAAACTTGCAATGTTGAGTCATATCGCGCCATGAATCAAATGATGTTCAACTGAGTACAAGTTACACAGAGCTTATAGTTGCCAGACATTCATCTTTCAGGATAAGGCGAAACCTACAACTTATAAGTCATATGGGACGATGAATTAAATTATTTTCAAATGAGCACAAGTCCCATAGTTCTTATTTAACCAGATATACATCTTTCGGGATAAGGGAAATCCTCCGTCGTTGTCTAATCGGACTATGAATGAACTGATTTTCAAATGAGTACAGTCTACATAGAGCTTAGAGTTACCAGATATTCATCTTTCAGGATAGGGGAAAACCACCAACGTTGACAAATCCGACGATGAATTAAATGATGTTCTAATGATAACAACGTGCACAGAGCTTAGTTACCAGATGTTCATCTTTGAGGATAAGAGAAAACCTCCAACGCTGAGTCATATAGCGCGACGAATGAAATGATTTTCAAATGACTACACAGAACATAGAGCTTAGTTATAATACACTCCTCTTTCAGGATAGAGGAAATCCTCCGATGTTATGTCATATCGAACAGTGAATGAGATGATGTTCCAATGAGTACAGAGTACATAGAGCTTAGCGTTACTGGACATTCATGTTTCAGGATAAGAGAAAACCTGCAATTTAAGTCATATCGAACTATGAATCAAATGATGTTCAACTGAGTATAGCGTACACAGAACTTAGAGTTACCAGACATTCATCTTGCAATATAAGGGAAAACCTACGACGTTGTCATTTCGGAAGATGAATGAAATGGTGTTTAAGTGACTATGGGCTGTGCAGAGCTTAGAGGTACCAGATATTCATCCTTTGTGATAAAGGAAAACCTCCAACGTTGAGTAATATCGGACGATAAATGAAATGATGTTCAAGGTAGCCCAGGTTCCAGAAAGCTTAGTTAGGTAACATTTTCCTTCAGGATAAGGGAAAGCCCCGAAAAAAAACCTTACCCATATAAGTCACTTGGACCGAGATTCTAGCTCGGGACGACTTCAATGAGAGACAAACACGCTACCATCTACGCTACCGAGACGGGATTTTGTATAGCTTCTGAACAGCACGAGGCAAATTACTACCAATATAAAAATAAGCAGATCGCATGAAGCATGTGGGTCATTGCGTCAGGAACTTTATTTATATTTTTGCTTTTATTGAATCACTTCATTACTTCCTGTTTGGAAAATTAAAAGTATTAGGAATGTTACAAAGGATTAGAAGAAATATATCAGAATTGCTTCTCTTTATATAGAAGAATTGGACATGAAACATTTCAACAACTTGCACTTTTATGTGTAGTAGGAATTTGTCTCTGTTACAGTTTACCAGCTACAAAAAGTTATCTATAATACTTCTGAGGTCAGTGCCCGAAAATACAGAATGCATACTTTATTTGCCAGTGTAGTTTGAAAATCTTTGGCATTTTAATTAATATTTTGAGGCAATACTCAGAATTAGTTTTCAAAAAAGGTTTGACGTAGTAGAAGTGTTACTGGCTTATTTATAGCTTTAATGGATCGGATATTTAGAATAACGGCATTTGTTGCATTATCTAAAATTGTGATACACTAGTTTTGATTAATAACTAAATATTTGTCGAGTGATGTAAGAGTAAATAGATGGTTGTAAAACAGCGCTTGCTGGTGAATACCAAATACGAGTCAGGATTTTAAACGTTGCTGTAGAACGACGGGGACATCGCTGACAAGTAGTATATTATGTACCGCAGTGTGCTCGTCACTTTTTCTGCTCTTTTTCAATTATTTGTGGAACCACTTTTCCCTCTCTACGAGTGGATTTCCCACTGATGTGATCGTGTAGAAGGGATGTTGAACAAGTCGTGTAAAGCCAAACATTTCTGTAATTTAGAAAACCTCTGGACCAATTACAACTACTGTTTTATTAATTTCTCTGCCCAAATTTGAAGTGTTCACCGAAAGTAGATGTTAGAGAATAACTAAGAAAAGGAATATCGATTAGTTCAAAAACTGCTTATTTAAGCTCAAACATTTTAAGCATACCGGAAGACCCTTCAAGCACCCACTTCAAAATAAACTGTACATAGAAACCTTTCAAAACCGTTATTGCTCCCAAAAAATAAAGTAAAATCATTTTAAGAGATCTTCATGCCATATGGAAATATATATCCTCAGTTATCTCGACATATACAATTGATTTATGTAACAGAAATTCTACTAGGAAGAAATCTGGGCACACCGGTGACACTGATAGATTACTTGCTATTGCCAGGCTCCTAAAAATACAAATTTTATTGTGAGCACTCTGGAAATATTCTCTGAAGTCATTCCTCATTCTACATGACTTACTAATGGTAAACGTGAGAGAAGGCTGAAACCTTATATATAAAATCACTTCGAGGCATTCTTCATTTGTTTTGGAGCCTCTCTGATTCAAAAAGTATTTTTAGTGTGCATTTAATACAAATAAACGTTTTTAAAACAAAAGTTAAGAATATATTTCCATCCCAAATCAACATTACATTGACAATTTCTCGACAATTTTAATTTTATCTAAAAAATCTGAAAAAATTTGATTTAATGCCATATATTTAAGGCTTTTCATGACAACTTGTATGCTAACCTGAAACTCTCTGCAAATGTCTACAAAAGTGCTTTATTGCATATTCTTTATGGAGTGAACAGTTTCGAAGACTTTCCCCCTCTACCTGAGCTTTCCAATACCTCTAATTGTTTAAACGCGAACTCGTTCCCTCTTTACTTCTTAACTAGGCGAATAGAATGGAATTTTACAATCATCATATAGCAACGATGTTTAAAACATTTGACCATAACGTCGTTCACTGCATTCCCATATTCCCTTGCACCTACAACACAACTAGCAATAATGCTTTTCTTCCATTAACAGGAAGTACATAGAGGAATAATTGTTTGTAAGAACAGTTTGGACAAAGAGTAGAGAACGGCAGGTTGGACCGACAAATTAGAGAGGCTAGTCAAGGTCAATTATTCATATCTAGCCTTTAGGAAGTTATTCAATTCGATTAATTACATAGAGCACTAAGTGTGTGTCTGAATAGTTTATACAAGAGTAGAGAAGGGCAGGTTGGACCGAAAAATTAGAGGCTAGTCAAGGTTAACTATTCATGTCTAGCCTTTAGGAAGTTATTCAGTTCGATTAATTACATAGAGGACTAAGTGTGTGTCAGTATAGTTTGTACAAGGGTAGATACCGGCAGGTTGGACCGACAAATTAGAGGCTAGTCAAGGTCAACTATTCGTGTTAGCCTTTAGGAAGTTATTCATTTCGATTAATTACATAGAGGACTAAGTGTGTGTCAGAATAGTTTATACAAGAGTAGAGAAGGGCAGGTTGGACCGAAAAATTAGAGGGACTAGTCAAGGTGATCTATTCATGTCTAGCGTTTAGGAAGTTATTCAGTTTGATTAATTACACAGATAGTGGAATATGTGTTTGTAAGAATAGTGTGTACAAGAGTAGAGAATGACGGGTTGGACCGACAAATTAGAGAGGCTAGGCAAGGCCAACTATTCTTGTCTAGCCTCTGGGAAGTTATTCAGTTTGATTTATTACATAGATTAAGGATGAATGGTTTGTTTGAGGTCATTTATGTGCAGCACATCAGAAGATTCCCTTTCGTTAAATAGTTTCCACAAGATTGTCATGCATGATCAGTCTGTGTTGTAAATAATACGCTCTTCCAGTAGTTTTCAAGGGCACTTATAACGAAATGGATGAATTCTCATTACTTGCTTGAAAATTCATGCGTTGGTTATATTAGAAGAAAATAAAGCTTTCGTCATCAGAATTCTGGGCAAGACTTCCACCACATGGCTGAGCATTAAATCTACGAGAAGCTGTTTATTGTCCTCATTCCTGACATTCCATAATGTGCATTTGAGTCACGCGTCTGTCTCTCTCATTATCTCTTAGCGCTGTTTTTCGCAGCTGTCCTATATTCCGCAGGATTATATCACTGCCTTAAAAATATTTGAAAAGAATCAGAGGAATGAGCTCTTGCCTGTGAGCATTTCAGGCATTAGCTGTTATAAAGCGTAGTTGACAAATAATTTTCATATTAGTTAAGGCCGTTGTTAAATGATAAATTTCGTTTTTCTATTAATGGTGTTTAAGGAAATCTCCGCCATCTTAATTATTAAAGATACAGACCTTTATATTTCCTTCTGTTTGCCCTCATTCAGCTTGAATTAAAGGTGGTGTCTGTACTGAGTCTTCCTTCCTAGTCGTTCCTCTGTCACTAATATATCTGTAAGAGTCCTTGATTAATATTTCAAACAATATTAGCTATAAGTATGAAGATGCTTTTAAAGCATATTCCAAAACCTGTGCGATACAATGAACACAAGTCAGAAAACTGAATCCAGAAAAAAACACGAAGGTTTACATCGAAGTTGTCGTTCCCACTTTCTGAAAGATGGATATAACACAATAGAAGATAGAAGCTGCTTAAATGGGATTCCGAAGATAATTAAGAGGGTGCATCCTTACTGATAAAATGTCCTATGAAAAAGTAGGAAGAGAATTAAAAATAGTCATTATGGAAGAAAAGATTGCATTACAAAAATGCATGGAAGGAAAAGTTAAAAGGCTGCCAGAAATAATCGCAAGGAAAGCATTTTTCTACACACCGAATGGAAGAAGCCATCCAGGAAGTCCTAGGAAACGATGCTCAGATACATTTTGAAGCTGGAACAGGCATTTGTGTCTAATCCTTGAAGTTCAGAAGATGAATACCGCGTTTACTGCCTAAGAATGCAGATTTCAAAACACAATTTTCTTCCGTTTTTTTTAAATTCTATCTATTTATTTCCAATTTGTCTCTCACTTTCCAATTCCTGTTTCTCACTTTCCAATTCCTGTTTCTCACTTTCCAATTCCTGTTTCTCACTTTCCAATTTCTCCTTCTCACTTTCCAATTTCTCCTTCGCACTTTCCAATTTCTCCTTCGCACTTTCCAATTTCTCCTTCGCACTTTCCAATTTCTCCTTCGCACTTTATAAATACTCCTTCGCACTTTGCAATTTCTCTTTCCCACTTGACAATTTCTCCTTCGCACTTTCCAATTTCTCCTTCGCACTTTCCAATTTCTCCTTCCACTTTATAAATACTCCTTCGCACTTTGCATTTTCTCTTTCCCACTTGACAATTTCTCTTTCTCAATTTCCAATGTCTCTTTCCCACTTGACAATGTCTCTTTCCCACTTGACAATGTCTCTTTCCCACTTGACAATGTCTCTTTCCCACTTGACAATGTCTCTTTCCCACTTGACAATGTCTCTTTCCCACTTGACAATGTCTCTTTCCCTTTTGACAATGTCTCTTTCCCACTTGACAATGTCTCTTTCCCACTTGGCAATGTCTCTTTCCCACTTGACAATGTCTGTTTCCCACTTGACAATGTCTGTTTCCCACTTGACAATGTCTCTTTCCCACTTGACAATGTCTCTTTCCCACTTGACAATGTCTCTTTCCCACTTGACAATGTCTCTTTACCACTTTACAATTCCTCTTTCTTTCTTGTTTACAATTTCTTTCTTATTTTACAATAATTTATTTTTAAACTTTCCAGTTTCTCTCTATTTCCTTCTTTCCTTCTTTCCTTATTTCCTTATTTCCTTATTTCCTTATTTGCTTCTTTCCTTCTTTCCTTCTTTCCTTCTTTTTTTCTTTCCTTCTTTCCTTCCTTCCTTCTTTCCTTCCTTCCTTTTTTGTTTGTTTCTCTCTTTGCTTGTTTCTCTCATTCTTTGTTTGTTTCTCTCTTTCTTTGTTTGTTTCTCTCTTTCTTTGTTTGTTTCTCTCTTTTTTTGTTTGTTTCTCTCTTTCTTTGTTTGTTTCTTTCTTTCCTTCTTTCCTTCATTCTTTGGTTCTTTGTTTCTTTGTTTCTATATTTCTATGTTTAATTCTCTCTTTCTCTCTGTTTCTCCCTTTATTCATTTACATTTTATTTCTTCTTTATTGCCTTATTCTTTCTTCGTTTGTTCAGAGTAGAGGAAGAAATGCAACACACCGGAATATGTTCTCACTTTTCTATTCTCTATGCATAAAATTTTATGTTCGACATTCATTATTTCTAACCTTATGTGTGTGGTGGTAGCATGTCTGCCTCAGGTTTAAGAGGTCCCGAGTTCGAATCTCGGTCAGGGTGAGTTAAGTTGATAAGGCTTTTTCCCGGGGTTTTCCCTTATCCTGAAACAGGAATGTCAGGTAACTGTAAGCTCTAAGGACCCCAGGCTCATTTGAGCACCATTTCACCCATTGCATTCATCGTCCGATAAGACTTAATGTTGGAGGACGTAAATTAAAAAAGAAATTAGGTGTAACTACGTCCCCTCGGGAGAGGAAGGTAAGGGTAGATTGAGTGACAAGATGGGACACCTAGCACATCGACCTGCAATTGGATCTTTTGTGTATCCACCCACAGATGAGATAAGGGAACAGAGAAAGAGACAGAGCTCCCTAAAATTTACTGCTTGACAAGTCGACTGACAAGCCCTCGTGGCGTCCCCCTGCCTTAAAATCACGGAGGGTGCCCGAGAGCCACCTACAGTGGATCGAACTGGCACCTCAAAAAATGCTCCTCTGAAGTTACCGCTGAGCTTTCTGGTTCAGTTAACTTAAACCAAAAAGAAATTGTACGCTGATATTGAAGGTTCTCTAAAAGAGGGAGTTCATAGCGTTTTAGTGAGTGCAGTTTGCTGCTTTCTCGTTCCATTTGTCGACAGGAAATAATTGTGGCACGTGAGACTTCCAAAGCAAGAAAAGCCTCAATTAATAATTTTCATTAAAATAAGAGAGAATAATGACTCAGATAACTAAGGGTATTCATCACTACTATTTCTATTTTACAGTCACACGTAGGTCCAGAGGCGAGGCGTGACTTTTAAAGCGAGGGAGGTTCCCAATAATTTTCATGGAAATAAGAGAGAATAATTACTTAAACAACTTAGGCCTCTCTTCAGTACTCTTTTTATTGTACAGTCATACGTAGGCCGTTGCCGCATTGCAAGGCATGTCACAGTACAAGTGAACATAATACTGCATCCCCTCTCCTGGAGAGGGCAGGGTCCCTACATTTTACTAGTTGGAATTCGTAATAGAATACGGCCTATAAGAAAAAATAATTTTGAGGAGCTAGAAAAAAAAAGTTCTAAAGAGGTATAGACTGTCAAAACAAGTTGCTATGAAGATTACTGCAGAAGTACAAGAGAGGTTAGAACATGCATCCAAAGGAATATGCTGATCTCGCCTTTGCTTCAAGTATTAACAGCTTTGCGACTTTATAATTTCCTGAATTATGTCGATAATACTGTTCATCTCCCGTCTTGAGACGTTCTAGTCACTTGTCCTTCGAACCTCGTTTTAAATTTAGGTAATACTGAGCTAGAACATGCATCGAAAGGAATATACCGATCTCGCGTTTGCTTCAAGTATTAACAACTCTCCAATTTTATAATTCACTGAATTATGTAGATAATAAATACACTGTCCCCCTTCCGTCTGGAAACGTTAGTCATTCGTCACTTGTCCTTCGCTCCTCGATTTAACTTTACTTAATACTGAGTTAGAACATGCATCGAAAGGAATATGCCAATCCCACCTTTGCTGCAAGTATTAATAACTTTGCTATCTTATAATTCACTGAATTATGCGGATCATACACTGTCCACTCCCATCTGGAAACGTTGAGGCAGTACTAACTCACGCTTCCTGGCTTCACGTACCTGTGTCGACGTCCGGACTTCTTCCTCGGTCTCCACGTCGTCGTCAGCTTCCTGCTTCGCCCTTGCCTCCGGCTACCGTCTCCTGCATGGACTCCTTTAGGGTTCTGAGGGTGTTAAGATTGAGACAACACAAGCATCCGATAATTTCTGAACTGCTTTAATTGTTCTTAAACTGGTGTGGAATCCGGGAACCTTCAAATAATGCAATTTTATCGGCGGACATTTTACAATACATTTAACTTGACATTGTACGTTATGAAAGAATAAGTCGTTGGACACACCAAACGAATGCATAGAATATACTTGACTGCAATGGGAGGCTGAATGGAAAACTAATAGACTATTGGCCTGTGCAACGACACAGCAAGATAGCTGGCATTCCACTCTATTGTCGAACATCCGCCCTTTCTAGGCTGTCGCCCGGGAGTGCAGTGTTTCTCACGTATAACTGCCCAGGTTCGTTACAATATTTCACATAAAAGTATACAATTTAACTTTCACAAACCTGGCTAGTTACAGTTATCATATGTATATATAATTATCAACCATATTACATAATTAAATCAATAACTGATACAAGGACCAAAAGTTCCTGTTTCAACGTGCAAGTAATTCGTCACTTGTCCTTCTTCGCTCCTCGTTTTAAACTTACGTAACACTGACGAAGCTGTTTCGTGCTTCTAGTAGTGACACATGCCTTTGAATTAAATTCGTTTCCAATTTCTTCGCAAGTAACATCTTTCTATTTTATTCACCGCATCCGTCCTCTTATTTTCTACGATATACTTATACTTTGTCAGAAATACAATTATTAATTCTTTCTCCATGGATGAGAAATTTGTCTGACGGCTTTTGTTTAGCATTTTATTTACCTGCCATTATTTCAGCTGTGTGCAGACGAAGGTGAAAAGCAAAGCGCATCGCATTATGTTCGGAAAATAATACGACTCGTCCATAGCCTTCTATAGCTGTAAGATTTACAAGTCTCTTGGCGTAAACATGAGTTTAATAATTTGTATTTGTATTTATTTAATCCTTTGGAACATAATACATATGTTATAGGACACGTCGGTCCAAGATACAAATATAAATATAAAAAGTGACATAACACTAAAAACTGTAACAGATACAGGATCCAACAAATTTCTAAAGTAGAAAAAGCAGATAAATATTGTCCATAGGTTGTTGGTCACAATTTCTGACATAGTCAATTTTTCATCATTAATACTAATTATACATAGTCAATTCTACAACATTAGAATCTAATTTACATAGTCAATTACAGATTAGAAACAAATTCTACACATAATCCCTTAATCAGCTTAATGAATTTATCACTTTCAAGTATAATTAAAGCTGCAATGTCATAATTCATTTAAGTTATATAAACATTTATTTATGAGGAAAGCCTTTAACTTCCATTTAAACTGCTGTTTTGAGATGCTAGCTATTGATTTAATATCAGGTGGCAGTTTATTGTAAAGCTCAATTCCTAGTATATATATCCTTTTGAGAGACAGTTTTAATTACACTATCTCTATAGTAATTCATATTGGTTCTGGTGTTATGTTCTGAAGCCGAAACTGTAAATACACAGAATATTGAAATATAATTTGGAAATCAGTCCATGTTAAAAAGGTACATCTAGTGTTGGCTTAGTTTGGATCTAAAAGTGTCAGTACGGGATGAAAATGTTCAAGCAGGTAGTAAGGGTCAGCGGCCAGGTACTTTAGCATTCCCCGAGAGCAGGTTTCCCGGAAAACTGCTCTGCAAAACCTGATCGGGTAAGAAAAGTGAAAGGGCGCTCACTTGGCATGGTGACGCTAAGATTCGCGCTGAAACTGGTAGAGGAAGAGAGGGACACTTGCGTAGCAACTCTCGTCGAAGGAGGTTGGTCCAGTGGCTGTTGGCCGTCACTGACCGACAGTATATTACACTGCGATAAGTTAGTGAATTTACTCTGCAGTCGTAGTAACGACATATCGGCAAACCTTTATTCAAAGTTGTGTGAATAAACAGCATTTAAAGGAAAGCTCTGGTTTTTCTGTGCAAAACCCACGCATACCCAGAGTTTAAGATCTATGCGGAGCAGCTGAGAAAAATAAAACAACGAGAAGCAGCATTTCTCTCGTAATAGCGAAATCGAACGTGGAGTCATAGTATTCCACATTCTACCAAGCAGCGACGAGACGACAGATAAACCACGTGTTTGTTTAATAGCCCCTGCAGTTCATGTACCTGACTGTTTTTTACTGGATTACACTTGTCCACAATAAACATTATAGCTGTATAAGCATACAGAGTGTAGATGGTGTTTATTTTTTATTTATAAAGGTATCCCTGCAAGATTCTCTTGCTTTTAGGTTATACATGACCCTAACACACCTTTTTGGTAAATAAGCAGTTTATCTATATGTGTTTTAGCTGCGGAACCCCATTTTTCTATTCCATAGATTAGATATGGATAGATACATCCATAGTATATTAATTTTAGGATATTTATATTGTTGTACTTGCTAAAATATCTTAAGAGGTATAATGATTTACTAATTTTACCGCATGTGTTTTCAATATGATCAGCCCAAGTTAGTCGATTATCTAACAGAATACCCAAAGATTTATGTGTTTTCTCTTCTGACAATGTCACTCTGTACTTTTAGATTTATATTACCATCATATTTTTTTAGCAAGTTGAAGTGTATCATATTGGTCTTTTGCACATTGCATTGTAGTTTGACAGATTGAAAAATTTTCAGCAATTCAAAGGTAGTGTTTTCAGAAAACAGGTTGGTGAAATGCAAGAAATTTAACAGATTTGTTAGCAATGTGACAATTGTTACGTTATATTTGTTAACGTCGATTTTAACATCTGTTGATGAAATCGGGCATAAGTGTTAGTAAGAATAGTTTGAGGAAGAGTAGAGAGGTTCATGCTGGAGGAACATATCAGGTAATTAACTGCACCAGTAAATAATTCTGACGTGGGTGTTTACATCAAGCAGCGTTCTGCGAATGAAGCCATTAACTTAGTGCAGAGCAGCCAAAACATGAGAGGGTAAATCCTGTCTGAGATGTGCCAATACTATTATCACCTCTTGAGTAAAACCACATTGCTAGTTACTCACATCAAACTGATATTGATAATGGCGGTAATTACTGATCCTCTACAACTCTACCTAAGCTCCTCTACCTCATTGTCTCTTACTTAGAGCACATAATACCACAAGCACATCAATCTAAGGCGATTAATGCACTCGGCTTCAAAACACAGTACTGTTGTTTGTTGCTGCTTCTAAATATATATCTATTGTTAAACTATCACGTTTTGCAAAACAATGCCTTGTGTTCTTATACACTTTACCCTTACTTGTGAAGCAAAAGTGTCCTTTTTCATGAAATGAAATGGCTATGAAATGTCTCAGCATTTAACAACGTGTAGAAACTGTGAAAATTTATTATCAAAATGGATGATCTTTTCGCGAAACCTTCCAAGTATTGCGGAAAAGTTGAACGTTGTGCATAATCCTCCCTGGGAGACAACGATTGGGTTTGTGATCGATAAATTTGAAAGATGTTCTGTTAACGATTAAAAAACGCCTGTACGAAATCGACGTAAGCGGTGCAACGAAAATATAGACGCCGTTTTCATGAGAGTGTACGCGAAAACGGAAACAAATCAGTTGCTCGTCGAGCGCAGGAATTGGGGCTCTCAGCGTCCACAAATGGCTACTGTCCAGCAAAGCAAAGATGGTCCCCGAAAGGTATGTGCTGCCTTACACACTGGGACAAGGACAGCGAATGTGTGTGGCAGAGAACGCCTACTACACAAGGAGCAGTACCGTTAAAAACATGCGCCCTATTCGCTCTGTACACTAAAACCGAAGTAGAAGCCGTCAGAATGTTTTTGAATGGTCTGTAACTGTACTGACATGGGATGTCATCTGTCCAGGAAGGCGAGGGAACCTTCGCCAAACCCCATGCGTCTGAGGCCTCGGAGACTTGCTCTCCTGTGGAGGGCAGTACTAATTCTGTTTCTGTACTTGTGTTGCACTCTTAAAAATGGTGTTAACTCAAGAACTAAAGCCCAACGATCATAGGTTGCGCCATGTATTGCAGACTGGACTCTGGTGCAATTGGAAGCTGACACGGATTTTTGTCGAAATCTTAAGCGACGACCACTTAAACACCAAGAGGTTACTGTGTGGTATGGATTTTGGAGGGCGGAATTATTGCTTCATATAGTTTCCAAGACAAGGTGGAGTATTTCTTTCAATGGATAAGGATATCGGCCTCTTATATGGTGCTATATTTGGGCTCAATTGGATACTATGGTTCTTCGAGACATCTGGTTTCAACAAGATGGTGCCACATGCCATACTGCTCGAAACAATCGATCTTTCGAAGGAGAAGTTTACAGTTTTCATTATTTCTTCTGGTGGTGGTGTTAACGTGCCCTCAACATCATGTGATTTAAGGCGCTTTTTTTTTAAATTTTCGTCCTCCAACGTTAAGTCATAACGGACGATGAACGGAATGGATGAAGTGATGCTCAAATGAGCCCAGGGTCCATAGAGCTTAGAGTTACCCAACATTCGTCTTTCAGGATAAGGGAAAACACCGGAAAAAGCCTTATCCAAGTAACTCACCCTGATACAGAAATTAAAGAATGTAATGCATAATGAATCGTGATTGATTTCAAAGGAATGTATATTTGTGTGGAACGCGTGCAGCTGCAGTTGAGTAGAACAGCAAATGGGTTGAATAGTGCACCAAAAGACACTGGAGAAATGGAATTCTAAGGGATAGCACTAGACTTCGTTTGAATAGGTATTCTTCGGACAAGACAGTCAAGATAGTCAAGATGGACAAGATAGTCACAAAGGGGATCTTCGTGTGAAAGGAGGGCATCCAGAAGTGAAAGTTACACACCCACACACGGCTGTATATAGTGTGAGGACAAGCAGTCCACGGCGTGAGGCCGATTCAGGCGGTTATCGTTTCTGTCTTGGTCGAAGACAGATCAGAACCGGAGGGAAGATCTGTCGGTTTATACTTAACGAATTAAGTACGAGGGTGGATCAAAAAGTAATGATTACTATTTGTTCTTTTTAATGGCCAAGAAAATTGAATCTAATTTACATAGCTTGAAAACTACAACATTGACGATTAATTTGTCACTATTCAATATTATCTCTGTCCTCTTCCACAGATTTGGTACACCTTTTAGCTAGGGCATGTATTTCAGTGTGGTAAAACACACGGCCTTGCTTCCTCAGCCATTGACGCACGGAGGTTTTTACAGCCTGCTCAGCTTCAAAATGACTACCACGATGAGCTTCCTTTAGTGGCCCGAACAGATGGAAGACTGATGGTGCCAGTTCAGGGCTGTATGCGGGGTGAGGTAGGACTTGCCATCCCAATTTCTCAATTTCTGCAGTGGTGTAACGGCTGGTGTGTGGTCATGCATTTTCATGCAAAAGAACATCAGCCATAGTTTTTTTTTTTTTTTTTTTTTTGTGAACTCGACGAAGACTTGGTTTCAGCTTTTTGAGACTTCTGGCGTATTGGACAGAATTTATTGTGCATCCCTGTTCCACAAAATCAATCATCACCACACCCTCTGTATCCCAAACCTGTCGCCATAACTTTCCCTGCCTACCGCTGAGATTTGAATCTTTTTTTCCCTTCGGTGACGTTGTGTGATGCCATTTCATCGACTGCCTCTTTGGTTCAGGTTTAAAAAATGAACCCACGTTTCGTCTCCAATAACAATTTTTATTCCAGAAACTCCTCTCCCTCCAAACTGAATCGCAGCAAGTATTCGGAGGCTATTGTTTTCCTTGTTTCTTTGTTTTGGGCGGTTAAATTTCTTGGTACCCAACGTGAACAAACTTTTGAGTAACCCAGTTGTTGAATAATCGTCATCACATTGCCTTTACTGAGGGAGGTAATGCGACACAATTCATCTATTGTTACCCGGCGATCACCACGAGTGTCATCGACTCGCTGAATGTTGCATAGAGTCACTGCAGTCACCGGTCTGCCGCTTCGCTTTTCATCTGGCAATGGTGTTTGTCCTTCAGCTTCGTTACAGCCACGAACCCATCGTCAAACAGTGCTGACATCCACCGTTGCATCACCATTCACATTTTTTAGCCTTTCGTGAATTAGCGTTTCACTTTCCGCAGTCAAAATTCAATCACAGAACGCTGTCTAATACGAATGTCGATGTCAGCCATTTTGCAAGAGGATGCAGTGCTGCCACCTGTTGACTTAGGAAGTTACTACTGCAGGGATTGTAGAAGAAGGTTTGAGGTATTGCGCCAAATTCAAAGTTTTCACATTACTTATGTAAGGAAAGACAAAATAGGAGGCATTACTTTTTGACCCACCCTCGTATTATCGAGTAATAAGCATTGCACCTTCAGTAACTGTAAACAGTGATATACTGCTAACCCTTGGTCGGCAACTTCAAGTTATAATAAAATGAGGCAGTCATTAAATCAGTTTGAAACAGGCATTGCAGTGCCATTAAAACCATACTTCTCATACATGCTCACGCATACCCAGAGAGAAACCACATTGCTCAATCCTGAGCTACCCTTATTCGTTACAAACTGTCGCGCCAACGTGGAACTTCTTGCTCGCCAATATTATTATAACAACCTGACCGAGATTTGAACTCGGGACCTCTTCAACGTGAGGCAGATATGCTACCACCACGCTACCGAGGCGGGGATTGAAGGCGCTGGATTAAACATAACGCAAATTGGGGATTAATAAAATGCCATACGTATTTTATAATGCTCATTACTACTCAGATTCATTTCAATGTTGAACTTTCGCTGGTATTAAGTTAATAGCAGCCTGTGCGGCTAATTTAGCCCATCTGTTCAATAATGTATATTTATACGAGGCATGTTTTTTTTTTAAGTCAGTACCGTTTAGGAATTTAAAAAAATCCGTGCATAGATATCGCAATAATTTTATTTTTACATGAAGGCCTGTACCTTAATCTACTTTTCTACATAATATTCGTGAATATAGAGGCACTTGTCATAACGTGGCACCAGTTTTTGAATACCCTCCTCATAAAGTTCTGCCGCCTGACGTGTTAACCACTGTATCACAACTGTTTTGACTTCGTTATCATCTTGAAGACGCTGACCGCCCAGATGTTTCTTCCAGTGCAGGGACAAATGGTAGTCGCTGGCCGCCAAATCAGGGCTGTATGGAGGATGATCTGGAGTTTCCCATTGAAAAGATTTGATGAGATCTTTGGTCCGATTAGCCACATGTGGACGGACATTGTCATGCAGAAAAACGATATCCTTACTCAACATGCCACGTCGTTTGTTCTGGATTGCACGGCACAGATTGTTCAATGTCTCACAATAAGACGCTGCACAGATTGTCTCATTTCGGGGCAGAAACTCGACTAGCAATACTCGTTTTCTGTCCTAAAAAAATTTGCACATGTTTTTCCGGGCAGAAATTGTTCGCTTAAACTTCACTTCTGTGGGTGATGATAAATGTCGCCATTCCATGGATTGTTTTGATTCTGGTGTGATGTAGGCCATCCATGTTCCGTTACCAGTAACAATTTGCTCTAAAAACTCTTCACCTTCATTGTGGTACCGCTCAAGGAAGGTCAATGCACTGCCTAAACGTTGGGATTTGTGCAAATCCGTCAACATTTTCGGAACCCAACGTGAACATAATTTCCGGTACTTCAAGTTCTGGGTCACAATGCGATACAAAACACTACGAGAATATTGAGGAAAATAGTCGCACAATGATGAAATTGTAAAGCGTCTGTTTTCTCTCATCTTTTCGACCACTTTCTGCACCAAATCTTCAGTAACGACCGAAGGACGCCCACTCCGCATGCAAACGTTTCGATTCTTAAAATCGTAATAGCCCCACACTTCATCATTTTGTTTCACATACCACAAAGATGTGTTCTGGACTCGTGAGTCCTGAAAGGAATATTTGCAACAAATATACAGCTAATAGTATTGTGTGTGTGTAATTTACGTCCTCCAACGTTAAGTCACATCGGACGGTGAATGAGATTGTTGAAATGATGCTCAAATGCGTCCAGTGTCCATGGAGCTTAGAGCTACCCGAAATTCGTCTTGAAGGATAAGGGAAAACCCTGAAAAAATCTTATCCAGGTAACTCACCCTGGCAGAGATTCGAACTCGGGACCTCTTGAACGTGAGGCAGACACGCTACCATCAACGCTACCGAGGCGGGCCCTAATAGTATGCTAATAAGATTAGACAGAAGACAAGAGAAAATATACACTCTTCCAAATTATTGTTAATTTAAGCCACATTTCGTGTAACAATTACTAAAGGACACTGCTATTATATAATATTTTTGCATTCCTATACCAGGCAGCTCTCTCATAACGAGGTCCGTATCGAGTTGAATGCTGAGTAAGATGTTATTGTTTATAGTGTGGAGTTACTTCTGATATTTAACTCTGTATTTTCTGTATTCCCGTAGGCGAGGGGATCCGTCCCCTTCAGCTGCCGTGGTGCGGGCGCTGCGGACCCCTAGCACTCGTGGTACCTCTGACGTCATTAGAGGAACCTCGGGCCGAACATTCGAGCCCCTCCCTGATTGTTAGTTCGGATTGGGTTGGACTCGAGGGGGCAGTGGTTCGCGATACCTGTGGGAGATCGGATTCGTCTCCGGACGGGGTTGAGGAAAGCCATTAATATTCCCGCGTACTAGCCAGCATAGCTAGTAGTAGGAGTGCTGGATCACCAGGTGGTCCCACCGAGGTCATATCGGTAGCCTTCCTATTTTGGAGTTGGTGCGCGAAAGTGGCATATGAAGTGATGTTCAAATGAGTACAGAGAACATACAGGTTAGAGTTATCACGCATTCCTCTTTTAGGAAAGGGGAAATCCTCCGACGTTATGTCATATCGAACAGAGAATGAAATGATGTTCAAACAACCGCGATTCCTTCTTCAGTTTACAGCATCTTTCAGATCTTCTGTAAAAGAAATTCAAAATCAGCCGTTTTATCAAACATGCATCGAGACTTTGTGTTCACCCTGTATATCTACGACTGGCTTTCGTGAGGAAAGCTTACTCATGACATAGTACTCAAAATTGCCAGTATTGCAGCGTATGGTAGTCTGGGATAGGAGAACGTTCTTGGAACTTTTTATAAAAATTACTTTTATGGAAAGGGATAGCTAAACGTATACTTCTGGAGAAATTCCAGTATGAAATTTTTGGGTAAAACACTTTAAGTTGAGATAAGGAATACTAAAAGCATGTTGGATAATTCAGTGTGTTATTGATTCGGCCAGCTAATTATAGCAGTAAATTTTAAGGAGTATTTTCGTGAACCCGATCAAGATAGCGCGGCTTGTGTACACAAAAAACCTGGAGATAAGGAGTATGCCGGAAGAAATAATGATAGCGCGAGATAAAAGACCTGCCGGCACCGATAGGGTTACGCTTCTGGAAGGTGATAGTACATTCGATTCCTGTTTGGTCCAGAAATATCTCAGATTTACGAAATAGGTGACGGCTCGCAAAGAGTTATTTGTGAAACAGTTGTGTGTCAAATGAGAGACAGTCAGCCGTGTTGTTGTAACGAGAGCTAAGGATGTAATCTGCTGTCACTGTTTGTTAATGTGATCGACCTTGGAAGATTGTGTTATGTGATGTAATGTTGTTACGTCAGAAGTGAACAGTGTATCTCTACGGAAGTAAAGGAATTTTTTTTTAATTTCTGCAACTCGGCCTTTTAGTTCTACGAACCCACAAAGTCACAATATAAATTTCAAAGGGCAGACCGGTTACACTACCTCACTCTCAGCAACGCCGCCCAGTTTCGATCCCAAGCGACCACAGGTGAGATAAGTGGTGGACAACACGGCGGGTTTGCTTCTGGATATCCGGTTTCCCCCGCTATCATTCCAACAATTGCTTTTGGGTTCGTTATCTGATGCAGAGTTTGTTCCTCAACGCGACGCCTACAGTCATAAGGGTGATAGAGTAGCACAAATCCCCGAATGCAGCGATAGTGGTAATAACATAAGAATGTTTATACCTACAGTTTTTTGTAATTCCGGCCTGCAATTCAACCAGAAAAATTCCAAATTTGGCAGAACTACTTTACGAAAACGAAACAACACATTGTTTTACCGCGGACCATTGAAAGTAACGAAATTTGAAGATTTAAAGGTGTCCGTCTAAGAGAAAAACTATACACAGTTAGCTTTATTAATAGTACTGCACACGTATTCTCTAAAGCACATAACTGAATAATCGCATTTAATTCTCCCGCATAAGAGAGATCACGAGCTCCAATCTCGCTCAAAATGAGCTATCAGAAAAAAAAAAAATCCCGGAATTATCCCTTATACTATAAGATGAAGATATGTTAACTTTACGCTCTAAGAACCCTGTACTCAGTGGAACATCATGTCATTCATCGTCCGATATAACTTAACGTTGGAGGCTTTCGCACATCCTGTAAGATGAATGTGTGGAAACACTGAGCTCTAAGTTACCTGAACTAATTTGAACATTATTTCATTCATCGTCCAATGTTACTTCACTTCGGAGGTTTTCCCTTAACCTGAAAGATGAATGTCAGGTAACTCTAAGCTCTAAGTACCCTGAACTCATTTGAACATAATTTCATTCATCGTCCGATATGACTTAACTTTGGAGGTTTACCCTTATCCTGAAAGACGAATGTCTGATAACTCTAAGCTCTATGGAACCTGGACACACTTAAACATCATTTCATTCATCGTCTGATATGACTAAACGATGGAGGTTTTCTCTTTTTGCTCTGTGTACTCCGGATTTATTTAAATGCAGTTTTATTTATCGTCCAATATGACCTGACATTGGAGAAGGTAAATACCAAAAAAGTATAACATTTAATATCTAGTAAAGTAGTAGTGAAATTAAATACATAACACTGGTATTATTATCTAACAAAATATCGGATGAAAGAATTTACGAAAAATATTTTTGAGGCCCCGGTAACGCTTGTTTTTAGAAAGCAGTGTAAATTAACGTGAACAGCCGTGAAAAACATAACTAAAACTGTAGATCCCAGTAATTTATATACTTTATGTAAAACAATATTTTCTTCTATAATTAACTATTTTCGAGCTATTCGTTGTCAATCCAATACACAATTTTACTAATTTTACTAAGAGTGAAATAAAAAGATTAAAATCGTTACAAACAAGGAACCTGTGTGGATAATAACCGGGGCAATTTTATATTTGCAGCTTTTTCTGACCTGCAGACAGCACGTATACCTACACATCTAATGATCTTTTTGCTGTGGTGACAGGAAGGTACTTCAATGTGTTACCGCATGCACGCACACCTTGCTCGGAAGATGAGTCAAGTTATTGCACAAGTTGGCTTGGCGACCTCATTCCCGCAAACCAGCGTTCACTTACTTCAGATTTAATTAGCAACTTTTACTCCAGAAAAGCCTCACTAGTGCTCCCACATCTTCCTGCTTTCGGGATGACGTCCTTTCTGTCTCCTACACAGCGAGTAGAATGCTGCAGCAGGACTTCAAAGTTTGTCATCTGCAAAGAAAAGGCTAGAAATTTAAACAAGGATAAAATCTTTAACAGATGTTTTCAGAATTGATTAAAAACTATAGAATACTTGCTTCAAGGCACATTGAATATTTGTTAGTATTTTTAATTCCCACCAAAAGACTCTAAAGTTATTTATATAAAAATGGGAACATGCGATTTTACGAGGCTTTTTCAATAAACAATGATGACATTTTTTTTACAGCATACCTTTACTCGACCTCATAATTTTGATGACCTTCTCAAAATAGTCTCCCCTGAATGCGATCCACTTGTCCCAGCGTTTCTGCCAGTCTTCAAAGCATTCTGCATACCATTTTTTGAGAGATCCTTCAAAATCGCCACCGCAGCCTTTACAACTGCTTCTGATGATGGATAATACCTCCCACGAAGGCGTTTCTTCAAGTTAGGAAATAGAAAAATGTCACATAGGGCTCAATCCGGACTATAGGGATGGTGAGGGATGCACTTCATGTTGATTCTTTCAACATATTCAGCAACAACATTGGTAATATGCGGTTGCGCATTATCGTGGTGCAGCATCCAGCCTGCTTCAACAGAAATGGGGTCTTTCGCGCCTGATATGGACTTGCAATATTGTCAGGACATCCCTGTAGTATTGTTTAGTTGCTGTTGTGTGTGCAGGTACAACATGCTGATAAACCATTCTATGAATATCAAAGAATGAAATGACTATAACTTTCCCAGCAGAAGCAACCACTTTTGCCTTTTTGGGGGTTGGTGCTTAAGGAGATTTCCACACTGAGCTTAGCTGTTTGCTCTCAGGATCAAAATGTTGTAGCCAAGTTTCATCACCACTGATTACGTTTGAAAGAAGCGCCGTATCTTCCTCTAACATCAACTTTAACTGAATGTTACCTCCATTGCAGCGGTAGGCGACACTGAACATGTCTGAACTTGCCTGGTTCTCACAGGCGGGAACCTGGAGTACCAACAATGAAACTACTACGGCTTCTTTGTTTCACATTAAGGTAACAGAATATAATAAGACTGAATTTAAGTGCGAAAAATTATGGCCGTAAAAATATTGTGATCATTCTTTATTGAACAACCCTGGTAAATAGCAAGGAAATTGCTTTAAACGAATGATATTTTACTGAAGACCTGTCTCTGTACTGTGTACGTAGTTTTTCTGCCTTAAGTTCAAGAGGTCCAGAGTTCAAATCTCGGTCAGGTTGGTTTATCTGGATAAGGTTTGTTTTCAGGGCCTTCCTTTACCTAGAAACATAAATATCGGGTACCTCTAAGCTCTATGTACACTGAAATCATTTTACCATCATGTAATTTATTCTGCTATATAATTTAACGTTATAGTTTTTCATTTATCCTTAAAGATGAATGAATTTTCCTTCAACTCCTAAGCTCAATGGAGCCTGGGCTCATTTGAGAATCATTTCGTTTGTGGTCCAATATGACAATGTTGGAGCACCTCAATTAAAAATAATCTGAAAAATTGCAGCAATTTACTCTCTATATCCCATTTCTTATGTGAGGTAAACATTAAAGGAGATTATCATCAACGACTGGAATGAATACTGATTAAAAAGTGATTGTGGTGCTTTGACTAAGAATTTATATTTCTCAACAGTTTCTGGCAGACATAAATGTAAATTCGTTAATCCCAACTATGTTGTCACTCATTTTTTAACTGGACATGGCAAATTTTCAGCTTACTTTTTTCGATTCAAAATCAAAACCACATGTGATTGTATTTGTGTAGTGTTTAAGGCCCGCTTTTACTACATAGGCACCGCAGGCGGTGACACTGATGATACATGAGATGAAGATGGAGCACCGGTGGAATGAGATGGCGGGGAAAACTGGAGTTCCCGGAGAAAACCCTCCCCAACGCCGTGTTGTCCACGACAAATCTCACTTTTGCGGTCGCCTGTGATCGAACCCGGACCACCTTGGTTAGAGCCAAGCGGTCTAACCACTGAACCACGGCGTGGCCATTGTAATTGTGGAAATCATCTTCAAGAATTCCCTCACGTTTTATTTGATTGCCCGTTTTTCTGTTTTGAAAGATACGAACTTGAATTATTGCTTCAATCCTTAGGTTACACTTTCTCAAAACCACTTACACATATTCCGATGAATTACAAAACTTATCAATAATTCATGGCTTTGTTCAACAAAATATTTCTTAAGCTAAATTATTCATCTTGATGTTTACTCTTTGTCAACTTGATATTGAATTTTGTTATGGTTTTGTAAATTTTATTATATTCATATATTTGTAAACTAATTCCTAATATACATATGGGTAAAATAGGAATAAAAATTTTATAATACATAAATAAATAACAATTGCAGCCGCTAGTAACCAATATCTTGTATTAACTAATGTTGAATGAAGACTTAACAAGCTATTCTCAAAATATAGGAAATTACTTAGGCCATTCAGTAATTAGTGACATTTGAATTAACAACATATAAAACATTTTTGGAGCAGTCACACTAGTGCAGTGCTTAGAAGTAACCTCCTCCAACATGAACTCACCTCTACACATGAGGAAGCCGATGGATGCCATCCACAGCGGCGCCTTGTTATCCTAATATTCGAACCAACCACTCTACTTCTGTCATAATTGCCTTTCTGGTTCTAAAGCGAACTCCTTTAGTGGTAGTTTCATTTTCGCAAAACGGTGGATATTACATGGACTCATATCTGGGTTGTATGGAGGATGCTCCAGAATTCCCCAGTTCCATCTGCGAAGTAAATTAACAGGGGCAGACATGTAAGAGCGAGTACAGTCATGTAACACAATGGGATGAAAATTCAGGAAATTTGTACGTTTACGACGCACAGCATGTCGTAAATGGTGTTCAATAAAGTGGCTGTAATATGCACCCTTCACACGATTTACTTGAACTCAATGAGTTAGTTTAATGCCAGAGGTTCTACTCCCATTATCCCTGGACCCGTAGGACCAAGGATCCGGGCCTCCTTCGACCAGGGAGTTATCGAGCTGTCCCAAAAGGGCGCCAGGTGCCTCCGTGGGGCTTTCCATAGGGCAAGACCTAGTGACTAACAAGCTCCCCCCCAATCTGGTCCTGTAGACTCAAGACGGGTTGGAAGTGGATACGCCACTTAAGCGCGCCAACTCCAAAATGGGAAGGCTACCGATTTGACCTCGGTATTGCCGCCTGGTGATCTAGCACCTTCTACTAGCTATGCTGGCTAGTACGCGGGAATATATTGTGACTTTGTGGTTTCGTGAAATTAAAATTCCAATTGCACAGACACAAAATGTTCTTTATTTCCACCGAATTACAGTTGGAACACTTGCCGATTACACAGAATTACGTAGCGCACACAATTACAATTCACCAGCTCATCCGTCACAGTTCCACTCAGCTCTCGCAGTTACGTACACTCCTCCGATGCACGTACATAGTACTCCAGTCCGTTCTCTAACTGGGCGCTCCTCACGGCTGCTCGCCAAGAACTGAACTATCTCCAGCCCGGCGCGTCGCTTATATAAGACCAACTAACCTATCTAGAAGGTTCCGGGTTAGATGCAATATCCCGACTGTTCCAGACCTCAGGGGGAGAGGAAAGAGGCGGCCAGCGACCGGTGACACTTTCCTTACCATCCCCTTCAGTGAACGCTACAAGATAAATGGATAGGCGTGGTCTGAATGCTTTCTGTCGCCCTACTGCCGGCCGGTTCTATCGGGAGCTCCGACGATTGGGTGACAATATGGCTTACCTCAACCCCGTCCAGAGACGTACCCGATCTTCCACGGGTATCGGGAACTACTGCCTCCTCGAGTCCAACCCAATCCAAAAAAATACCTATCAGGGAGGGGCTCGAATGTTCGGCCTGATGTTCCTCTAGTAACGTAAGAGGTAACATGAGTGTTAAGGGTCCACAGCGCCCACAAAACTGAAGGGGACGAATCCCCTCCCCTACGTGGAACTGAATGAATTATAAGAACACGGTCAAAATCATAAGCAACTTTAAGTGAGTATTGTTCTAGTCGATACCTTTTTGGCCGTGGTAAATCAATGTGCCACCACTCTTTTGATTGTCTCATTAATTTTGGTTGGTAGCGTCGAACCAGATTTCACCTAATGTTATGATACGTTGAAGAAAACGCTCGCGTTTACGTTCATGGCGTTCTAAGTGTAATGTCGCTGTTTTCATCCTCTGCCACATTGTTTCCTCTGTAAGATTGTGTGGAACCGAGCGCCGATTTTCCTGGTCTTTAACTCCTTAAGTATGAGCAGAATTGTTCCAGGAACAACTCTAGCTTCCCTTACTAGTTCAATACAAGCCCAACAACGATGTTCTTCCAGCAGTGCTCTGGCTGCCTTCATATGCACATCATCACATGCTGATTGCGGTCTGCAAGCTTCAACATTTTCATGAACGTCTTCCCTTAGTCTACCAAATGAATTTTCCCATCCAGCCACAGTACAATATGGCAGTATGCAACATGCTTCCAATAATTCTGTATGACATTGTCGTGCATTGATACCTCTTGCATCCTGAATTTTGATGAAGTATCTTTGGTGGTGCTTTCTAAACATTCAGAGCACAGAAGGTAAGTTTCCTCTACGACCGCAGCTTTTCAGTTCGCATTGGTGGAATACTTTCATCTCCACATAGTATTACCGCAGGTGTCCCACAGGGTTCTATCTTGACCCCGACTCTATTTGATATATACATTTCTGATATTCCTGACTTAGCCCCAGCTTCTTTAGCTCTTTACGCCGATGACACAGTACTATATTATTCTTATGTTAATCTCCAGCACGTACAACAAGTAGTACTGCTCCCTTTAGATTGCCTAACTCATTGGTTCAGCACTTGGCGGATCTCTTTGAACCCTCTGAAAACCGAGGCTAAACTCTTCACTCTTCGCCGATATACTCCGCTTCCTCCATTGTGTCTCCACAGGAGCAATGTCCCTTGGCTCCCCACTACAACTCCCGTTAAATACCTTGGAGTACTTTCGGACTCTCGTCTGACCTAGTGTGCTCATATCGATCGTCTTATATCACTGGCCTCCGGGCGGCTTTCAAAACTCTCACCTCTGTTGCATCGCCGTTTCAACCTCGGCCTACAGTCTTCATTATTACTTTACAAATCACTCGTTCGTCCGCTTATTACTTATGCCTGCCAAGTGTTGGGGGCCGCACACACATGTTATCTGCGTGGTCTTCAGGTTATACAGAACCGCTTCATGCGCATCGCTACCAACGCTCCATGGTTCATTCGTAATCAGCAGCTCCATTACGAACTAGGACTGTTGCCTCTATACGACTGCATTCGCAGGACCTCCCCTCGTTTCTTTTCCACGCTGCAAGAAGTTCCAGGAGCTGTGCATTATTACATCTGCGTCCGCACGCGCCAGTCCTCACGCTTGAAGAGGGGACTACCACAGGACCTGCTTCTGAGTGATACATCTGATTGGAGTGATTCTAGTGCTTGATGTCTCTCTTACATCTGCAATTTTGACATAATTTCTCAGAGAATATTATTGGAGTTCTAACTTAATGTTGTTAGGGAGCGGCCTGTTAGCCTACCCCTGAGTGTTATTTTCCTTTAAAGTATTGTTCTGCTACCTTCTTTTCACTCTGACCTGTAAAGCATTCTACTGCTGATCACTCAATAAATAATTATAACAAAAGAAGGCAACAGCTCACAATTAAACTTACTAAAAATGTCATACTAAATAAAATTGGCTTTAAACTTACTGATAACATGTTAGATGTTCTTATTTTATATTGATATCACCTTAAATGGTTTATTGCTGATAGCGCCAAATGCAGGCAATTTCGCTTATAATTTTTTAATGACCTATGTAATTAAATTCCTACTAAATATTACTAAAATAAGGAATTTTAAATTAAAAGAGTCACACTCGTTTATCGGAAAAATATACCTAATTTTTTCTACTTGAACAATTATTTGGGTGATATTTCCAGGAAAACATTTTGCCTTATATCTAAAAGGCAGAAATAAACTACCAGTGTTTTATCCCGTAACTCGTATTATATTGTTTTCCTAGCTATTACTGCTAGCGATATGTATCCCTTCTCTGGATGTTGGCGAGTGTCTTTATTCTTCAAAGATTTTGTGGATACCTGATATAAAATACTTAACGAGAACTTCAAAGACCTGCTTAAATTGTTACTTTAAATATAACTGTATTAAACGAAAGTTTTAGCTGATATAACTTCCAGCGATATTATAAGCAACTGCAGTTGTTTTCTACAAGTATTAAAATAGTCCTGTTTCTGCTATAGGATCGACGCTCCTAGCTAAATACGTCGACACTGTCTGATAATTGCCGATAAATTTCCTACTGTCCGGTCACAAGGGAAAGCGTATCTCTTGTGTTTGTGTATAATATAAGGAGTCCAAACTTACTGCCTGAAATAATATCCTTAGAAACAGACTAATGACATCACTCTTGCTATTGCCTATTAAGTGGCCCACTTGCCTAACCGTAAACATTTGCTCTAAAAGCCACTCATCGTTAAGCGATCAGTTTTCTTCCAAGAATTTTCCGGAAGAATTCAGGAGGCTACTTCCCCAGCTAAATACCAGGTATCGCAATGATTATCGTGCATTGGCAAAATCTCATTCACATACCTTTCTGTAATACATTCATGGCAATACTATTCATGCATAGCATTTAGGAAGTTATTCAGTTCGACTAATTACATAGATACAGGAATAACTGTTTGTAAGAATAGTTTGTACAAGAGTAGAGAACGGCAGGTTGGACCTACAAATTAGAGAGGCTAGCCAAGGCCAACTATTCATGTCTAGACTTCAGGAAGCTATTCAGGTCGATTAATTACACAGATAGAGGAATAAGTGTTTGTAAGAATAGTTTGTACAAGAGTAGAGAACGGCAGATTCGACCGACAAATTAGAAAGACTAGCCAAGACCAACCATTCATGTCTAGCCTTTAGGAAGCTATTCAGGTCGATTAATTACACAGATAGAACAATAAGTTTTTTGTAAGAATAGTTTGTACAAGAATAGAGAACGGAAGGTTGGACCGACAAATTAGAGAGGCTAGCCAAGGTCAAATATTCATGCCTAGCCTTTAGGAAGTTATTCAGTTCGATTAATTACATAGAGGAATTAGTGTTTGTATGAATTTATTAAACTAACTTATAAATACAAATTCTTATATGTTCAATTTAATAATGTTTATCTTTACATATAACTCAAGTTACATATGAAATTACAACTCTTTGAGTTGTGCTGAGTTTCCTTGGGCCCATAACCCTAACATCATGGTTTTTGAGCTATTTACCACTTTTGGTGCTCAATCTATATTATCCGGTATATCCTTATTTCTAATTTTTGTTAGCTATTTATTTCTCACTAAACCTAATTTTCCAACGCATTGATTCTTGATTTATCACTAAATAAATCTTTAACTAAAATTTCACTAGGTAACATAGCCCAATTCTTTTTGAGCATTTTTCCTCTCCAATTCTTCGTTTTCTCACATTCTGTAAATAAATGACAAAAACTATTTATTTTTGTATTACACTGTATATACTTTCCGTGTTCTGCTCTGCCCCACGCGTTTTAACCTTTTCACACCTATTGTGACCCATGCAAAATCTTCTCTTGTCATTTTCACAAGTATCCAAATTTTTTCTTTCCCAATTCATTTTTATCTCTATACGTACATAGTGATGTTTTGTATGTTAAACAACCCTTTATATCCTGTCTTTCTATAACTTCTATCCTCATTTCAACTCTTTCCCAAAAACCTATCTCTACTCAGTCACTATCTATCCACGTATCCCCATACCCTATTTCACGCAGTTTTTCTTGTATATTCTTGTATGAAGTATCTTCTCTAAAACATTTTTACTTCATTTCTAAACACTGCTTCAAAATATTATTAGTTTCAAATTATTTTACACTGGACTGGTATTTCAATGCTCTTTCCATAATTTTAGCCTTGCTACGATATCTTTCTGACATTATTTGTGCAACCCCATTTGGTGGTGCTCTTGAGAAGTTTGTACAACAGTACAGAGAGTGATTGGGGTACACATAAGAGGTCTGTATGCTCATTTAAAAGATGGTTTCATTAGCAAGCTGTAGGCCTGACAGACTGGTCTACTGAGGTCAACAGGTGTTCTGTAGTGAAATGGTAAAAATGTGAAAGTTTTAACGGTTCATGCAGATATCTTTGCGCCTGACTGCTCAAGGAGAAAGGGATGAGGATATCATAGCAGGATAGGGCATAGACATATTGAAGTCTCAGGATATTTATTCATTATGATATTTAAAACCAAAATGTAACAGGTGTGCGCCACTAGCTTTCAAATACTCAAGCACCACGTAGTAAGAAAATAAGAAAGTACACCCAAGTAGTTCATAAAATTAAATTCGTATGCCACTTTCACCGCACCGTAAACGAGAAAGATAAAAGATAAGTGCGGTAATGGAATAACCCAAACGAAATTTATGTGCTCGCCTGATAATAGCGACAGCTAATAGCTGTAAAAGATGTTTTGATGTGCATGACAGAGACACCTGGACATGCACCCTTGTCTCTTATCTCGGCAGCAGTTAATTAAGGGCTAACAGTAGCTACTTGTCACCCGATAGTAGGTTCGCCGTGTACCAGATAGCGCGCCGTGTATACGGCTTCATAGGGGGCACTTAATATTAGTCACGAGTGCAGGAAAACAATACATGGAGGGAGATACATGCCCGGCGGCTCAGCACCCCCATCCATCATAGCTCCAGGGACTAGGTAGCTCTCCAGGGGTGGGAGAAACCGCGTTTCCTTTACCCTATTAATTATACCTACGCCTCCGTGTGAATTATTCCTGCACTCTAACTGCATGCTGGAATACTTTCTGACTATACAAATGAACTTCCACTAAAAAAATATTAAGAGGTCCTTGTTAAGTTAAGGGGAGCCAGAAAGGCACTCTGGGTTAAAATTTCATAAAATGAGTTATTGTCAAAATTAACTTCAGATATTTGTAGAAGCGAATGACGTTATTTATTTTCCTGTCCCATAGTTTTGAAAGTCTTAAATAGACCCATTTTGAAAAGGTTGCTCAGTGTGCCACGCAACCTATTAGGCATTTGTAAGTGTATTCTCTCCTTTATTGTTATCTTATTGAAGCTATATTGCAGACCACACCCTTATTAGCAAAGAAAGTCCTTGTTTTCTCTATTAATAGAGAAACTATGCCTCTGATATTAATTCTTATATGCTTTGTTTTGTATGTATGCTTTTAATCACTAGTGCTATTTTCAAGATGGAAAAAATCAATAATTTTGGTGTAAGAAATTGGCATGGGAACCAGTATAAAGAGTTTAAGTATTCCCGATTATATAATTAAACGAGTTAGCACCCCAAAAACGCAAAAAATGTAGTAAGACATGACAATATATTGATCTCGTCAAACCTAGCCTCAAATATTGGCAATGAATGTGGAGTGAAAATTAGTTCTTCAAGGAAAAAATTGGTTTCTTCATTGTGCAAAGGGAGTAATGGCAATTTAGCTAATGTAAATAATGATATTAGGTCAACAAGTTTTCAGTTAGTACACATAGAAACTTGTTACAGTGAATTTTTATGAAAATGGAAATTGTTGACGTGTCAGAGGACCCCAAGAAACGAAATGGATTATTAGCTACCAGGGCTGTTCAATAAAGAATGATCATAATTTTCCTACGATCATAATTTTTCCCACTCAAATTCAGTCTTATTATATTCTGTTAGCTTAATGTGAAACCAACACGCCGTGGTAGTTTCATTGCTGGTACTCCTAGTTCCCGCCTGTGAGAATCAGGCAAGTTCAGACATACTCAGTATCGCCTACCGCTGCAATGGACGTAAGAAGCAGTTAAAGTTGATGTTAGAGGAAGATCCGTAATCACCACTGATAAAACTTGGCTACATCATTTTGATCCTGAGAGCAAACAGCAAAGCTCTTTCATCACCAATCCCCTCTAAAAAGCAAAAGGTTTTGCTTCTGCTGGGAAAATTATGGTCATCTCGTTCTTTGACATTCATGGAATGGTTTATCAGCATGTTGTACCTACACATCAGTAACTGGACATTACTACAGGGATGTCCTGAAAATATACCAAGTCCATATCAGGCGCAAAAGACCACATTTCCGTGAAGCAGGCTGGATGCTGCACCACGATAATTCGCGGCTGCATGTTGCCAATGTTACTAAATATCGTGCTAAAGTCAACGTCAAGTGTATCCCTCATCCTCCCTATAATTCTGATTTAGCCCCATGTGACATTAGTCTATTCCCTAACTTGAACACACGCCTTCGTGGGTGGCATTACCCATCATCAGAAGCAGTGGTGAAAGCTGCGGAGGTGACTTTGAAGGATCTCTAAACTAATGGTTTCCAGCTTATTTTTGAGGACTAGCAGAAACTCTGGGACAAGTGCATCGCATTCAGGGGAGACTATTTTGAGAACTACCATCAAAATTATGATGGAGTAATAAGGGTACGCTGTGAAAAAATTGTGATTATTCTATAATGAACAGCCCTCGTAGTTCTTCCAAACTAGCTCTCTTCAGATATTCGGAGTGAAAAATTCAATGCCATATCCGGGATTTGAACCATGGATTTGAAAGAATTAATTTCCATTAACTGGTCTAATAGTGGTTAACTCAAAAGCCTAGGCCTAGAAGTACTTACACATTGTATGTCGCCATTAAGGTAGTTGTCTCATGTGTTGGAGACCTCCTAGTGGTTTACCGGTGAAAAAACGGGTCATTTGGAGAATTTAATGTCATGTCATTGGCCATAGTAGTTCAAGGTTTAGAGCGGCTGGACGGCAGGCAGAAATTCCGAGGTTCAAATCCCGGGTATGGCATTGAATTTTTCAGTCTATCTTTCAATAGATATTCCTTGCCATTAGTTTGTATTTTAAAATTCTTTAGGTTTCTCAGTTGGAATGTTGAAAGTTTAATATCTATGTCAAAGCCATCACAAAGTAACATCACCTTAGAAGAATATCATTTATAACTTACTATGCCCTTATACTTTTCATTTTTTCTTCATGGAAATGCGTAATAAGATATTTTTGTAAGTGTATAACCTGATACACACGTTCGAATTTTAAACAATAAGCAGGGAGAACCCCGGTGACCTGACCTTGACTCGTGGCTCTCTTGTCTACGTCTTTATGTCCAGGACGTGTAGAAGAACCTTTAAAATCCTTTCTGTTGCATATTTTGCTCATGTTTTGGCTCAAAAACTATCATTGTATCCAAGGAGTAAAAATCAAACTGGACCTTAAAAGTCACGTGAGGTAATTAAAGTGAAGAATTCATGGCAGACGCTATTCTCGCTCCCTTGTTTTCAGCTGGAGCCCCGCTTCAGTACAATTGTAACTCGCACTAGACATTATGTTGCAGTACCTAAGTAACTTTTATCATACGCAGAGCACTGGTCATGTGTATAGCCTTTGACACAGAAAATGAGCAGAGCTGGCGCTTTACGCTAAAGCGGCCCTATTATTTTGCATGTCAAAGGGATATCCTAACAAAGATGGTCCAGAAACTGAACCCTGCACAACTGCTTACTTCAGTTTTCATCATCATTGCTGCATCTCACCGATGCGTTTTTGTTAGCTTTTACGTTCTGTGTCAATATGGATCATAGAGAAGGTAAAAAACCAAAATTCAGTACCAGGATTTTAGTAGAAATACACGTTTTAAGGTGTCTAGAATAAGAAAACTTTTAAAAGAGGTCCATGGATATGCGCCTCTTTGTACTTGTAGGCAGCATAGCTTTCTTTCTTTATTTCTCTCTTTCTTTATTTCTCCTCTCTCTTCTTTCTTTCTTTCTTTCATTCTTTCTTCTTTCTTTCTTTTCTTTCTTTCTTTCTTTCTTTCTTTCTTTCTTTCTTTTCTTTCTTTCTTTCTTTCTTTCTTTCTTTCTTCTTTCTTTCTTTCTTTCTTTCATTCTTTCTTTCTTATCATTTCTTTCTTTCTTTCTTTCTTTCTTTCTTTCTATCTTTCTTTCTTTCTTTCTTTCTTTCTTTCTTTCTTTCTCTTTCTTTCTTTCTTCTTTCTTTCTTTCCTTATTCTTTCTTTCTTCTTTCTTTCTTTCTTTCTTTCTTTCTTTCTTTCATTCTTTCTTTCTTTCTTTCATTCTTTCTTTCTTTCTATCTTCTTTCTTCTTCTTTCTTTCTTCTTTCTTTCTTCTTTCTTTCTTCTTTCTTTCTTTCTTTTCTTTCTTCTTCTTTCTTTCTTTCTTCTTCTTTCTTTCTTTCTTTCTTTCTTTCTTTCTTTTCTTTCTTCTTTCTTTCTTTCTTTCTTTCTTCTTCTTCTTTCTTTCTTCTTTCTTTCTTTCTTTCTTCTTCTTTCTTTCTTTCTTTCTTTTCTTCTTTTCTTTCTTTCTTTCTTTCTTTCTTTCTTTCTTTCTTTCTTTTTCTTTCTTTCTTTCTTTCTTTCTTTCTTTCTTTTTCTTCTTCTTCTTTCTTTCTTTCCTTCTTTCCTTCTTTCCTTCTTTCCTTCTTTCTTTCTTTCTTTCTTTCTTTCTTTCTTTCTTTCTTTCTTTCTTTCCTTCTTTCCTTCTTTCTTTCTTTCTTTCTTTCTTTCTTTCCTTCTTTCTTTCCTTCTTTCTTTCCTTCTTTCTTTCTTTCTTTCTTTCCTTCTTTCTTTCCTTCTTTCTTTCTTTCCTTCTTTCCTTCTTTCTCTTTCTTTCTTTTCTTTCTTCTTTCCTTCTTTCTTTCTTTCCTTCTTTCCTTTCTTCTTCCTTCTATCTTTCTTTCCTTCTTTCTTTCTTTCCTTCTTTCTTTCTTTCCTTCGATCTTTCTTTCTTTCCTTCGTTCTTTCTTTCTTTCCTTCTTTCTTTATTTCTTTCCTTCTTTATTTCTTTCCTTCTTTCTTTCCTTTCTTCTTTCTTTGCTTCTTTCTTCTTTGCTTCTTTCTGTCTTTGCTTTCTTTCTGTCTTTCCTTCCTTCCTTCTTTCCTTCCTTCCTTCTTTCCTTCCTTCCTTCTTTCCTTCCTTCCTTCTTTCCTTCCTTCCTTCCTTCTTTCCTTCTTTCCTTCCTTCTTCCTTCTTTCCTTCCTTCTTTCCTTCTTTCCTTCCTTCTTTCCTTCTTCCTTCCTTCTTTCCTTCTTTCCCTTTCCTTCCTTCTTTCCTTCCTTCCTTCCTTCTTTCCTTCGTTCCTTCCTTTCCTTCCTTCCTTCCTTCCTTCCTTCTTTCCTTCCTTCTTTCCTTCCTCCTTCCTCCTTCTTCCTCCTTCCTTCCTTCCTTCTTTCCTTCCTTCCTTCCTTCCTTCTTTCCTTCCTTCCTTCCTTCCTTCCTCCTCCTTCCATCCTTCTTTCCATCCTTCCTTCTTTCCATCCATCCTTCTTTCCATCCTTCCTTCTTTCCATCCTTCCTTCTTTCCATCCTTCCTTCTTTCCATCCTTACCTTCTTTCCTTCCTTCCTTCTTTCCTTCCTTCCTTCTTTCTTCCTTCCTTCCTTCTTTCTTTCCTTCCTTCTTTCCTTCCTTCCTTCTTTCCTTCCTTCCTTCTTTCCTTCCTTCCTTCTTTCCTTCCTTCCTTCTTTCCTTCCTTCCTTCTTTCCTTCTTCCTTCTTTCCTTCTTTCCTTCTTTCCTTCTTTCCTTTCCTTCCTTCTTTCCTTTCCTTCCTTCTTTCTTTCCTTCCTTCTTTCCTTTCCTTCCTTCTTTCCTTTCCTTCCTTCTTTCCTTTCCTTCCTTCTTTCCTTTCCTTCCTTCTTTCCTTTCCTCCTTCTTTCCTTTCCTTCCTTCTTTCCTTTCCTTCCTTCTTTCCTTCTTTCCTTTCCTTTCCTTTCCTTCTTTCCTTCTTTCCTTTCCTTTTTTCCTTCCTTCTTTCCTTTCCTTTTTTCCTTCCTTCTTTCCTTTCCTTTTTTCCTTCCTTCTTTTCCTTTCTTTTTTCCTTCCTTCTTTCCTTTCCTTTTTTCCTTCCTTCTTTCTTTCCTTTTTTCCTTCCTTCTTTCCTTTCCTTTTTTCCTTCCTTCTTTCCTTTCCTTTTTTCTTCCTTCTTTCCTTTCCTTTTTTCCTTCCTTCTTTCTTTCCTTTTTTCCTTCCTTCTTTCCTTTCCTTTTTTCTTCCTTCTTTCCTTTCCTTTTTTCCTTCCTTCTTTCCTTTCCTTTTTTCCTTCCTTCTTTTCCTTTCCTTTTTTCCTTCCTTCTTTCCTTTCCTTTTTTCCTTCTTCTTTCCTTTCTTTTTTCCTTCCTTCTTTTCCTTTCCTTTTTTCTTCCTTCTTTCTTTCCTTTTTCCTCCTTCTTTCCTTTCCTTTTTTCCTTCCTTCTTTCCTTTCCTTTTTTCCTTCCTTCTTTCCTTTCCTTTTTTCCTTCCTTCTTTCCTTCCTTTTTTCCTTCCTTCTTTCCTTTCCTTCTTTCCTTCCTTCTTTCCTTTCCTTCTTTCCTTCCTTCTTTCCTTCCTTCTTTCCTTCCTTCTTTCCTTCCTTCTTCCTTCCTTCTTTCCTTTTTTCCTTCCTTCTTTCCTTTTTTCCTTCCTTCTTTCCTTTTTTCCTTCCTTCTTTCCTTTTTTCCTTCTTTCCTTCCTCCTTTCCTTCCTGCTTTCCTTCCTTACCTCCCTTCCTCCTTTCCTCCTTTCCTTCCTTCCTCCTTTCCTCCTTTCCTTCCTTCTTTCCTCCTTTCCTTCCTTCCTCCTTTCCTCCTTTCCTTCCTTCTTTCCTTCCTTACCTCCCTTCCTCCTTTCCTCCTTTCCTTCCTTCCTCCTTTCCTTCCTCCTTTCCTCCTTTCCTTCCTTCCTCCTTTCCTTCCTTCTTTCCTTCCTTTCCTCCTTCCTCCTTTCCTTCCTTCCTCCTTTCCTTCCTTCTTTCCTTCCTTTCCTCCTTCCTCCTTTCCTTCCTTCTTTCCTTCCTTTCCTCCTTCCTCCTTTCCTTCCTTCTTTCCTTCCTTTCCTCCTTCCTCCTTTCCTTCCTTCTTTCCTTCCTTTCCTCCTTCCTCCTTTCCTTCCTTCTTTCCTTCCTTTCCTCCTTCCTCCTTTCCTTCCTTCTTTCCTTCCTTTCCTCCTTCCTCCTTTCCTTCCTTCTTTCCTTCCTTTCCTCCTTCCTCCTTTCCTTCCTTCTTTCCTTCCTTTCCTCCTTCCTCCTTTCCTTCCTTCTTTCCTTCCTTTCCTCCTTCCTCCTTTCCTTCCTTCTTTCCTTCTTTCCTTCCTTCCTTCTTTCCTTCCTTCTTTCCTTCTTTCCTCGTTTCCTTCTTTCCTTCTTTCCTTCCTTCTTTCCTTCTTTCCTCGTTTCCTTCTTTCCTTCTTTCCTTCTTTCCTTCTTTCCTGCTTTCCTTCTTTCCTTCTTTCCTGCTTTCCTTCTTTCCCTCCTTCTTCTTTCCTTCTTTTATCCTAATCTCCCACTTTGCCACTTTGCCTCTTTCCCTCTTTCCCACTTTGCCGCTTTCCCTCTTTTAAACAAAAGAAAACAAAACTAGTTTAGTATCAAACTCATTACATTGTTTACGTTCAGCATCTATCAAGGATTGTCAAAACCTTTCAAAAAATTCCCACAGTGAAGATCGTTTTTAAGTTAATGGCCCTAGCATTTATGGGTAATTAATATACCAGGTGATGCAGCGCTACCTTATTGTTTTGGAAGGCAGGCCACCCATCAAACGGCATGTGAGGCTTAGTCCAGTTTTGCGTTTACTAGTCTGTATTGCTTCATGTTCTTAGAAAAAGGATTGCTGAAAATTAAGAGGAATAGCGGTTTGAGGGATAACATTTACTGCTCGCTAAAGTACATCTAAAAAACGATGACTCTTTACTGACAGCGACTTCAGGGTTTATAGGTGATTTTACAAACACGATTTGGAAAACATGGACCTATTATATGAGCACACGAACACCGTCAGCTAAAAGGAAAATGGCGGATTCTTGTACTTAGAGTTGGGGCTAGCTGCCAAAAATCAGGAAAAAATTAGAGACACGCCTCATCCATTCACGGACCCGTACAGTCAAATCGGACTTATTATTGAACAACGCCTTCTTTACATTTTGCTTAAACTACGTGTCGTGTATCTCAATTAACATTCATAAGAGCTGTTGTCATGTATGTACGAGGGCTGTTCAATAAACAATGTTCGCAACTTTTTTGACAACGTACCTTTATTCCTCCTCATAATTTTGGTGGTCCTTCTCCAAATAATCTCCCCTGAATGCGATGCACTTGTCCCAGCGTTTCTGTCAGTCTTCAAACACATGCTGGTAACCACTTCGTCCCAGCGTTTCTGTCAGTCTTCAAACACATGCTGGTAACCACTTCTATTTTAGAAATCCTTCAAAATCGCCTCCACAGCTTTCACTACTGCTTCTGGTGTATACTGCCTCCCACGAAGATGTTTCCTCAAGTTAGCGAATAGAACAACTCACATAGGGCTAAATCCGGACTCTAGGTAGGGTGAAGGGTGTATATCGCGTAGATTTTTGCTAGATATTTAGCAACAACATTGGCAATATGCGGCCGCGCATTGTTGTGGTGCAGCATCCAGCCTGCTTCATGGAAATGTGGTATTTTGCGCCTGATATGGACTTGCAATATTTTCAGAGCATACCTATAGTTTTGTCCAGTTACTGATGTATGTGCAGGTACAAAGCGCTGATAAACCATTCCATAATTATCAATGAATAAGATGTGCATAGCTTTCCCAACAGAAGCAACCACTTTTGCTTTTTGGGGAGTTGGTGATGAAGGAGATATCCCCAATGAGCTTTGCTGTTTGCTCTCAGAATGAAAACGAAGTAGCCAAGTTCCATGAACAGCGGAATAGCCGGTATTCGAACCACGGATCTCCCACTCTCCTTGCGGTTGGCATTGAATTTTTCAGTCTGGATCTACTCATCCAAACCTTAGCCTACACACGGCTAGTGTAGAAGAAATGATCATTTCCATCAATTCACCAGAATAACATGGTGGTTTAACTATGATGCCTGAGACTTAAGTAATTACAGCATAATAAGTCGCCACAGAGGATGCGTACCTCACAGCATATGGCAACCCCTTGTGGTCTACCGGGAAACATGAGTCATTTGGAAAATTTAATGTCCTGTCGGCGTGTTGACCATAATAGCTCAGTGGCTTAGAACAACCGCACTGAGAGCAAGAGATCCGTGGTTGAAATCCCGGCTATGGCATTGTGTTTTTCAGTTCTTTTTTTTTTTTTTTTTTTTTTTTTTTTTTGTAATTTTAAGTCCTCCAACGTTAAGTCATATCGGACGATGGATGGAATGGATGAAACGATGCTCAAATGAGCCCAGGGTCCATAGAGCTTAGAGTTACAGGACATTCGTCTTTCAGGATAAGGGAAAATCCCGGAAAATCCTTATCCAGGTAACACACCCTGACAAAGATTCGAACTTGGGACTTCTTGAACGTGAGGCAGACTCGCTACCACTACGCTACCGAGGAGGGCTGTTTTTCAGTCTGACTCTATTCATTCAAACCTTAGCCTACATACGGCTAGTGGGGAAGAAAGAAATATTTCCGTAAGAGTTAGAGTAGGTAAACCACACTGAAAAGTTCAGGTGGATCTCTCTGAAATACAGCTTTTGTTGAGGTAATCATTCCAGAGAAATTCCTCGGTATTTGTCTGAATTTTGCAGTATTTATACGTTTTTACAAATAAGAAGTAATTAAATATCTTCATCTCCTTGCCCATGCAAAGAGGACGAAAGTTCATTTCTCTCACACAGCAACCGAATGTAAAACAATTGACTATCACTTAAAATGTACTGTATTCCCACATTCTCTTCTAGCCACAAGAAAATTAGCCACAAAATAACGTTAATCCTAACTAAACTGAAATAGAGTAATTAGTATTACACAAATATAAATATGTGTAATAAAAAGCTACACTTATCTTAAGAAAACGGTGTTAATTATTATTTCTAATTGACATCGATTTCAAAAACAGAGATTGTTTTCATCGTCAGTCCATCAATAAACTCCGTAGTCAAGCATTCCGGTTACCATGTTAGTGAGTGAGTGAGTGAGTGAGTGAGTGAGTGAGTGAGTGAGTGAGTGAGTGAGTGAGTGAGTGGTGTTTTAGGGCCCATCGACAAGGTTACCATGTTATGTTTTGCCAGTATTACCAAAATTTGAAAACGAAACAAACCTAAAAACAAAATAAACTGCTGGTACTTCAAAATTCATTACACGATGTTTATTTTTTAAAATGAATATATTTTCCCAAACCATTAAATCTATCGGACCATTTAATTGTTTTAATAACTTAACTTCAGGATTTATTTCATAGTTAAATGACCAAAAATGATCTGCCACGGCCGATTTATCAGTTTGTTTTACGAAAATGTTCTTTCGTTCTGGTTTCCAAATTACGTTTCGTCTTTCCAGTATAAACCTGAACACAATGTAAACAATTAAATTGATATATACCAGATTTTTTATTATTAGAAATTTTATCTGTTTTAAAAAAATGTAAATTTTGAACACTACATTTATTTTGAGGATCTAAAGTTTAAACAACTTCCTTAAAAAACTGAAAATGTTTATTAATCCAAGGATGGTAAATAAATGTTTTAAAATTATAACCGTACTTTGTATATTTAAGGGTAGAATTATCCTTAACAGATTTTCGATATTGTGAATTTGTGGGTTCGTAGAATTAAAAGTCCGAGTTGCAGAAATTAAAAATCTCCATTTCCGTAGAGCTACACTGTTCAATTCTCACGTAACAACATTACATCATATAATAACACAATCTTCCAAGGTCGATGTCAATAACAAACCGTGACAGCTGATTACATTAGCTCTCGTTACAACAACACTCTTGTTACACAACTGACTCATCACTAGCCATGGCTTCTTTTTATACCCCTATTCATGAATTCCAGAATGTTCTGTCAATTACTAGATGTTTCTGGAATCAACAAGGCATCTAATGACGTAATCCGAATATTCTATCACCTTCCGGAAACGTCTGGGCCAGTAAGTCTTTTATCTCACCTATCTGCGTTGACGTCTATCTGTTTACACTAAACGCGCTATCATTAGCTGGTTATCAGGGCTCATTATTACCATGAAACTTTCTCCGCCAACTGTTTTCTTATTTGTGCCAAAACTTTTATGCCTGTTGTCGTGACAATATTTAAAATTTTCAATCTTCTTTTGTATGAAGTCTTTATTAAAACCATAAATTAAAGCAGTGTTAATAATATGTTTATAGTCTTTGACAAATTATTTTTATTCAGGGGTATATTTATTAATCTATGAACCAAACTATTAAAAATAGAAAATTTATGTGAAAAAGGGTTAAACAATGTATTTTGTATGTAATTATCAATATGAGTAGATTTCCTATAAATACCAAAGTCTAATTTATTATTATTTATTATCTTCAAATCTAGAAAAGGAAGAAATCCATTAATTTCAGTTTCTAATGTGAATTTTATATCTTTACCTTGTAAATTTAGTAATTTTAAAGCAGTACAAAAGTGAATCGAGAATTTATTGACACATTGCTTCACTCACACTGTTTATTCACAGGACATGTTTCAAGAGCTCTTGCTCCCATCATCAGCTGATACTCGACTAGTGCAAGTTGTAGTGGTTTCCTCTTTCTCCGTTTTGTCAATAGATGGCGTGATGTACTTGTCAAAGGTGTCCGGTGGTGGAGTTTCAAAGTTCATGACTATGACGATTTTTGTTGATGTAAACTAGAAAATTAGAAAACAATCCATTAAAGAAAGCATGCAAATCTGTGGAATTAGCAATTAAAAACAGTAAAATCATGACTAAAAGAGATAAATTGAACAATAAAATAGACAGTCCAAAAACACCATACATATGTGGTTTACCCAAAATACATAAACCTGAAATTACCCTCAGACCAATAATTAATAACATTGATGCACCCACTTACCAACTATCAAAATGGCTGGTTCAAATCTTCAGATGCTTCACAAAATTTGAAAATTTAAGTTATAAAAGCTCGTTTGGATTGTTAAATCTCCTTAAGGATACAAAGATCAACTCTACAGATGTTTTAGTTTCCTTTGACGTCATTTCTTTATATCCAAGTATACCTAACAATGAGCTTATTCCACTTGTCAAAAAATTGCTGGAATCAATACAAATAACATCTGAAGAATAAGAAGAACTTTCACAACTTAAAGAAATTTGTATCAGTCAATTTTTTCAGCTTTAATGGACAGATCTATAAACAAAAAACAGGCCTTGCTATGGGCAACCCATTGTCTCCCTTCTTGGCAGATTTATTCATGAGTGCTTTTGAAACACATATCACAAAAGCTTTTCCAAATTATTTCAAAGAGTGGTAACGCTATGTTGACAACATTTTTGCAATAGTACCTAAAAAAACTCATACAAGATGGTCTTAGACTTTTGAATATACAAAATCCAGCTATAAAATTTACATTGGAAACAAAAGAGGATGGTGTGCTCCCCTTATTGGACATCAAGATCAAAAAAATGAACAACAAACTCAACTTTGGTATTTACAGGAAACCGACGCACACAGATAATTACATCAAGAGCAACAGTTTCAACCCAAAACAACACCAACATGCCATTTTCAACAGTTTAATCTTTCGGATGATCAACTTTCAACTAAACAGAGAAGATTATCAAGAAGAATACCTGCACATAAAAAAGTAGCTATATCCAACGGTTTCAACCCAAATTTAGTAGAGAAAACAGTTAACAGACTCAACAAAGCTAAGAAAATAAAAGAAACCACCACCCTAGAACCTACAGGAGAAAAAGAGAAAAAACTTTTTAAAAGATTCACCTTCCACCCATCAGCCTATAACAAATTCCAAAAAATCTTCTCAAAACACAACATAACTCTTGCACCTCAAAATAGGTTTAATATCACAAAATTTGTTAAAAGGCCCTCCCAAAAATTCAATCACTACCAAAGAAAAGCCAGGAATCTATGAGATCAAATGTGAAACTTGCCCTAAAATTTATATAGGAAAAACAAAAAGAAATATTAACATCAGAACTAAAGAACAAATAAGAAACATTAAAAATGATGAAACAGAAAAATCAGCATTGGCTTTTCATTTTTTGAATACTAGACATGACATCAACTTGAAAACATCTCTAATAAAATATGTTAATCACCCCATAGACCTTTCCGTATGGGAAAAAATCTTCATCAACAAAAATCATCATAGAGTCATGAATTTTGAAACTCCACCACCGGACATCTTTGACAAGTACATCACGCCATCTATTGACAAAACGGAGAAAGAGGAAACCACTACAACTTACACTAATCGAGTATCAGCTGATGATAGGAGCAAGAGTTCTTGAAACATGTCCTGTGAATAAACAGTGTGAGTGAAGCAATGTGTCAATATCTTCTCGATTCACTTTTGTACTAATTTGTGCTTCACTGTCCCTACGCTTCTTCCAAGTTTATACTTTGAATTTTAAAGCATTAATTTTTATCGGGAACAATAGCAAAAATATCAACATATCTATAGCAGATAGATAGTCAACATGCAAAATTCAATGCCAATGCCGGGATTTGAACCACGGATCTCCTGGTTTCCGTCCAGTCGCACTTAACCTTTGAGCTACCATGGCCAACGTGCCGTCCTGACATTAAATTCTCCAGTTGACTCATATATTTCCCCGGTAGACCACTAGGGGCTGTCGCATTTGAGATACACCGTTTGTGGCGACTTATCGTAAGTACTTAAGTCCCAAGCTTCGTCATTTAACTCTTATTATTTTAGTTAATTGATGGAAATTAATCATTTCTCTACACTAGCCGTATAGTCAATAGTCAATAGTAGATAGTCAACATGAAAAATTCAATGGCATGGCCGAGATTTGAACCACGGATCTCCTGGTTTCCGTCCAGTCGCTCTTAACCTTTGTGCTGCCATTACATTGACTCTATCAGACACCTTAGCCTATATACGGCTAGTATAGAGAAATGATTAATTTTCATCAATTAACTAAAATATCTATACCAGGTTCTTAAATTCAAGGGGAATGCTTTAGTGACTTCGAAAAAAAAACTCATAAAAAGATCAGCAAGGAAAGGTGAAAGAAGATTATCCATTGTTAAGCCAGAAGATTGTTGAAAAAATTCACCATTAAATGTGAATAAATGTAATAAATGTTTGCAAGAACATCACCTGCAAGATTGAAGGAGGTCATTTGTATCCATGTACGGGTCTTTAAAAGGTAATTTTAATTTGTTTCATTTAGATTACTCAGTATGAAATGGAGTGTATGATGAGTTACCATTACTCATAACGTATCTACCCCTTTTGTTTTGTCACGCACTACATGTAAAAGTGAGTCAGTTGAAGATAATGCAAAGGAAATGCTATTCTTCATACTAACAGCGCATGCTGATGACTAGATTAAGACAGAGTTGTAATGTGTCAAGCGCATAAGAAATATCCTTTCAGAAATTCACACAGTTGAGCGCTTACTCAGTCCGTGACTCATTAGGTGACACAAAATTACCATGAAGGTATAGTGTACTTAGCATTGAGTCACCGATGTGTCATCACATATGAGTACATGTTATTTGCATAAAACCAAACGAAACAAGAGGAAATGTTGGGTTTTGTGTGAGTCAGAAACTGGTCAGCACTTTGGGAATCATTTTATGAATTCTTGATTGTTGAATAGCATTTTTGGGTAATGGAAATTGTATTTCACACTATCCGTGTTTAGCACGAGGCTTCCAAAGACAGAAATAAAATCTGTGCTGTAGGCGAGATACTAACCATGGGTCCGTACTTTGGACACGGCTAGCTAAAAGCATTCAATTTCCATTAAGTGATCCAAAGCTATAAGGCTTGGCACCAGAGGTGGTTGGTGGGTTTAATTATTAATGGTGGTGTACAAATGAAAAATAAAATACATAACAAACTCCCTCTCAATTGAAAGCATTGCTAATGCTGACAACCTGTCTTGTGACATTGTGTTCCTAAGGAAAGCTTTTAGTGTTTTCAAAGTTGAGGAACAGCGTTCTGCTTCAGCTGTACACATTAGCATAGTTAACAGTACTCGGAGGAGTTTGACATATTCGCTGAATATAGCAAATAAATTGTTTTTCCTTAATGAAGTCCATCAAGCACAAAGCGCCGGACATTCCACGAAATTCCTCTCGACTGTAAATTACATTCAGTTCTCTACGAATATTAGTTCCAATGATAAGAGGATATAACCTTACTGTTTCTCTAAGGGAATCATCTGGAAATGTCTTAGAAATTTTCTTGATGAAACAAAGTCGAGGCTACGTGATGTTCCGTGAAGCTAAATCTGTCCTTTGCTTCTCTAAGAATGTCAGAGACTTCAAGAGCTTCTCTTCTTCTCACATCATGATCTTCTATTCTTCTCCTCTTAATTGCAGTTTCTTCGTGTTCCTTGATATCCACGCTATTTCTTACCTTTTGCACTTCCCCTTCAAATGCGTTTAGCTGGGCAATGGCAAATGTTGCGTTTTAGTTTCGTTTCTGCAGCTGATTGTACAAAATGTCCACATGGGGCATGATCTTGTAGAAGAAAGCCAGCCAGAATACAAAATTATAAACTTTCAAACTGACCATAAACCCAGAAGCCTGAACAAGTGTGGCGTTGTTGTTTAACAGAGCTCTCTTCTGAATAACCTCCATGCATTTAATTAAATTCTCCCTGTGTTCGTAAAGCAGAGCACACAGAAGCTAAGCCTGAAGGTCACGCTATAGCCGTTGCTAAGAGTAGGAGCAGCTAGGTTTATAAACCTCCATTTAAGCAATGTATAAGAAGCCACTCTCATCACTTCACCTTCCCGCAACTCCCGTAGAGAACCGACATTTTGGCGAAATCTTAGGTTAACTCTTCGCTGCAAACCTGGCGGCTCCTACACCTAACCTCTGTTTATTTCGACTTCTGCGGTCATGGGCAGCTACAGACGATAAGCGTAATTGAAACATGTTTGTATATAAGACAATGCAAACAAGTACAGCTTTAATGTGCAAAATGCACCTGTTGTATATTCAGAATCAGTGGGTGGAGCGCAAACCTGCAACCTTATGGAGGAACCGCCCCTGCTTGGCACTACGATGGGGTGTCGTAAAGTTTGATTATCGCCCCTTAAACAATGTGGTAGAGAGTTTGTGTTGATATGTGCTTGTTAGTTTTTCTCTACTTAGCCACCATCCCGATTTACACATCTTCCCCAGCGTTTGCTGACTTTCCGAGTCCCATGATTATAGAAGTCTGTAGAATTCGCTTTATACCACTCCTCCACTTCATTACTGATGTCATTTGTGTGGTCCTATCGGCGACCGTGCAACGGATTCTTCATTTCCGGGAACAAATATGTCACTTGGTGCAAGATCGGGCGAATAGGGCGGATGCTCTAAGGTCTCAAAGCCACATTCTCTTGTTTTGTCAACTGCAACTTGAGATGAATGAACTGGTGCATTGTCAGCCAAAAGACGAACAACTTTGGAGAGCTTCTCGTAACTTTTCCAGAAGATTGCAGTAGTATCTGCCAGTGATGGCAAGATAATCTGTAAGAATGACCATACCGCTGTCCCGGAAAACTGAAACCATGACCTTGCCAGCTGACTTCTGCACCTTTGCCTTTTTGGGAGGGGGAGGGGAATCGGCAGGTTTCCATTCCATGCTGATACTTTTTGTCTCTGCATCACACTAATAGATCCAGGATTCATCCATGGCTACCAGGCGATCGAAACAGCAATTTTCATCCTGTTCCAAAAGCATCAACATCCGTCTTGAAAGGTCACGCCGTGTTTGCTTTTGGAAAGTGGTTAGTAAACATGGAACCCACCGTGCAGACACCTAAAACATGTGAAGTTGGTCACCAATAATTTTGCACACAGAACCATAACTAAGATGTCTCATTCATGGTAATTTAGATTGTTGCCCGACTATCTTCCTGTATTAAACACTTCACTTTGACGGATAGAGTGAACATCAAAAATTCAATGCCATAGACGGGATTTGAACCACGGATCTCCTGGTTTCCGTCCAGTCTCTCTAACCCTTTGAGCTACCATGGTCAACGTGCCCTCATGATATAAAATTCTACATTTGAGTCATATATTTCCCCGGTAGATCACTAGGGGCTCTCGTATTCGAGATACACCGTTTATGGCGACTTAATATCGTAAGTACTTAAGTCCCAGGCTTCATAATTTATCTTTATTTTAGTTAGTTGATGGAAATTAATCATTTCTCCACACTAGCCATTTATAGACTAAGGATTTTGATGGATAGAATCAACATAAAAAATTCAATGCCATGGCTGGGATTTGAACCACGGATCTCCTGATAACCCTTCTTCACATAAATTTGCTGTTTTCAATAGTTTGATTTTTAGATTAATAAATATACCACTGAATAAAATTGAATGTAATAAAGAATATAAACACATTATTAATACTGCTTTAATTAATGCTTTCAATAAAGACTTTAGAAACAAAAATTTGAAAAATTCAAATATAAAAAAAACTTAATGATATTTAGAACCTTAAAAAGGCGATTATAATTTCAAAAAATTTAAATACCATCTTAGGGTTAGTAAACATCTTCAAATTTTATTTTTCAAAGTGTTTGTTATAACTTTAGTTCCTCAAAATGAATATAGTATTAAAATTAATTGCAGTTCTCTGTAAAAGATAAAAATTCTAATAATAAAATATCTGGTATTTATCAGTTTAATTGTTTTGATTGTGACAAAGTTTATATTGGAAAGACAAAACGTAATTTAGAAACCAGAAAGAAAGAACATTTTCATAACATTAAGTATAAATAAACGAATAAATCGGCCGTAGCAGATCATTTTTGGTCATTTAATCATGAAATAAAACCAGAAGTTAAATTATTACAACAACTAAATGGTCTGATAGACTTAATGGTTTGGGAAAAGATATTTATTTTAAAAAACAAACATCGGGTAATGAATTATGAAACACCGGCAGTCAATTCTGTTTATAAATTTGTTTTATTTTCAGATTTTGGTGATATTGACAAGAACATATTAACATCCAACGTTCGTAACGATGACGACAGCTTTGATGTTTCCGGCTGAGGGTGTGTAAAGTTTTACATGAAAACGCGATCTCGGACAATGTATAAGAAAATTATGATCATTTGTTATAATATAAGTGAAGTTTTAAGATACAAATTGTTATATTTATATGTATTTGTTGGCTGTACTGTTAATAGTTTCATATTTTATTTTTATCTGGATTTTATAAGCTTTATTATGACGCAGATAGAGTAATTCGCTTTTGTATAAATGTATGAGTCCACTCAAATATTGGTGTGACACTTCGGTTACAATATTTTCCTTTCCTACGATACGTAAACAAAGAAGTGAAGAGCTATGCACAGCTGCAAAGAATCTAGAGCAGAGAATCTGTTAAGATGAAGATTATAATATTTACGTGATTACCTCATCAGAAGGAAGTAATACAAATCTCCTTCGCTGGGATTTGAAGAATTTCCTGCAGTCGTCTGCTCCCCTTGTGTCTCCTCACTTTTCTACTTGTTTTATTCATTTCCAAATCCGCCTCTTTGTCTGCATTAATCCGCTATCCCTGTTATTTATCCCCAGACGCCGACTTGCGACGCCCTTTGCACGGTCCACACGTCACAGTTCATCGCATCCTCCTCCTTCATCTATCCCTTTTCTTATCTGCTCTATCCATTACTTCTCTGCTCTATTCATTATTTCCTTCCTCCATCATCCCTTCTCCCTTTCTCCTCGAATGCGTACGTGTTTCTCTTGTTTCCTAGGCATCCCCTTCGCCTCGTTCTCTATTTAACACTTAGAGCAAGAGTGGCGTATATCTCAACTCTTGTATATGTGGAATTACTACGTTGTTTGTAAGTAGAGAGTACTTTTGTCTTCGATCTCTTCTGAAACCTTATCGTTTAGTATTGCCTGGAAGATGGAGTCAAACATGTAACACTGATTGCATGCTTCGTAAATTATTCAACTTTTTTTAGTACACGGGACTATTAAAATTGATGTTCCTCCATGGAGACTTTCACTTCAAAGGATAAATTTGAATTTTCTGAATGTATTAAACCTCAAATTGTCAGAACGGTGTAGTAGAAACTATTTAAAGGAATAATTGCACACTATCTTGGATATAAGTAAATTTACACTGACGCCCTCATTGTAAAGTTGGAAAACGTTGCAGAGGAAAGACAGTCAGACTGAAAAATTCAATGCCACAGCCGGAACTTGAACCGCATATCTTCTGGTTGCCGTCCAGGCGCTCTAACACTTGAGCTCCTATGGCCAACGTGCCAACATGACCATAAATTCTCCAAGTGATTCGTGTTTTTTCCGGGAAAGTACTCAGAAGTTCTCATAAACATATGAGACAACTACCTCAATGGCGACTTAAAACACGAGTCAGTTGGAGAATTTAATGTCATGTCGGCACGTTGCTCATAGTAGCTCAAGAGGTAGAGCGGCTGGACGGCAACCAGATGATCCGTGGTTCAGATCCCGGCTATGGTATTAAATTTTTCAGTCTGATTCTATCTTTCCTTACTTTAGCCTACACACGGCCAGTGTGTAAAAACAATTAATTTCCATTAATTGTACCTAATAGTGGTCCGAACTATAAAGCCCGGGCCTTAAAGTACTTACACGTTGTAAGTCGCCGTCAAGGAAGTTGTCTCGTGTGTTTATGAGAACTTCTGAATGGTTTACCGGGAAAACCACGAGTCAGTTGGAGAATTTATTGTCATGTCGGCATGTTGGCCATAGTAGGTAGCATGTCAAGCGTTAGAGCAGCTCGACGGCAAACTAAAGATCCGTGGTTCAAGTCTCGATTATGGCATTGAATTTTTCAGTCTGACTATATCTTTTCATACTTTAGCCTACACACGGCCAGTGCGAAAAAAATTCATTTCCATTAATTGACCTAATAATGGTTAACTATATAGCCCGGGCCTTAAAGTACTTACACGTTGTAAGTCGCCATTAAGGTAGTTGTCTCATGTGTTTACGAAAACTCGTAAGTAGTTTACCGAAAAAAAAAAAAACAGTCGGAGAATTTAATGTTCTGTCGGCATGATGGCCATAGTAGGTCGAGGGATAGAGCTGCTGTACAGCAATCAGAAGATACGTGGTTCAATTCCGGACAATGACATGGAATTTCTCAGTCTGACTATCCTTCCATACTTTAGCCTGCCCACGGCAGGTGTGACAGAACAATTAGCTTCCAAATAGTTGCAATGCTATATAAGCTACCAGAATTGTATTTTATATTCTTCAGTGAATTATATGCTATAAAAAGTATATAAAAAGATACACTCGGTAATAGAAACAAAATATGTGATTCATTTAGGTTCCTCCAGGTGTATACAAGAGTCGGCTGATAACTCACAGGCCTGACAATAAAAAATGAAAACGTGTTTAACGAGGTTTGTTCAATAAACAACGATAATTTCTTTACGGTCATAATGTTTGGTACTAAAATTGATTCTTATTATATTCTGTTAGCTTAATGTGAAATAAACACGCCGTAGTAGTTTCATTGTTTTTACTTGTGGCTTCTGCCTGTGAGAACCAGGCAAGTTCCGGCATGTTCAGTATTACCTACCGCTGCAATGGAGTTAACACGCAGTTAAATTTGATGTTAGAGGAAGATCCGTAGATTCTTACAGACTTAATCACTGCTGATGGAACTTAGCTACATCATTTTGATCCTAAGAGAAAACAGCAAATCTGTGTGGAAATCTCCTTCATTACCAACCCGCCAAAAAGCAAATGTGGTTGGCTTATCAGCATGTTGTACCTGTACACACATCAGTAACTGGACAATACTACAGGAATGTCCTGAAAACATTGCAAGTCCATATCAGGCCCAAAAGACCACATTTCCGTGAAGCAGGCTGGATGATGCACTACGATAATGCGCGGCCGCATATTGCCGATGTTTTTGCTGAATATCTTGCAAAAATCAACGGGAAGTGCATCGTTCACGTTCCCTATAGTCCAGGTTTAGCCCCCTGTGACCTTCTCTATTCCCTAACTGGAATAAACACCTTCGTGGGTGGCATTATCCATCATCAAAGGCAGTGGTGAAGGCTACGGATGCGATTTTGAAGGATCTCTCCAAAAAAGGTTTCCAGCATATCTTCGAAAACCGGCAGAAACGCTGGGACTAGTGCATTGCATTCAGGGGAGACTATTTAAGATGTGTAGTCGACGAATATTTGTGCTGGAAGCAGCAATTCTACTTAATGTAAGTAAATAATTTTGAAGTAAAGTCTTTTAAATCATTTGGAATATAGTTATTGTCTTACATATGCCAAAATTAAAATTTAATTATTTAAATTCTATTACAAATAATAGACGTTTATCTGTAAATATCTGGCCATATGTGTAAGTTTACAGCGATTTTGTGAATGAAAAAAGCGTGTGGTACGAGTTACATACGAATCGTGTCCGTAAAATAGTCTCCAAGACGCTGGAGCCGTCAGTAACGCTATTATGCGAGATTTGGCAACACTGGCGTGTAGCTTAGTTTCATCCCTTAAAATCCCCATAACAACGAACCCGTTGCAACCATTAGTCTTGGCTGGGTAGCCGTTTGCGATGGAGCTTCCTATCACTTACGCTAAGTGCGAGTTGCATACAGTGATTTGTTTTTTGAGTGCCAAGGACACTTCCCCCACTGAAATTCATCGTCAGTTATGCGAAGTCTATGGGTCACAGTATATGGACCTCAAAAACGTGCGGAAGTGGGTGAGAGGGTTCAAGACGGATGTATAGACGTCCATGGTGAACAGCGTTCTGGTCGGCCTTCGGTTTCAGCCGAAGCAATTGCAAAAGTGGAGCAAGAAATACTTAAAGATCGGCGTGTGACAGTTCGCGAGCTGTGCCAACTTATCTCTGAAGTCAGTAGGACTACGATTGACAAGATTTTGACCGAACATTTCCATTAACGAAAGATGTGTGCGAGGTGGGTCCCTAAAATACTCACCGAAGGCCACAAGTGACTACGTGTTGAAGCGGCCCACCGATTTCTGGAGGGGAGGAAATGTTGGATTCAATTGTCACTCGCAATGAAACCTGGGTGCACTACACAACACCAGAAACTAAAGAACGTTCTCATCAGTGGCGGCATTCGAATTCGCTGAAGTGACGAAATTTCGAACAGACATTTTTTGCCGGCAAAGGCGTATTTTTTTTTTTTTAATTTACGTCCTCCAACTCTAAGTCATATCGGACGATGAATGGAATGGGTGAAATGATGCTCAAATGAGCCTGGGGTCTATAGAGCTTAGTTACCCGACATTCGTATTTCAGTATAAGGGAAAACCCCAGAAGAAACCTTATCCAGGTAACTCACTCTGACCGAGATTCGAACTCGGGACCTCTTGACCGTGAGGCAGACATGCTACCACCACGCTACCGAGGTGGGCTAAAAAAGTGATGGCCAGTGTGGTCTCGGACAGAAGAGGTGTATTGTTGTGCGAGTTTATGCCTACCGGCACAACAATAAACGCCGCTAGCTACTGTGCGACTTTAAACAAATTGCGACGTGTCATTCAAAATTGAAACAGGGGAATTCTAACGAAGGTCGTGATTTTACATCACGACAACGCTCGTCCCCATACTGCACATGCAACCGCTGATCTCCTGATCAGTTCGGATAGGACATTCACACCCATACCCCCTACAGTCCGCACTTAGCACCTAGTGATTATCATCTGTTTCCTGAGTTGAAGTCACACCTGGTAGAACACATTTCCAGACCGACGATGATTTGAAAAACGAGGTTGAGCGCTACCTGCACAATTTGGCGGTAGAGTGCTATGACAATGGGTATACAAAACCTGCCACAGCACATGCAAAAGTACATCGATCGCAACGGTAATTAGGTTGAAAAATAGCTGTAAGTTCCGCCTTTCCATCTATGTAACAGACATTGGCAATAAATATGTTTTATATATTAAATAAAATTGGAAACCTTATTTTACGGACACGTCCCGCATATAAACATATAAATGTTTAAGTCTTTTAAGGGGAGATATAAGCAACTTAAATTTTCAAAGCTATAGCGAAATTTTGTTGCAAAATGCCTTAAGAAATGTAACACTAAAAATTGTCAAAATCCTGCAAAACCGGACTTTGGTACTGTATTATTTATAAGCCAGAGTTCTAAACGTTTCACAGAAATGACAATTTCTTGTAATATAATGCTATGTGTGAGTGACAAAAAGATGTAATTTAAACGTGATTGTGGCCTAATCTCGACATAGGATCTACAGATCAATATACTCATCACCACATTTAAATTAAAAACGTTTTAGCTTGATACAACACAGCACTGTAAACCTATTTTCACTAAATTTGCCAGAAATGTCAGGGAAAAAAATTAATGGTGAATTCTCTTAATTAAGGCAAACATTTTAACAGAAGTAAAATTTATAATCATTATAAAAATTATAAATATATAGAGTATTTCCAAATATTTTAAAATCAACAAGACCCACATTGGGTGTGAATTCTAGTGTTCTTAAAATTATATATCAGGGCGCTGTAGTGCCCCTAATTTTGTATGGTGTATCTGCATTCCAGGGTGTACTTAATAAAAATGGGCAGTTGAAAAGCTTGCAAAAATTCAAAGGGGATTCCTCCTTCGCATAATTCGAGTATATCGTACAATCTCCACTGATGCAGCTCAGATTATAGCTAACATCGAATCTTTGGCTCTCACTCGTTTATCAACAGCAACTATTACGAATTTAAGACATGAAAGTGAATGTGCGTCTTATCTGTCTCACTTAAAACTACAAATCCCGGAGCATCCTATCACAGCAGGATACCCATCAAGTTTTGTATCCTGTTTAAAGGAAATTGGTAATTTTCATGATTATTACATATATACAGACGGTTTGCATTACCAAATTAAAGATAATATATCTGCAGTAGGATGTGCTTTTGTTGTTTATGAAAACCAAACGGAACTAACTCACTCCATGTTCAAATTGTCACCTGAATGTTCTGTATTCCAGTCGGAGCTCTTAGCAATTAAAGAAGCTATAAAACGGTGTACTGTTAATGGGAACAGTGCCCGTATTCTTAGTGATTCACAATCAGCTCTACTCGCAATTAATGATAAATACAATTTAAATTCATTAGCCCATGAAATCACAACCTTGCTTCAAAACCATCCAGGACATATTTGCTTAAAGGACACAGTGGAATTTTAGGTAACGAGAGAGCTGATTGCTTGGCTAAGAAGGCTGCAGAATCCAATCCTCCTGTGACATACTCGTTATGTCCTATTTCTAATGTAAGGAGAATAATACATCAACATATTCTTGAAGAATGGAACCAACAATGGCTAAAAACTCCAAATGGAGGTTTAACAAAAACATTATTTTCCCTAGTGTATATGACAGAGGAAAATGTGAAACTCTTGTACCAAATTTTGTTTTGACACAATTTTTAAGTGGACATGGTAAATTTGGTGAATACTTATCACGCTTTCACTTAACATCCAACCCCGAGTGCATGTGTGGTGAAGAATTTCAAACTGTGGTTCATCTCCTTTTCTGTTGTCCCATTTTCTGGAGAGAAAGACAAGAATTAATATTCAAGCTAGACTCTCTAGCAACTGAATTTTCTGCTCCGCTCACATCTTTGCTAATGAAGCCACAACAGTATAAGTACTTCATGATGTTTATAAACTCAGTGTTTAAACGTCTGAAATAGTTTAAATTAATATGCAGTAGAATAAAACATAATTTCTTCCTTCTAGTAATTAAAATATTTTAGTTAAAATTGTAAATTTCTATGTATCAACTATAACCGTAATAAACAACACTGTAAACTAGGGTTCAATATATCTGGATAAATAAAACAAGAATATTTTAAAATCAATTTCCGCAGGTGTATTTAACATGACGCTCGTGTCTAGAAGGAGGGAACTTCACGATGAAGATTATATTACAGTAAAGGGTGTTACCAGTTCCCTACTTTGCATAATGACTTTGTCTCTTACTTCCGCTCCCGGAAGTACTTAAACGGGGGCTTATGATCTCCTAAGTATATGGATATTATTAAAGGATTTCTGGGAATGATAAGGAATCATTACTAAATGGATGTTACTCCTTTGTCGGTGCGTGGGCACGCACGCCTTTGTATAGCATCTCCAATAATTGGTTTTAGTGTACTACTTTCAGACGTGTTTAAAGATGCTACGCTGTAAATCATAATTTAAATGGCCCTCTCGTTAACTACATAAGATAGGGAGAAGACAATGGGCTGGAGTTGTAAAAGATCCCAATGAGGAAGATGTAATTGCGCAATAAAAGTTTTATGTGCACTGAAGCTGATGGAAATTATCCAACAAATCACTAACTCGATCTAAAATTCTTGCAGCTCCATTTTTAGTAATGGTACAGAACAATGGTCAAATCTATTGTCTTAAAATCTCATATAAACGTACTATTTTCTCTACAATATACCTCATTAATAGGGGGCGGATTTTGCCTATTTTATTCCTTTGTTCAGAAACGTAGGCTTTTAAGTTATAAGTACGTTTCCTACAATTATTATACTTCTATCCTAGTTTTATAGTGCTTATAGATGCCTATTTCATACGTTTGTGTCTAATCTGCTTATTAGTGCCTAAAAATGCCCTTTTAGTCATTTTTTTCTGCTTGTAATTTGTGACAGCAGCTTTTACATTTGTTGGTTTCAGCGTGAAACTTTCGGAGAAGAGGAATTTCCTACTGCAGTACATTGGATATACAAATAGGCGTTCATAAAGGAGATGCATCTTTGCAAATAGACCTAAAACCTACATCAATACCAAATTTAGCTTCTTTTTGTCTTAAAGTCAATATAAACATACCTCAATAATACATATTTTTTATAGCCACACTACAGAAAACGTCACATGACTAATTAAATAACCCTACACCTGTATCGTAGCTGCTATTACGTAATTTTAACTTCATATTTCTCATATTCCATAATTCCTACATTTTCCTAACTTCAAAATGTTCCACAGGATGTAGTTTTCTATTAATCTGTATACAATGCTAAAAATGCCTGTAAGGGCAACTGTATATTAAGTGTACCCATTTACATTTGCTGTGTTTTTGTTATTTGTATTGAAAAATATTATAATGCTTACTTCTTACTGAAAACGCTTAGGAGAATAAAAAAATGTTAGTGTTTCTTTGTGGGTTCGTGAAATTAAAAGTACAATTGCACAAACTCAAAATGTTCTTTATTTCCATCGAATTACAGTTGGAACACTTGCCGATTACATAGAATTACGAAGCGCACACAATTACAATTCACCAGTTCGCCTGCCACAGGTCCACTCCACACTCATAATTACGTACAACTCCTCTGATACACGTACAGTTTCTTCCAGTCCGTTCGCTAGCACGGCGCTCCTCACGGCTGCTCGCCAAGAACTGAACTCTTCTCCAGCCCGGCGCGTCGCTTATATATGACCAACTGACATATCTAGAAGGTTCCGGGTTAGATGAAATATCCCGACTGTTCTAGACGTCAGGGGGAGGGGAAAGAGGCGGCCAGCGACCAGTGACACTTTCCTCACCATCTCCTTCAGTGAACACCACAAGATAAATGAGTAGGCGTGGGCTGAATGCCTCCTGTCGCTCACCCAGCTGCTAGCTGGCCGTGCCTTCCGATAATTAGGTGACAATAAGAATGATAATTTTTTCCCTTCGCTGATGTGGCGAAGAAAAATATTTCACTCAAGTACAGGTCATTAATAGGTGAGAATGGGTACAGAAACTTATACACTAAGCAATAACTTTTAAAATTACTAGTGGGACATTTTGAAAATTGCCTGTAACTTAGATATAAACCATTACCTCTTCAGAAACTATTGTTGCTAGAAAGCTGAAGCTTGGTATTATTCCATTCTTGATCGATCAGAAAAATAAATCTAACAATCCTTCAGATATTTCAGTTTTCACCCTTAAGGTAGTTGTTTCATATATTGAGAACTCCTAAGCAGTTTACCGGGAGAAACACGAGAAAGTTGAAGAATTTAATTACATGTCGGCACGTTAGCCATAGTAGCTCAAGCGTTAGAGCAGCTGAAAGGCAACCAGAATATCCGTGGTTCAGATCCCGGCTACGACGTTGAATTTTTCAGTCTGACTCTATCTTTCTATACTTTAGCTTACACACGGCCAGTGTGAAAGAACAATTAATTTCCAAATATCCCAGGGGTCATCAAGTGACAAGGGCAAACCTCGAGCAACCCAAGTTTCACTGTGCGGCAACTGGGACTAAACTCGCCTCCACGGCACTGCCTAACTCATCGAACTGCCAGTAGGTATATTCGTAAGAGCCTTTTTGGATGTTCCAGACATCGCAACATCCAGAAGGTAGCACAGATTCCACTCCCAGTAGGGGAGGGAATCCGTCTCCTTCAGCTGCCGTGGGTTTGCGCTGCGGAAACCTAGCACTCGTGGTACCTCTGTCGTTACTTGTGGAACCTCGGGGCGAACATTCGAGTCCCTCCCTGATAGGCAGTTGTTCGCATTGGGTTGGACTCGAGGGGACAGTGTGTTCCCGACATCCACGGGGAATTGGGTACCTCCGGTCAGGCTACGGCCACCCGGAGGGGGTAGAGGGTTGCCTTATAATTCCCGGGTACTTGCCAGCAGAGCTAGTAGAAGGTGTGCTAGATCACCACGCGGTCCCACCGAGGTTTTCGGTAGTCTTCCCTGCGGGGTTGACGCGCGTAAGTGGCGTATCCACTTCCATCCGGACTTGAGTTTGTGTTCAGCGGGGGGGGGGGGAGGCTTTTTAGACTCAAAGCATTGCCCTATGGAAAGAACCCTGGAGTATCCATTGCTCCCGGGTAGGAGGAGGCCCGGGTTCTTCGTCCTAGGGTCCAGGACTAATGGGAGTTGAACCTCTGCACTTAACTGTTTCCACTGAGCGAACGCGCCACTCATCTGTTTACAATTTCGTCTCCTGGTAACCTTGTACATGGCCACTGCATCACTCTACACAAGATCGAATTTAAGTTTTCATCGTAAGTATGGAGTCTTTTGAATCAATGGCAGAGCTAAAGGGTTTGTCATGAGTGATGTGGAGGAAATGACCCCCTTCTAAGATTATGGAGATAATTAGGAAACCCTAAAAAGTCCCGCCGCCCTTCTATCTCCACAACATCTTGACAAATTACAGTAGGGGAGAATATGGTTTCCAGAATCCGGGGGAACTAAAGTGAATGTTCCAGACAGCTAATTAGTAACTTCTCTTGCCAAATAATCGCTCGTCTTTTGTTTTTATTGACGTCAGCTTCACTTTTCAGGGTATATAGACATGTCCCTTACCGTATTGTATAAACTATTGTCTTTGATCAGCGTTCGTATAAAGAAATTATCATTTTAGGAGATTGAGCCGTACATCTTCCAAAAACCTAAGACTTCTACTTCTTCCGAATGCTTTGCCACATTTGTGCCTGTATAATTAAGCCTGGCTCAGAATTTTGGCATACTCTAGTGCCCGATTTAACCAACAGATGTTAAAATCGACGTTAAAAATTGTAACGTAACAATTGTCACAGTGCTAACACTAATTTCTTGCATTTCACTAACCTGTTTTCTGAAAATGTTAATAAACCTATGTTAACGCCAAGAGACTTGTAAATATCACTGCTATAGAAGGCTATGGATGAGTCGTATTATTTTCCCAACGTACTGCGATGCGCTTTTGTTCTCATTTTCGTCTATACATGCGGATGAATAAAATCATAAAGCCGTGAGACAAATTTCTCATCGATGGAGAAAGAATTGTTAAATCAATTGGTGACGAAGTGTAAGGGTATCGTGGAAAATAAGAGGACGGATGCGGTGAATGTGAAAGAGAAAGATGTCACGGGGAAAATATTGGAAACGAATTTAATTCAAATGCATGTGTCACTACTACAAGCACCAAACAACTTGTCAGTATTACGTAAATTTAAAACGAGGTGCGACGGAAAATTGACTTGAACGTTTCAAGACGGGAGGTGGACAGTGTATTATCCACATAATTCAGTGAATTATAAAGTCGCAAAGTTATTACTTGAAGCAAAGGCGAGATCGGCATATTCCTTTCGATGCATGTAATAACTCAGTATTACGTAAATTTAAAACGAGGAGCGAAGAAGGGCAAGTGACTTGAACGTTTCAAGACGGGAGGTGGACAGTGTATTATCCCCATAATTCAGTGAATTATAAAATCGCAAGGTTATTAATACTTGAAGCAAAGACCAGATCGGCATATTCCTTTCGATGCATGCTGTAACTCAGTATTACGTAAATTTAAAACGAGGAGCGAGGAAGGACACGTGACTTGAACGTTTCAAGACGGGAGGTGGACAGTGTATCATCCACATAATTCAGTGAGATCGTCATATTCCTTTCGATGCGTGTTCTAATTAAGTGATTTATAAAATCGCAAAGTTATTAATAACTGAAGCAAAGGCGAGATCGGCATATACCTTTCGATGCATGTTCTAACTTAGTATTACGTAAATTTAAAACGAGGTGCAAAGAAGGACAATTGACGAGTGACTTGAACGTTTCAAGACGGGAGGTGGACAGGGTATTATCGACATAATACAGTCAGTTTTAAAATCGCAAAGTTATTAACACTTGAAGCAAAAGCGAGATCGCTATATTCCTTTCGATGCATGTTCTAACCTCTCTTGTACTTCCGCAGTAACCTTCATAGCAACATGTTTCTACAGTCTATACTGTGATATCCCTGGAAATATTTCAATATGCCGCTATGAACAAAATGGTTGAACCATCCCAAGGATACTACTGGGGAACACAACTCTGAGAGTGAGAGGTCAAATTACCCAAACTAAAACCTAGAAGATACGGGACACTTCACAATCAAATACACAATTCTTCCTGAAATACAGATACCTGTTTTATTCCAAATTATAAACATATAAACACAATACAACATAACATTCCACAGGCGCGGAGAGATGTAACAAAAGTGAAGGTCAATCCAACATATCCCGGCCAGCCAGCTCCAGATCCTTTCATGGCTGGCTAGATCACAGCTAGCATTTGTTTTCGTAGAAACACTACTACGAAGATTTCAAACCAGCCAAAGGGAGCCGGACGCCTGGTGGCCACTTGACCTTACTAAACAAAGGGAGTATATCACAATAACACCGTAAAATAATTTTTTCTTCGAATAGCTCCTCAAAATCATTTCACCTCATAGCCCGTACACTATTACGAATGCCATTTAGACGGTCTTAAATATGGCAAATCGACATCAACAGCTGCGTTCACGCCCACCATTTTGACTATTTACAATTTTTTTAGCATCAGAAATTTGGCTTGTTAGTTTAACAAGAGATTTAACACTAGTGTTAAGCTAACACTTGTGGTGAAATGCAATTTTTGTTCTAACTATTGCTAAACTCGTGTTAGGTCTTAACATCTGTTGGTGCAATCGGGCATATGGGTATCAGAAAAAACAGATTCCTTAATAGCTATCCACTTGGTGTGTTTTATTTTTTTGTAACATTTTCCCTACGGGCACAACACACGACTTATTACCTGATAAGTTAATATCCTGACGGTAAATAAACAATGACAGTGCGCTCTCTCTAATTAGCTTCCGCGTGTTCACATTTCAATATCTTCTGTGTTCTTTTATTTACTCTTTTATCTCGCTTCCACTCGGGTAGTGTAGAGCTAGTAGTTTTGCATAAAACACTTGAAATCTTGCACAATAACATAAAAATGAATTCATTGGAAATGAAAACTATATAGAACATATAATATACTGATAATGCATAACTACAGCTACTAACTTACCTGGAAATTTACACTCGATTACACCCCTCATGTCCTCCATTTAAGGCGTACTTTAATTTGTAAAAATTTAAACAACATAATTTTAAGAAATGGCACCATATATTGCAGTCCTCATAATTTTTAAAACACATTTATGGTTTTTTGAATTACAAAACGAAGTTCACCAAGAAATATACCATTGAGTTGACTGATTCAAGAATATTTACTCTTAATTTTAAGTTTTGCTTTTTCAAGTATAAACGATATTGTTAGTGTAAAATATTTTTCATATTAAATCTACGTAGTCAGTTTTACTTAGCAGATATTGAAGACACTCTTCGACGTTTTACTCCGATAACTTGAACATTGCATTGCAAACATTTTAAACAACGAAAAGCGCTAAATTATTACAAAGGGGGGAAAAGGTAACCAGAAAATATATTGAGAAAACATTCCTGTACATAGATTACCTTCTGTGAGGTATACAATAAATTATTAATATTATATTGCACCAAAAAGTGGATAACTTGGATCACTGAAATACATGCTTTAGCCGACTTTAAAAGAAAATGATAAGTTTTGATGCTGATTTTTCAGATAATTCAAGAAATTCGTTAAAATTGCCATATATGGAGATATAATGCAAATATGGCCCTCTTAAATTAATGAAAAGGTTAAAGCAAGATGGCTTTGTTTGTGACGGAACAGATTGCCTAGGTAACTTTCCAGAAATTCAACCTTTGAAGTCAAGCCAATCAAATTCAAGTTTTGGTCCCTTACCAACAAGACATTGTAGAATGAACCAATCCGAGTACAGTAAAATTTTAATTTGATTTCATCTTCACTTGTGAAGGGTCTGTCCTTCTGGTTCTTTCGATGTAGTCAGACGTGTTATAGATATCGTCTCGGACACAGACGCACTATTAAGTTGCAAGAGGACTGCTAGGTTCCTGCAAGTTACAGAAGTAATTTTATCTACTGATTGGCGATCAGTGAAAAGACTCGTCGAGTACGCGTCGCAAAAGAAAATACGTAAATGGTGAGTGGCACGTTGCTGCGTTCACTTCGCCTGTAAAATCAGGAAAGTTGTTTGTAAATCATGTCTTAAAGCATGGGCTGTGAAATAATTGAGTGAGAAAATAAATTCTCAAAAAGTGAAGCAGTGTTTTAAATCAATTTTGTTGCCACCATCCACCATTCCGTTGCTGGCCGAGTACCACTGCCCTAGATTACAGAGTTCATCGCTCCTCGACGGAGCTGCCGGCGGATCGTCAAGTCTACATCATCGCAGTGACAAGGAAGCTGGAGAGATCATCGGTTCTCCATCCTGAGGAAGGTAAGTCGCCTCACCGAGGGATAACATGTGGGTGCGTCGCGTGGCTTGAAGTTGCATCTCGCCACACACGACAAACTTTTAAAAGAAAAACTTATTACAGTTTCCAGGAAAAATATTTGTGAGGAGCATAAATCAAACATAAAATGGGTTTTAAGAACACAGGTTTTAAGAAAATCCACCACATTACACTGGAAGGTCTTTCCAAGTTTGTTATTTTCTTAAAAAGGCTCTAACTTTGACTTATAATATTTGCTTAAGCTGCTTTCATGGAAAACAAAGTCCAAGTGTAGAATTGTTAGGAATAAAATCTGACGATCTTTCTGAATGGCAGTTTTAGGCAGTCAATTGTTGAAGTGTGCCTTTTAATAGTTTGCGACTGAGTTACAAGTAGAAAATCCCTTCGTTCAATGCTCGAAATCTTTCAGCACGCCGGTAATGCAAATTTTTGTTTGTTGTAGAATGTGACAATTGCCTGGTTCAAGAAGATCGTGATTTGGACTTAAACTGACGGGTCATTTGAATGTTATATTGAACCTGTTGAAATTTTACAAGCAGTAGAGATAGTGAAATTAAATTATTACCCAAAAGATGAAGAAGCCAAATACAGCATTGCATAAAACAAGTTCCTGGATTGGTGCAAGGTCAAGAACATAAACAATAACTGTCCCGAAAATGTGTTGTTAGTGTTCTTCGAAGAAAAAGCCAAATTCTGGGCAAACTAATCCGTGATAAAGGTGTCTTAATGTAAACAAGAACCACGTCATAGGTAAATATTGCAAAGTTAGAGCACTTTTGAGACTAATGTCTGAGGATTACCAGCAAAATAGTTCAAAATTCTAACCAAAGAACAAATCGGTATCAGTATAGCACTAGAGAACTACTTAGCAATCGCATAGTATCAGATCTGGAAAAACATATTATATATCTGGGGTCACTTTTTCAGCCCAAAGTGATTCTAAGAACTATGGCAATAAGTGTAAAATATTTCCACCAAAATAATCATCACTTTATTTTCAGACCAAAGCACATATTCTAAATTAAATCTCCATTGCTGTAAGCTATATAAGTTATGTACTAGCCATGTCTGAAATATAAAAGCAAACACATGTTTCAGTTCCATATATATACTATTTTTATATATATACTATTTTAACACAAATGTTCATTTACTTCACACTATTCAACAGTAATGTACTTTTTATTATGATGTACATTATCACTTTATAAACAATTCTGCTATAAATAAACTTCTACTCATTCTCCACTTAAAATGATGAACACCCATTGCAGAACACTTTTGCATGATCTTTGCAGATAAATTTGTGACACTCATCACATAGATTCTTCACTTTCTTGTCCTTTGACCTTGGACAGAAATCACTTCTTTTTCGTTTCATATTTGGAACATATACATCTTGGTCTTGTTGGTTGCCATTTATAAAATCCTTGAAACCAGCTTGAGTTATTGCTGAACGAATGTGTTATGTTCTGCACTGAGGGAAAATAATTCGTCTCTCAATTTAAGGTCTGACTAGCTCTTTATCTAGTTCTGAGGGGAATTCTCTTCTAGCATTTTTACCTCTCATATGATGCGAAAATTTACAGTAAAGGACGTAAGCACTTAGGCATGCTAAGTCAAATATATCAAGAAATAGAGCAGGTGGCCACCTTATTGATCTATGATTCACAGAATAGTGCCTAGGCATCTTATCAACAGCATCAGCATCTGACTTTGTAGAGTTGTAGAGCATTATCACTTCGGATTTTTCAGGTTTTTAAGTCTTTTTTTTCACGTCTAACTTCCACAAAAAGTAATTGCTGTGTTTGAATTGTGTAATAATTTGTTGCAACAGTGCATGTGTATTTACTGTCTACAAATTTAACATCGGATATACAGATGAAGGTTTAGAAGGTACATTATTGCCAAGTTTTAAATATTGCAGTAAATGTGTAATATAACTTGGAAAATCACATATTGTATTTGTGGCGTATTTTATGACGCTGCTACAAGATATTCAGAATGCTGTGCTACCTACCGTCATATTACTATAAATATTTTAACCATTTATAATAAAAAATATACAAAAAGCATGTCAGGAAAATGAGAAGTCTATGTTCACATTAAGAGTTGCTATGCAGTTAAAGCAGGCTGAGGCGGTCCTTGCCCATTAGGTACCTCGTTGAGCCCTCCCGGTACTCAACACCGCATATGAGAAGATAGGTGATGGGTGAGGATTACGAATGGGAGGTTTCCAAAAGGTCGGGGATTTTCTCAGGGTACATCGGCATGAATTATCTCTTTTGAGTTTCAGGGGGTGGGTGCTTCCGGACAGGATAGGGGTATTATCATATAGAAGACACCACGACCGTTGAATGTCAAGTTTATTGATATACGTAGTCCTCTCCACTCGTCACCGTTATCTTGATGTTATGTATGTGTTTGTGAACGTCGAGGGCATTACTTAGTGCATTCGCGAACACGGACTTTGATGAATTTTCATTACTTGTCGCCCCCTTCACTCGCCGAAACAGAGTATTCGCGAACACGGACTTTGATGAATTTTCATTACTTGTCGCCCCCTTCAGTCGCCGAAACAGAGTGATTTTCCTAGCGACGATCAAACGTCGCCCTTGCCCAAATTTCCCCTTCCTTTCGCCAAACTTTGGACACTTTCGAGGTCATGTGACCGGTTACTTGTTTCTGATAGGTTGTGTTTCATCCCTATTAAAAGCAATTTCTCGTGTCTGAAACGTGTATTCTATGCGATTTTCACTTCCCCACAATCAAGCTAATTAATGCATAAACACGTCTAAAAATGTGTAACTTAAATCCCGGTGCCTATTCTATCATCATGTAGGATGTGCAGACCAAGACCTGGCTGGGGACGAGGGTCTAACCTTGGACAATGCCACCTTTGTCGGCAAGCAGCACAATGAAAGTACCTGCGAAGAAGGTGTTCATTCACCTCGCTGTTTGGGTTCTCATGCTTTCGATAATATATATCGGGATTGTTATGACAATGTTATCCCTAACAGGGACGGTATCAAGCCTTGGGGGTTTATAAGGTCCCCAGACACCAAGCAAGGGTTAATGATAAAGGTTGTTTTATTATTTAACTGTACATTCAAGATTTTAGTTTTCTGAAGTGACGAATAAGTTTAGAAAATAACTGTAACAGATCAAATTTTTCATACGTTACGTACATCCTTGTAATATTTCCAATGCCTCCTTATGTAGAATCTCGTGGTTTTCTAAAGATCATGTCGTAAACGCTGTTGCTACGCAAGACAAGTGAACGTCGCAGCCAAAAGAATATATTGACCACAAGGAGGGTAAAATAATACCACATATTTATTCGAAGGCTGTTCAGTAAAGAATGATAATTTTTTTTAGACAACGTACCTCTACTCATAATTTTGAGGGTCCTTCTCAAAAGTCTGCCCTGAAAGCGATGCACTTGTCCCAGCGTTTCTGCCAGTCTTCAAAGATATGCTGGAAACAATGTTTGAGAGATCCATCAAAATGGCCTCCGCAGCCTTCACCACTGCTTCTGATGATGGATAATGCCTACCACGAAGGCATCCTCAAGTTATGGAATAGAAAAAAGTCACATGGGACTAAATTCGGACTATAGGGAGGACGAGAGGTGCACTTCATGTTGACTTTTGTAAGATATTCAGCAACAACATTGGCAACATGCAGCCGCGCATTATCGTGGTGCCGCATATAGCCTTCTTCACGGAATTGAGGCATTTTGCGCCTGAAATGGACTTGCAATGCTTTCAGGACATCCCTGTGGTATTGTCCAGTTACTGATGTGTGTGCAGGTACAACATGCTGATAAACTATTCCATGAATAGCAAAGAATGAGATGACCATAACTTTCCCAGTAGAAACAACCACATTTTCTTTTGGGGGGGGGTAGGGATTAAGGAGCTTACCACACTGGGCTTTGCTGTTTGCTCTCAAATGATGTAGCCAAGATTCATCAGCAGTGTTTACGTTTGAAGGAAACTCCGGATCTTCCGCTATATCAATTTTAACTGCATGCGAATGTCCTTTTGTTTGGGAATCAACAGTCTTGGAACCTATCGCGTACAAACGGGTCTCGTGTTTAATATTTCTGTCACCAACGCCTGGGTGGCACCCAATGAATTGTTAGGTATTTCAGAAAGTGATCTTAAGGTAATTCGTCGATCCGCTCTCACAATGGCAGCAGCAGTGTTGATGTTTTCTTCCGAAGAACAGTAACTGGAGCACCGGGTCCACCTTCCATTGAAATTGATTGTCTCCCCTCTTTAAACATCTTAAACCACCTTCAAGCTGTTCTGTAGGTAAGAACAGACTCTCCATAGGCCTGCTGTAACATTGTGTAGGACTCAGATGAAGATTTGTTGAGACGAAAGCAGAATTTCAAAGCCACATATTGTTCCTCGCGTGTTACCTCCATTGCAGCGGTAGGCGATACTGAACGTGTCTGAACTTGCCTGGTTCTCACAGGTGAGAACTAGGAGTGCCAACAATGAAACTACTACGGCGTGTTTGTTTCACATTAAGCTAGCAGGGTGTAATAAGATAGAATTTTAGTGCGAAAAATTATGACCGTAAAAAATTGACGATCAGTCTTTATTGAACAGCCCTCGTATATATATATACATTATAAAAATGCAAGAGGCATAAGATACTTAAAGTACACAGAATTTAAGCAAAGTTCAAAGCATTCCTTGTTATTTATTTGAATTTTAAAATGCTTTTTAAGTTCTCAGGTGGAAGTTTCTATTAATCTTTCTTCTCTCACAATATAGTAAAGAGAATGAAATCTCAAGGTTATCCTATTCAAGAGTTTCCTGCATCCTTATTATCAAGGGAACACGAGTGTGTTGTGCAAGTTGATTCGTACTAAGAAGAATCTAATAATATTTACTTTTTGTGGAAATGTGGCTGTAAAAACAAATGCAAATAGCTTTGAGTGACTATCATTTGTTTTCCAATGGCTTCATTTGTCACAAGACAATATTCATAGCGTAAATAAGTGGTTTCCTTTGCGCTGTAGCACTTAAATCTAACTTGCTCTGAATATCTCCCTCGGGATGCCATTTCGCTCCATGTCCGACGTCTCCTGCAGGTGTCAGTTACTAATATTCATTGCAGCTTCATTGGCAATGCCAACGTTCTAGGCGGGAGCTTTATTCCCGGCGGCGTCTGAATTACAGCTTTGCTTAGAAACTAAAGCTGCTTTAATGTCCTGTGATTGGTTAGTTCCTGCAGGCATTAATAATAATAGTACATCCCCTAAATATTTTCAGCTAAACGGTGTATTACGTTTTCTACTCTGCTGATTTGACATGAAACTAATTAAAGGCGCGAGGATCATACATTTTGAGGGTAGACTGATTTAGAAAGTACAGACATGTGTTAATGAACTGAAAGTACATTGGGTTGCACCTCAAGTATAGCGATTAGTTGGCAACAATGTCAATAACTGGAGTTAATTTGTTTTCAAAGCTGTTTACCGTCTGATACCGAAATTAAAGGATGCAATGGATAAAGAATCGTAATGGATTTCAAACGGACATGGTACATTTGTTAAAACGCGAGCAGGTGTATTTGCGGTTAGTAGTTTAACAAATAATGGGTGAAAGCGGGTTCTTATCCGGGATTCTAAGTGGATAACACTTGACCTCCTTTGAAAAGGCATTGTTCGGGCCCTTAATAATGGCATGGCCGAGATTAGTAATCAAATTGGACAAAATGGCCAGAAAAGGAATTTTGGTGAGAATAAGGACAGGCTTTGAGAGGTGAAAGTTACACGCAGCTGCAGTGAGGAACACACAACTGGGCTGGCGGTGTTTTAAGAATATTTTTTAAAACAAAAACAGAATTTATTTGTAGTAACGTAGGAAAGGGGTAAGGGATGTCAGTTATCTCCTGACAGTTGTGGATTCCCGCATTAGCACCTCCGATAGTAGCGTATATTTAAATGCTGCCGCACAATGTGCGGGAGCGCGTGGGAGTTAAATTCCTTGTCCATGACCGAAGACTTGAGCATGGCACGAAGGGGATTATGCGTACTTTATTTTGAAGATTAGTGGACTTTATTGTTGGGGATTTGGAGCGTTCACGAAGGGAGACAGTATTAAGCTCTATTTTGGCTTCCAAGTGATGCTCAACCACGCGGTGGAGCAGTTGTAGAAGCTGCTCCAGTTTGGCGTCGGTGTTGGTGTGACTCTTCTCCAGACGTGAGAGCTTTCGCTTCACAGATGATGAATTGTCACTGTTGTGGAGTTGCTGCAGATGTCGTTTTGCCAGATCTAGCCGGGTTTGAAGTTCGGATGTGTTGTCTACAGAGCGTTGGGCGTATCTTGCTAAGTTGGTCGGTCTGCTCTGAGTAGCGTCCTGTGATGTTTGTGGCGACTCTCTTCGAGTTGACCAAGGCGTGGTGCAATGTTGAGCAATTCCGAGTGGAGGTCGTGGATTTCTTCTCTGGAGGACTGCGTAGCTATGATGGAGTTTTCTAGAGAGTTGAGCCGGGCTCCGATGTACACCACATCCCTTCGAATTTCCTGAAAGGCTTCTCTCAAACCTTCTTGAGGAAGGGTGGTAGGTGCTGCTGTTGATGTAGGAGGTGAGCGAGGTATATCTTCCCTGGTCGTCGCTGTGTTGCCTTGTGTTGGATGCCTCGATCTGGGGTAGCGTGGGGAATGTGGCTGACCTGTTAAATGGCCTAAGCCATTGCAGGTTGCACAGTATCTGCGTCGGTGCCGTAGATCGTGACTCCTGCACTCGGTGGTGAGGCATCCTGGCCCACAGTAGTGACATCTCGGAGGAGCTGTGCACGTGGAGGTGCAGTGGCCGTAGTCGCAGCATCGCCGACACGGGACGTGACGCTCCAATTTGCTTGCCTCGATTCTGAGGCAGCGCCCTAGCAAGGGCAGCCCCGTCCTCAAGGCAGCATCCCGCTCCAAGTGTTCGGCCAGGTGCAAGCGAACTTAAGTGGTGGTGCTCATTCTCGCAAAAATCCTGTTGGCTCTCCTGGTAGAGGGCCACATCTGCTTCGCGGCGGAGAGGACGAATCTGCAAGTTAAGTCACGCGGTACCCCGCAGATGACCAGATTGCAGGAAATGGCCACAAAAATAATTTTGGTGTGAATAAGGACAGGCTTTGAGAGGTGATAGTCACACGCAGCTGCAGTGGCTGGCGGTCCATTAAGAAAGACAACTGGTTCGACCTTCGGAGAAATCAAAGGAGAACCGAGGAGAAAATGTATCCAACGGTCCCTACGTATATAACAAATTATGTGTTATTACGTAATAATCATTTCTCATACGATAGCTCTAAAGAGTGATATATTGGTAACCCTTGGTCGGCAACTTTGCGAGTTATGTGATGATAAAAAGAAGCAGTCATTAAACCCGTTTGAAACTTGCATTCCAGTGTTATTAAACTCATCCTTACTCCATACATACTCTTAGAGCCCATAGGACCAGATAGGGGCGGGGGGCTTGTTAGTCTCTAGGTCTTGCCCTATGGAAGGCCCCACGAAGGCGCCGGGCGTCCTTTTGGGACAGCTCGGGTAGGCCCGGGTCCTGAGTCCTACGGGTCCAGAACCTCTGACATTAACTCCATACATATCCACGCATGACCTTTGACGGAACTCTTGCTGTACCCTGACGATGGGCCACAATGCTTCATAATTTACAACGTAAGAGTCAGCTGCATCAAACTGGCGACCAATGCGTGGAGCAACTTTTCCAGTGCATAAGTAACTGATGTGAGAAAATATTTCAAAAATGGGGAAAGCAGTCCTGTCCCATGAAACATTCTCATTTCGGAGATTATATGAGAGGTAAATCATTGAATTTATATATGAAGCTAAAACACGATTTTAGGAACTCTGTGAATAGTTATTTCAATTCTCTGCACACTGCAGTGTCTCTGAGTAACAAAAATATTAAATGCATCCTAAAATTATTTTTAATTTGAATATACTCCAAGTATCATTTCCTTTAAGATCATTAGGAAGTTAATTATTTTGATGATTTTGTAATACACATCTTTCTGTAAGGCTCTCAGTCAGGGTGAGTTAATTTAATAAGGGGTTTCGCCGGGGTTTCCCTTATCCTGAAAGACGAATGTCGGGTAACTATAAGCTCTATGGAGCCCGGGCTCATTTGAGCATCATTTCACCCATTCCTGTCATCGACCGATATGACCTAACGTTGGTAGACGTAAATTACAAAAAAAAAAAAAAATGGTAAAAAATAAAAAATAAAATATATATAAAAATGAAAAATCTGGAAGCACGAGAGTTTAGCCCTATATTACTTTCAAGAGATGGACGGTATCTGCAATTTTAATATGCACTGACATGAATTTCTCCACGCTTATTCTTATAGGGTTTGTAAGGAGATTTCTATGTACGGATATAAAGTACAGTTATGTGCAAAGGTGCTGCAGCACATTTTGCTTTTTGAGGGATTTCCTTTCTACATTTCTTTACTGTGGTTTTACTTTTATGCTTCAAACTTTCTGCAAGGCATTCGGTTGTGAAAAAGCTCTCGTTCTTGAAAAAACAAAGGACTGTGTGAGACGCATTACAACATACTCTGCAGAGTAACACCTGTGGAGCGCTGCTTGTCCTTGCCCAGGTAAGGAAAACCATTCAGCAGATATTTTGAATTTGCATCAACAACAAGCTAAAACTTAATGCCAAATTGTTCCTGTTTATGTATTCTATTTCTTGACGTCAATCAAGATAGAGCCTTGAAGATATACATATGAATGTAATGGGAGATGTAATGATTAGGAGATACAACTAGACTTCCCAGCATTGTCTTGGAGATGCGAAAAGGTGCCAGAAGGAATTCCATGTGACATGTAAATCAAGCCCACGACCTACAGAAAAGATATCCAAGTTAGGTAATAAAACAGAGTTACTTTATAATGTGTTAAATATTTTTCTTTTTGTTAAGTTTTAAAACAAATTTATTAAAACCTCTTTTATTGTCTCTCCTAATTAGTTTACGACATAATGTGTTTAACACTAGAAGGACCGGTGAGTATGGTCCACCGAGAAGGACCAACCCGTCCTTTATTTGTCGTTTTAAAATGGTAAACAAATTTGAATACATGCCAGTTTATTTAATATCATTTATAGACTCTACCAGTATATAAATTTACTTTTGTCTGAAAAATTACATGGTAAAATGAAGACGTTAAGCCTAAAACTTAATCCAAATATATAAGAAAACCAAATGTGAAATGGACAACTTCCCTTAGCAAACACATGTTTCAACATAAATTTTTGAATTCTTCAGTATATAGTAGAAAAAACACTTATAAACCTGATTTCACTCATTCAAAGCCACCTGCAGCATCATAACACCTAATACAAGTGTATTCAGCATTGCCTAAACATGAACCACAAACATACATGCTGCACTTGTTACCTAAATGCTTGCTCCAGTACTTGCCTCTGCATCTACCAATTTTTCAAGTCTTCCAAATGTTGCTCTGCTGAGGAAGTTAATTCTCAGGGTAAGGAAGTGTGTTTTTTACCCTTGAGGATTTATATGCTGAAAGCAACTCTTGTGCTAAGTTGTATATGAACTGAAGTCTGTTTACTTTTCACATATTACTTCGATATAAGGTACCCATGCATAAATAGCTGCCAAGGCTAACACATTGGGGCAAAAACATGCATAGGCTACCTAGTGCATCCATATTTCACTGTGTACAGTCGAACCATTTGAACAATGACGTCAACACCATACTTGGTGTTATTGTAGCACGTCACTGGTTCTGGTAGCTTTTTAGGATGTTGTTTATAGAATCTGTTACATGCATTGAACTCAAAAGAAGCACATTTTTGTTCTTTTTCCCTTGATAGCATGTCAGAGTTATGCCACCTGACTTATAAAGTACAGCTGTGTGCAAAGGTGCTGTAGTACATTTTGCTGATTGAGGGATTTCCCTTCTACATTTCTTTACTCTACCCACAATACTTGTACTTCTACGCTTCAAGCTTTCTGCAAGGCATTTGGTTGTGGAAAAATTGCCATTCCTGAAAAAACAAAGGGCTGTATAAGACGCATAACAACATGCTCTGCAAGAGGAGCACATGTGCGGCGCGGCTCATCTTTGCCCAGGTGAAGAAAATCATTCACCATTTACTTTGAATTTGCATCAACTCAAGCGAAAACTTTATTCCAATTCTTTTCCAATTTATTGCTCATATATTGAATGAAATACATCTAGCCTTGTAAGGAAAGAGCTGCTCATGCACAGTGATATTTACATTTGGAATGCAGCACTGCAAGAAATTTGCAATAAAAGGATTCCAGACAGGAGTAGCAGCTGCAAAGCGATCTGTACTTAGTCTTTGAGAACGTGTGTCCTTGTCATCAAATCGCATATACCGCAAAATTTCAGCGAATTTGCTTCTGCTCATTGTGTTCCTGAAAATGGTAATCCCCAGGTATTCGAACATAATAACTTCAATGCAAAGTTTTTTGCTACAACACCTGGTAAATTCATAATTGGAAGCACGAATTGCGCCAATTGGGCAATTAAGCTTTCTTACTCATCGACAAAGGTTCTGTAGTGTGTCATAAACCAACCAGGAAGGAAAACCACAACAGATGTGGACAGAACTGAAGGCTACTTTTCAACTTCCGTACCCGTCAAAATGATAGATGGCGGTCCTTATAGTACGAGTTGTTTGTACCGGTTTTTAGAAAGGTCCAAAGTGTTTAATTCTCTGTAGACGTGTTTGTCATAAGTATTTATTTAAGGTCGTAGAACACGCGAAGTGTACAAAAAACATGAGCAAGATATAGGACTTCTAAAGCAGCAAATCCGTCAAAATGACGGGTGCGGTCCTTATAGTGTTAAAACGATAACTGTTTAAGTAGCTTACAGTCCAGGTTTTATATTTAAATAGTTGCTAAGAAACTTGGGCAATTGCGGAGAAAAATCTGAGTTTCGATAAGTGTACATAGTCAACAGTGCCCATAATGTAGGTTAATAACTTTTATTTCACTGTAGTTTTCACAAAAGTCCAAATTATTCCTTTCTTCTTCTTTTCTTGTCAATGCTGATGTTAGGAGCGCTTGGGTTCCCTCAGAGCGAGGGAGCCGAAGCATCTGACCTGAAATAAAATCAGGGTTGAGTGGTCGGCCCAACGCCTGAGATGAGTTAATGATGGAGAACTTGATGGAATGATGGTTGAGGAAACCGGAGGACCCGGAGAAAGCCCACCCCTGCGCCATGTCACTACAAATCCCACTTTAGGGCACCTGGGATCGAACTCTGGCAGCCTCGGAGAGAGCCAATTGGTCTAAGCACTCAGCCAAGGCGCAGCCCCTAATTATTATAATTTCATTTGTATAGGAGAACTAAAATAAATCAGAGAAAGACCCAAAAATTTTATTTTTTATAGGATTTCAACACTGAAATTCATATTCACTTCTTCATGTTTTCTTCCTTAAAGATATTTCAAAATTGTTTTAAATTACGTACATTAAAAATCTAGAATAAGTAAAATATATAGTTTTAAAGCTAACATTTTGAAAATAAATAATAATCCTTAAAAGCAAATAATATTTCTACATTTTCTACCACTTCATAATAGAGGGAGAGAGGGTGTTCCACTCCAAGGAATATTCCATAGTAGAATGTTAACTTAGATGTTTATTTCAAGTATCCCTGCATTTAAAATGCATTTTTTTTTTAAACAGTTTCAGTGAATATTAGTGGGAATGTAACATGTATGCATATAAAGAAGTTTTTAAATGACAAATTTGGTGTATGTGCCTCCAAAGCTGCAACTAATCATGCCTACCCTTTAGGAAGTTACTCAATTTGATTGACTACATAGATAGAGGAATGAGTGTTTGTAAGAATAGTTTGTAGAAGAATTGAACGACAGGTTGGACTGACAAATTAGAGAGGCCAGTCAAGGCCAACTATTCATGTCTAGCCTTTAGGAAGTTATTCAGTTCGATTAATTACATAGATAGAGGAATAAGTGTTTGTAAGAATAGTTTGTACAAGAGTAGAGAACGACAGGTTGGACCGACAAATTAGAGGCTAGTCAAGGTCAACTATTCAGGTCTAGGTTTTAGGAAGTTATTCAGTTCGATTAATTGCATAGATTGAGTAATAAGTGTTTGTAAGAATAGTTTGTATAAGAGTAGAGGAAGTCATTTGAGTGTAGTCGTTCTTAGTTACCTTAGGTGGAAATTCTTGCAGCACAAATGCGAAGCATAACCTCTGACAGAATCATTTATTTTAATGAAGATTATTACGCCGGTGTAACAGAGATGGACAATTTAGTTCCCAGAAAGTGTTTAGCTGGGATTGTTCTTAATTCACATTGCTTCCCTGATAAAAATAGACGAGAGTTAGATACGTAACTGAAAAGAGCATTAAGTTGTCTCTGCACTCCAAGATTCTCGTTCATAGTGCCGTCTTTATAACTAAAGCAGCCACGTTAATTGTTGCCTGCTTGTAATATCTTGCTCTCACAGATACTACCCAAGGGTCTTTCGCAGGCATATCTTGTTAAATTAGATAAGGTTGGGGGCAATAATGGGGAATCCCACACGCACGGTGGAGTGATTCTGGATTTCCCTTCCCTGGATCAAGCTTTGTAATTACAATTATCCAAATATCCCACCTTCCCCTTTATTACCGTCTTCCGATGTTTGCTGCCACCCGGTGACGTTATATTTTGCTCTCCTGGCACTCACTCTGTATAACTATATCGGCGAGGACATCTAAAGTCAGAAATGGCGGATGGTTCAGTTAATCAGTGCTACAAGGTGTTTGTAAGTAGGTGCAAAGCTTTCTCGTGATGGTCGAATAAAAAGAAGCTTAACCTCATTTGTTTTTGTAATTTTTGTCCTCCAACGTTAATTTATCGGACGATAAGTGAAATGGATGAAATGATGCTCATATGAGCCCAGGGTACATAGAGCTTAGAGTTTCCTTACTTTCGTTTGTCAGGATAAGGGAAAAACCCCGGGAAAACCTTATCCACGTAAGTCACGCTGACCGAGATTCGAACTCGGGACCTCCTGAATGTGAGGCAGACACACCACCATCCTCGCTCCCGAGGCGGGCACTGAATCTCATTTCTATGCGTTTCTCGTAGGTATATACTGTCTAGCCATCAAAAGAATGTAAGCGTGGCCTGATGAGTGAAAGGTGCTTGAACTGTTTATTTACACTGGTAGTGGAACTGTTCAGTACGAAATGAGTGTATGAGGGTACAAATGAGTCACTATACGCTAGGTCCAGGGAAATTGCCTACAAGGGCTTAGTGCGGCCGGTTATGGAATATGGAGTAGCATGCTGGGACCCGTAAATCGATCCATTAGAAAAAATACAGAAGAAGGCAATAAAATTCATAAAAAGAGGCAAGTATTTTGGGCCTATAAAACGAGATGAGACTAAATGGGAGGAATTAAGAACCAGGCGTAAAAATCATAGGTTGGTAGCATTATTCAAAGCTAATGCTGGTGTAAAGGCATGGGTGGACGTTAGTGTAAGGTTAGATAATCCGGATTATTATGGACGAAACGATCATAGGTATAAAATTAAGGGTAGAAGATACAGAACTGACGTAGGAAAATTTTCTTTTGTTAATAGAACCATTGAAGAATGGAATGAATTGCCTGTAGCAGTCTTTCAGGGCTGTCCCCTGTCGCTGAAGAAATTTAGAAAAAATCTAGATGGTTTATAGTTTAACTTTTAAATTATAATGGTATATAATATGTAAATAGAAATGTAATTTGATATGTTTTAAGTAACTAAAGTTAAAATAATATCATGTTTGTATAGTTTATTGTGTTGTTGTAAATCTAGTATTTGTAATTTGATCTGTATTCTTAACTCTGCCACCGGGTAGTACCCAATTGCAGTGAATACATACATACATACATACATACATACATACATACATACATACATACATACATACATACATACATACATACATACATACATACATACATACATACATACATACATACATACATACATACATACATACATACATACATACATACATACATACATACATACATACATACATACATACATACATACATACATACATACATACATACATACATACATACATACATACATACATACATACATACATACATACATACATACATACATACATACATACATACATACATACATACATACATACATACATACATACATACATACATACATACATACATACATACATACATACATACATACATACATACATACATACATACATACATACATACATACATACATACATACATACATACATACATACATACATACATACATACATACATACATACATACATACATACATACATACATACATACATACATACATACATACATACATACATACATACATACATACATACATACATACATACATACATACATACTGCCAGGTGTAATGTTTGTATCAGTAACTGCAGTGACAGATATTATGCATATGTGAGTTATGTGAGTACACTGTGTACAGTTTGTCCTATTTCTTAACAAAATTATTTATAAGAAATGACCCTTTGCTTTCTCATTCCGCTTCACCCCCCAGTAAAATGTCATTAGTGAGTACAATAGCACTAAGCGTTTTGTGGGTTTCTTGGGCAGCATTGCATTGTTGCAAAATATACTAATTGTACATCAGTTCTAGGTTACTAGTAACCTAAATAAGATGTTTCTCTATAGATTGCAGTTAAATAGTGAGAGTGGTAATAACGATAACGAGAAAATTAACCAAAGTAAATGCGAATGATGAAATTAATGACGCCATTACGGATGGTGACTTGATAATTTGTGTAGTTAACGAAGCTGATGATAATGATCTTTTAACCCACATATGCCTGATGTCCCAAATATGGGACAGTTCATATTTCCCGCTGCTGAAGCAGTTGTAAACACTTTAGCTAAATGGCAGCCGTGGAAATATGTTAAGGAAAGTTGTTTCAAGGTCTCCATTTTGTGTTGGTATTAGTGAGAGTCAAAAAAGCAGCCGGAAATAAAGCCAAACTCCGGAAATGTTGCCTAATTTTTCAGCGTGTAACCAAAAGGTAAGATTTTACAGAATTATTATTGCATTATAGTATTAGTATATACTTAGTTCTATAAAGAAATATTGTCTAAATCACCATGACTAATGCTGAGCTCCCTATCATATAATATGCTGACAATGGGGTCATGATAAGTTTGGTGTCCCACATATGGGATGCTAGGCACATAAGGAAACTTTTATGTGGTAGGCATAGCAAGGGAAAGGGAAGTTACTATTTGCAGAAGTCGGACATTCAATATTTGATACATTACAGACATGATAATTTATTATTAATGCATAATTCAATATGTTAATATATAGAATAATTATATATAAACATTAGTTATATTTTTATTTAGGGGGTTAAGTGTAGCTGAAATGCTTGCCATTTTTGAGAAAGATGATTTCGATACATACAATGAAATTGACATCCTGCTGCTACCTCCTAAAATGCTTGTGGAGGGTTACCAGTGAAGATTCTGGCAAAGAAGACAACATCAACATCAACAATCAGCCCAGAAGTTTGCTTTGGACTGAGTCAGAACTACATAAGACTAGCCATTCTTCAGAAACTGAAGGAACTTCTGAGCCTAAAAACAAGAAAAAAGAGGCGGCAAACTGGATCATTTAGAGTTTTGTGGTAGAATTGCAACTGTCATACTCTGCAGACATGGAGCTCCAAAACAAGCTGCTGGTAAAGCACCAAAGCATGAGAATGTGGACTCCAGATATGTTCGCAATGATCGTTTTGTAGCTCCACAGAAGAACAGAACACGTTGCAGACTGTGACACATGAAGATTCCAACCATATGCAAAAAATTTGAAGTGGGTCTGCATGTGAAGTGTTTCTTGCATACCACATCAAAGCATAACTGCACTGTTGAAAATATTTTTAAAATTTCCTTCGTTTTGTGTATCAAAAATAGCTCTAATTATGAAAGATAGCTCTAATTTGTGTTCAACTTTATTTGTACTAACAATAATTCTATATCTTTAATGACAGTATATCTTTTACTGCATTGTTACTTTTGATTTTAGTATACAGCACAGCGACTTCCCTTTAAACATAGTCATTATTCTTACCTGCCCATTGTCCCTAACATCCCACATATGGGACACTCGATTATTCATAGACAACTGTATGTTGGGCAGTAAAACCTGTCAAAATAAGTAAAACTAACTTAAAACAACACAATACGTAGGAATTGAAGGAAAACACAAGGCGGAACTCATTTCAGGCATATCAGGACTTATAATCGAAATATAACTTACTTTCTGGAAGCCCCTTGCATTTATGAATTCTGAACCGTGGGATAAGAGCTTTTGACAACAGCGTAGCAAAAGTGCCAGGTCATAAATTACGGACCGGACATGGAAGAGGCTACCCTAATTTAAATTGTCGAGAGACAATGGGTTGGGGAAGCAATGTTAAGAAGCTAGATAAATTATATTTTACATCAATCTAGCATCATTACCATATCCCGAAGGCAAGCTTTCTCATGCGGACATTGAAGGTGATTACTTTACGCATTTCTGTGTCTTGCCTTCTTGTATTCGGTTGACAGTACCAGGTGGCGAATCTGCCCCGTCATTCGCGTAAGTTGATAACACTTCGAGCTTTAAAACATAGAATGGAACGGTGAAATTTCATTTAAACGCACTACAGTGGTGTGAGCGGACTACCCGGGCTTTCCAATCCTGAAAACTGCCTCTTGTCGTTCGGAACAGAACCAGTTCCGCTTAAAACCCTGCGAGCGTGTAATTTTAACTGTTCTGTTTCGTTCTGCAATTCTTTTAAAGTACGAAGAGATATCTGCTTGCGTGAAAGACGCGGCAGTTTGGCCACCTGTTACATTTGACCGAGTTTGTCCGTTAAGGGAAGCCAGAACGACATTCCGGGGGTGAAATTTCACAAAATGAGTTATTGTCAAAATAATCTTTCCTGTTTGTAGAAGCGAATAACGATATCTATTTTTCTGTTCCATAGTTTATAAGTCCTAAATAGACTCATTTTGAAAAGGCTGCATAGTGTGCCAGGTCCCCTATTAGCCATTTGTAACGGTGTTCTCACCTTGGTTGTAACCTTACTGAATCTATATTCCAGTGCACAGCCTTACCAGGAAAGGAAGTCCTTTCATTTTCTATTAATATTAATAGGCGTATCTGATATTAATTCTTCCATGCCGTGTTCATTACGAGTAATTTTTGAATTACTAATGCTGTTTTAAACACAGGAAGAAGCAAAAATTTTGGTATAAGAAATCGACATCGGAACCAGTATAAACAGTTTAAGTAATCCCGATAACATGATAGGAAAGAACTGTACTAAGACATGACAATATACTGATTTCGTCAAACGCAACCTCAAACATTGGCAACGAATGTGAAGTGAAAATTGGATCTTCAACGAAAAAATTGGTTTTTTCATTGTGTAATGGCAATGATGACAATTTAGCTAAACACGGGGGCTGTTCAATATAGCATTATCATCATTTTTATGATCATAATTTTTCAAAATAAAATTCAATCTTAATATATTCGGTTAGCTTAATGTGAAACAAACACGCCGTAGTAGCTTCATTGTTGGTAATCCTGGTTCCCGTCTGTGAGAAACAAGCAAGTTCAGACATGTTCAGTATCACCTACCGCTGCAGTGAGGTAACATGCGAGTAACTATATGCGGCTTTGAAATTCTGCTTTCCTCTCAACAAATCTTCAGTTGCGGCCTATACAATGTTACAGAAGGCCTATGGAGAGCCCGTTATTCCCTCAGCACAGCTCAAAATTAGTTTAAAATGTTTAAAGAGAGGAGACAGTCAATTTCAAAGGAAGGTGGAACCGGTGCTCCAGTTACTGATCTTACAGAAGAAGACATCAACACTGCTGCTGCCATTGTGAGAGAGGATTAGACGAATTGCCTTAAGATCACTTTCTGAAGTACTGAACATTTCATTACGCTATGGGTTCCAAGACTGTTGATTCCCGAGAAAATGGACATTCACAGTTACATTTGATGTTAGAGGAAGATCCGGAGCTTTTTTCAAACGTAATCACTGCTGATGAAACTTGGATACATCATTCTGTTCCTGAGAGTAAACAGCAAACTTAGTGTGGAAATATCCTTCATCACCAACCCCCAAAGAAGCAAAAGTGGTTACTTCAGCTGGGAAAGTTTTAGCCATTTCATTCATTGATATTCATTTATCATCATGCTGTACCTGCACACACATTAGTAACTGGACATACTACAGGGATATCCTGAAAACATTGCAAATCCAAATCAGGCGCAAAAGACCACATTTCCATGAAGCAGGCTGGATGCTGCACCACAATAATGCGCGGCCGCATATTGCCAGTGTTGTTGCTGAATATCTTGCAAAAATTAACGTGAAGTACATCCCTCACCCTCCCTATAGTACGAATTTAGCCCCATGTAACCTTTTTCTGTTTCCTAACTTGAAGAAACGCCTTCGTGGGAGGCATTATCCATCATCAGAAGCAGTGGTGAAGGCTGCGGTGGCGATTTTAAAGTATCTATAAAAATGGTTTCCAGCATGTCTTTGAAGACTGTCAGAAGCGCTGGGACAAGTGCATCGCATTCAGGGGAGACTATTTTGAGAAGGTCCATAAAAAATATGAGGATGACTGAAGGTACGTTTTGAACAAAAAATTTGATCATTCTTTCGTGAGCAGACCTCGTAATATTAGATCAAGAATTGTTCAGTTAGTGGATATAGAAACTTTTTAGAGTGACATTTTTTGAAAATGAAAATAGTTGGCGTGTCAGAGGACACCAACAAACAAAATGGATTAGCTATATTATCACTCAGTTACCGAAAATATAATAAACAATATACATTTGAAACATCCAGAACTATTGAAAATGATGCAAACGTAAATGTTAGGTTTGCTTATGGCTTGTTAAGCATTAACAAGGGACTTGAAGCGTATAAGACATTGGCTGCTGTTATCAGTTTACCAGCCCCCCTGCCTAATTTTAAAAAATAATTGATAATACATAAGAGAAACTGGCCATGGAGTCTAGGAAGAAGAGGAGTGAAAAATGAAAGAGGAAGGATGCTGATGAAAATGATGAATATGGATCTGGGGAAAATCTGAGGTGTACTTCCAAGATAGCAAATCTTTAACAATGTTTTTCTCTGTTTTATGCTTTTTAAATTTTGGGTCCGCTAATCTATGGAACTACTGCAGCTGAAAGCCTACATTTTTCTGGAACAAAAGCAATAATTAAACTGTTTTCTAAAGGTACTTGTAGAAAGATATGTGAAAATTTGAACTTAGAAAAATAAATCTTGTTTATTTTTTGAAGTAAATACAAGAAATTTATTTAAGAAATCAACTATCCTTTATTAAGACTCCAAAGTAAGACCTATTATCTTTAATGAATTGAAAAAAGTGATGTAAAGTAAAAAGTAAAAGTTTCAAATTGATGCGTTCAGTGGTTCTCGATCTAAACGCACCAGAAAATCAGCGTAACTGTAAAAATCTGTTTGTCTACTCTTGTACAAACTATTCTTGCTAGCACTTAAATCTATGTACATCACTACAATAGAGATTAATTTTCGTCTCGGTCCATGGGAATATGGACACACAGTAGACTTTAGCTAGTAGTCAAATGTTTAAGTAGCCTCCCGGTATCTGATTGTTTTAAAATGTCATAGTCATTGTACGCTCAAGAGATTAAATATTAGCAACACTTTTTGTTGAATTTCTATTTCAATTGCTCAGCACACTTAGTGCTATACAAATTGTGGAGCTATATACAGAATATACGTAATAAAATTAAAGTTTACAGGGAAAGAGGATACTCATGGTAGAGTCATCAAGCAAACAGGTCTGATTTGTGTGAGTATCAATTAAATAACTTCTTCATTAGGGGATAAATAACAATTATAGAAATAAAATTTCCTGTGGCAAGCGTGCCTTCAGTCTTGGTGCAGCATCAAGGAGACATCCCAGTTGGAAGAATAAAGCACCTGATACTTAAGGAATGTGAGCAAGGAATCTGCTTGTCGTTGTAGAGATGAACTATGTTCAATTGTCTAAGCAGCTGTGCATTCCGGATGTACCACCGGGCGTTCAGACAATCGTAGTATCCTGTTTTGGAACACCTGGAGTTGGTGAACATGATTACGTGAAGGCCACGCCGTGGCTCAGTGGTTAGACCGCTTGGCTCTCACCAAGGCGACCCGGGTTCGATCCCAGGCGACCGCAAAGTGAGATTTGTGGTGGACAACACGGCATTGGGGCGGGTTTTATCCGGAATCTCCGGTTTGCCCCGCCATTTCATTCCACCGGTGCTCCATCTTCATCTCATGCACCATCAGTGTCACCGCCTGCGGTGCCGTATGTAGTAAAAGCGGGCGTTAAACTACACATTTCATTTGATTAGGTGAAGCACCTCCCCATACAGTACTGGCATATAGAAGAAGAGTTCGCAGAATACTCTTGTATAGTAAGTAATATTTTGATAAATATTATATATATTGAATTAGCTTGGACTACGTTACGGAGGAGATTCGCCACAGAGGTCCTAACTTGTTCTGTTATATCTAATCCCCAAGGATGAAGGGAGAGGTAACAAGGCAACCTTTCCAAGCAGCCACGATAGTGAAGATGGCAAGGTCGATACACCTTATGAATTAACCTTTACCACCTCTCCTGCGGGTTAATACAACCGACACCCCATCCTAGTGTGGTCCAGAAATGACCCCACCAATCCGGGTTCAGAGAACAGAAAAACCGGATGTATCAATCATAAATGAGTTTTAACAAGACAGGCGTTTTCTATATTGTAATGGTTTATATAACTTCTATGGTGTACCATTATGCAACAGCTATCCCATATGTATACGACTTCGAAGTGAAATATGCACGTCCATTAACATTCATTAATAAAAATTGCTAACAGCTATTTTTACAAAATGAAAATATTTGAAAATTGCTCCGAGAAAAGGGCAGAATATTGTTATAAAGGTACATCAGGCAAAGTACAAAATGATTATGCGTAAACAATTTGGCACAAGTAATGACATGACAGACTTGTAGAGCTAACAGGCTCATTATATTTTCTTTACCTCCTCCAATATTGTCATATTGGACAAAGAATGAAATGATGTTCAAATTAGCACAGGGTAAGTAGAGTTTAGATTTACCAGACATTCATTTTTCAGGATAAGGGAAAACCTCCAGCGTTAAGTCATATTGGCCGATGAATGAAGGAGTACAGAGTAGATAGAGCTTAGGGTTAATAGACATTAATTTTTCACGATAAGTAAACACATCCAACGATGATTCATATTGTCGGATGAATGGAATGATGTTCAAATGACTACAGGGTACATAGAGCTTAGACTTACCAGACATTCATCTTTTAAAGTAAGAGAAAACCTCCAATGTTGTCATATCGGACGATGAATGAAATGATGTTCAAATGATTACAGTGTACGTAGAGCCTAGAGTTACGAGATAAGTATGTGTCAGGATAAGAGCAAACCTACAACGTTGTCCTATCGGACGATGAATGAAACGATGCTCAAAAGAGCAAAGGGTATATAGAGCTTAGAGCTAACATACTTTCATCTTTCAGGATAAAGGCAAACCTCCAACGCTTAAGTAATATCGCACGATGTATTAAACGATGCTCAAATGAGTACAGGGTACATATAGCATAGTCACCAGACATTAATCTTTCTGGATAAGGGTACATCTCCAACGCTATGTCATATCAGACGATTAGTGAAATGATATTGTAATGAGTACATAGATCTTAGAGTTAACAGACATTCATCTTTCTGGATAAGGGAAAGCCTTCAACGTCATATCATATCGGAGGATGAATGAAATGATGTTCAAATGATTACAGGGTACATAGAGCTTAGTTACATGATATTCATCATTCAGAATAAGGGAAAACCTATGTTATGTCATATGGTACAATGAATGAAACGATGTTCAAATGGGTACATGGTACATGGAACTCAGATTTACCAAACATTTATCTTTCAGGATAAGGGAAAACCTCCAACTTTAGGTCTTATCGGGCCATCAGTGAAGTGATGTTCAAATGAGTACAGGGAACATAAAGTTGAAGCAAAAAAATGTTTCTGGATGCACACAATTCCACGTTGTGGACGCCAATTTGAAGCAATAATTTAATGGCGAGCAAATAATTCGGCGAGCAATGAGGTTTCTCTCAGGGTATGCGTGGATGTGTGAGAAGGAGATTTTAATAACACTGGAATACCCGTCTCCAAATTATTTATTCGCTGCTTCTTCTTTTGAAACATCGAAATGAAAGTTGCCGACCGAGGGTTACCAATCTCTGTTTAGTGTTACCGAATGAAAATGGTTTATTACTCGATAAATTTATTCGTTTCTCATATATATACGAACCGACAATTATCAAACACAGAACAGGTTGACCGCCCTAACAGGCTTCACGCCTCGGACCGCTCTAATCGGCCTCACGCCGAAGACCCTTCTGATCGGCTTCAGGCCGAAGACTGTTCTGCTCACCATAGCTGCGCGTTTGTGTATATCTAACTTTCACTCTCAGGAAGCTCCTTTTCAACCAAAATCCCTTTGTGGCTGTTTTGTCGCCATTGTAAATGATCCAAAGAATTTCCTATTCATACTAGTCAGTGAGCCACTTTAGAAATCTTATAAGGACACTGCTTCTTACATTGCTTTGTTATAACACTTTCCCCCAACTCAACTAGCCTTGCCCTTGTCGTAACAAAGAACCAACATACCTTTGACATCTATTATGATTCTTTGCTTCTGGCAAACCATAATTTCGGTATCAAAGTGTAGACTTAGCATTCATATTTCAGTGTAAGCGAAACTTGTAACGTTTAGGTCATATCGGACGATGAATGAATTGATGCTTAGATGAGCCCAGGGGACATAGCGCTTATAGTTAGAGGACATTCAGGGTAGGAGGAAACTTGCAAATTTAAACTAAACCCTAGAATGAATGAATGGACAAAATGAATCCAGTGTACATAGAGCTTAGTTACCAGACAGTGGTATTTCAGAATAAGGTAGAATACCACCAATGCGAGCATTGAAGTCAATGAAGAAGTATGAAAGTACCAATGAAACAAGAATATAGCTGATATTCCTTCTGGACTTGAAAAGCATGCTCATTTCTTTGTGATATATACAATTATATAAATATAACCACTTGGAGTCTGGAGTCCTTTTCAGGCTACATTCAACCATATGATTTTAATATATATAAATGTCATGTTTGGGCAAGGAATAATAACGTGAACGTTTAGTATAAATGCCGTTTTTGCGCTTTTCTTTGGAAGAGGCTACATTTGTCCCAATCTTAGTTTTTAAAAGTGCTGTTCATGCACATAAACACACACACACACTAGGTTTTTGTAAAATACTTAAAAAGTGTGTCAATGTTTTTTTTGGGCCGAACGCAATACACATCTTCTATATTTAATGTAGGTAAATAGGATTCACAGTAAAAATTAAGCTTTGGCCAAATTCCAGCATATGACTATCTTTATTCTAAATAGCTCGGAAGGATATAAAACTCAGAATTGCAAAGTTACATTGTATATTTAGCAAAGTCGCCTAATGTTATTGCTTATATTATTTGAACAGTCATTACAAAAGTACTCTCAGTATGGGCAGCACCAAAACAAAAACATTACGTTAATTGTATCAATATTATAACACGTTGCATGGTGACCTCTGACATTATTCGCACACCCGGTGATCACAAGCAAAGCCGAGCTTAATGGTACTATTTACTAGAGAAAGGAACGTCAGCTGGGACCAAGTGCTTTCTCTGTCTATACATTGTGCTTCGGCACAGTGGCATTCTGCTTTAACTTATGCTAACGAAATTTCCGAAAGAATATCTCTCTGGAGTTTCGCCTGCTACACTTCAAAAGCGATTCAACAAATACCAGCATGCAATGAGGTATGGCCAGACATCGGTTTTGTATGAGGTAAAGGTCACAAATATACATATAGATGGAGGATATTATGGAATAACATATATAATTATAAAATTTACTTGATTTTAAATACAATTCGCCAAAAATGAGTACATCTATAACTGTGATGAACTGTCACTAATACAAAAACTTCTCTTCCTTTTGTTATTGTAAAAACAATGCATTTAAAAACTGTCGGAAATTGACTTTAATGTGAAATAGTCCTTTATGATGGAACAGGTGGTTCAAAACATTGACAGATGAATTGAAACAGCTATTTTAGACGGTTTTTTGACACTTCCTCGCTTACATTTTTATATTGAGTGACAATATAGTTAATAGTTAATGTCATTAACTTAATGACACTAGTGACGTAAAGCAATAATTGAAGTAAATCATATTACTGATGTGCCATGACTTGTTAGTGAAGTGAGTGAGAACTAATTTGTAACACCTGAGTGAAGTGATGCCGAGAATTGAAGTACTTCATTTTACTGAAGTGATAGTGAGAGCTGAACTAAATTACACAAGGTCTGAACAAAATAGCATAACTGAAGTGATAGTGAAGGCTAAACTAACATTTGTGAACTAAAATTTATGCGTTTCAAATGCGTGGGTTCTGGAGTCCAGCTAATCAGATGCCTTATCACACTCAGCGTTGTCAGCTTGTTACCCCACTATTTTTATATTTCCCTCTCTCTCGCACACATGCACGTCTGCTTCGCGCTAGAAGTAAGGGTAAGCGAATTATATTTTAAACACTTCTACGATGATGCAGTTGCCAAAATCAAAATTGCAAAAAGCATTTTCGCAAATTATATATTTTTAAATACTATCACTATAATTATAGTTAATGAATTACCTGCTTTTCTAATCCAAATGTGGGACACACTTGTTTTACCTACACCACACGCTTCAGCAGTAAGCCGTTGAGCATTTTTAAAATCGAGCTGATTTCTATATTTCTCATTGCCCAATTTTTTTGTAGAACGTGTACACCTTAAAACAATACTTGGAGCCTGACTTCGCTATAATTGTCTTTTTGACTCGCCACTAAATTCACCGCAAATAGCCATTGCACTATTTAACTCTTACTCTACTGGTGTGTAAAGAACAACTGAATGATATTGATCTGAACGCTCCAGAGTAAATAAACACTTCTCATCCAGCATTCATTCATAAACATAAGCATACAGCATTCCACAGACTAACAGGAAATGAAGTGTTTGCTCTTTCTCGAATTTAACACCTTGATTTATTCACGGTAATTCTTTTATCACGTCATGCAGCAGTTTAAATTTCAGTTCTGAGTAATTAAAAGTATATGTACATATATACACACCAACCACTTTGAACATTACGAACCATTCATAAACAAAGATATAATGTGACCCGACACGTTCTACCAGGGCAGCAGGACATTTACCGTTTCCTGTCGCTCGAATTGGCTTATTTAAAGTAACTCTTTTATCACATCATGTCAAATATTTACTTCAGTTCTGAGTAATTACCAAATATACCTACATGCATACATGCCAATCAATAATATCCATGCAGTGATTACGTCGCGATTTATTGTTGTAATACAGGTAATAGTGTTTTATCTATCTGTATTAGGAAAAAAAAAACTATTTGAGCTAAGAATATGGGCTTTTCATGGTTATGTTAGATACATTACTCTGTACCTTCCACATGGATCAATTTTGGCGAAATCTGAATTTTTGTCTTAGCGCGAATAGTATTTCATACAGATTGATTAGGTTGGCGCTTCTCACACACCACTTAGCGGGAATACAAAACAACACCGCAGGACTCCCATTGGTTGCTCGGCTTGTAGCACTCAAGGACAAACACCTTTGAAACACAGGACAGTAATGTTAGTGAAGTGGTAGTGCGACTTTAAATTACACCAGTAAAGTGAGAACTGAAGTAAACTAGACCATATTACTGAAGTGAGAGAACTGGACTAAATCACTGCTTTTACTTACTGAGAATCTAAACAATTTAAGCATTTCACTTGTTTACCAAAATAGGCACTTGTTTGCTTTGATTCAGACAGGCTTATTTGAGAAGCTGTGGACGAGCATTGCCATTAAGGTGAACATGGCTGATTTAACAAACATCCATTAAAGGGCACCAGAATCAAATGGCACTAATTGCGTTCAGTTCACTAATGGAAAAAAAAACCCTTAGTGCCAGTTAATATTTCAATAGAATTCTCCACCGTGTTTACAGGTCTTGTGTGATACATTTCCAAAGAATTTGACACTTTGAAAGATTACTAGCACTCTTTTTTCCAAAACATTCAAATTATTTTAATTGAGAAGAGATGAGGGTGTATAACTACATGTCCACACAATTACGTTAGTCATATGGTGCGCGTAATGTTTCTGCTGCAATCCGCTAGACAGTGGTAATAGCAAAGATGACGGCTAGTAAACAGAAAGCGTTTTGTGTTTTGCAGTTTACAAAGACCAAATCTGCAGTTACTGGGCGACATGCGTGCTGCATTAGATGCGTTTGTGACTCTCCTAGTGACAACTTTCGTAGGTGGTATAATCAATTTGAAGATACCGGCTGCCTTTTTAAAGGGAAAGGCACGGGACGACCAAGAGTAAGTGAGCAACTTGTGTGGCGCTAGGAGGTGTGGGTGCAGGTCTTTATTTATTAAGATAAGCTACTCTTAATGTTGAGGTAACTTGGAATAGAACAAAAAATCCTGAACCTTGCCAAGAATACAAAGACAAGCAATATAAGTTCTATGAAAGGGTAGAGACAGAATGAAAAATTCAATGCCATAGCCGGGATTTGAACCACGGATCTTCTGGTTTCCGTCCAGCCGCACTACCATTGTGCCACTATGGCCAACGTGCCGATATGACATTAAATTCTCCATCTGACATGTGACTCATGTGTTTATGAGAACTCCTAGTGGTTTACCGGGAGAAACACGAGTCAGATGGAGAATTTAATGTCATATCGGCACGTTGGCCATAGTGGCACAATGGTAGTGCGGCTGGACGGAAACCAGAAGATCCGTGGTTCAAATCCCGGCTATGGCATTGAATTTTTCATTCTGGCTCTACCCTTTCATAGTGCGTCATACACACGACTAGTGTGAAAGAACAATTAATTTCCAATATAAGTTCTATTCACCGACAATGGACTACACAAAAATGAAGTCTCCAGCACCAAACTACAAGGATATGTAGATGTAACTTTTACATTCGTGCTATTTATAAATACACTTGTAATATTTTAAAAGTGTAATGTGATAACACAGAAGAGCATAATTCAAAGGTGGCATGCAACAGTTGGATTTTTAAATGTAAATAAAGGAAATAAGTACCAAGTTTATATATATTGTAATGGTTACCTGGATGTGTCTGTAGTCAACAGTGAAAAAAAGAAATTTGATGCTCTTTTATTTAGTCTAATTTATTAAAGTCATGAAATATTTCTGTAAACTTATTTAAGAAAGTAAAAGAAATACAAGTTTGTTAGGAAGCTCTTTGCAAAAAAAAAAAAAAAAAAAAAAAAAAAAAAAAAAAAAAAAAAAAAAAAAAAAAAAAACTGTTTAGCGAATGAGAGGGTCGTTCACTTGTAGCCCAAAGAAATCGGCCCGGAAGGCTAGTCGTGAATTACAATTTCCTGTTTTGACGGTTTGGAAATTTGTAAGAAAACGCTTGTAGCTACGTCCTTACCATTTAGTCATTACAGGCTCTAAAGCCGATAGACCACGGATTACGTGCCAACTTCGCGAACGACATGTTGTTTCATAACAATGACGATTTTATGGATCGTGTTGCCTTCAGTGATGAATCGACCTTTCACCTTAGTGGACATGTTAAAACTCATAATGTGCACATCTGGGGGTCAAAAATCCACACGAGTTGGTACAAATGCAACGAGATTCCCATAAAGTGAATGTTTTTTGTGCCATATCCCGGTGAAAATTTGGTGAAACCACTATAACTGACACTTCTTACCTTTTTACACCAGAGCAATGGCTCTTCCCTCAGTTGGAAGTAAATGAGCCAGAGAACTTAATTTTCCAGCAAGATGGTGCGCCACCTCTCTGGCATAACGAAGTACGTGATTGGTTGAACGTCACTGTACACAGGCCGCTGGATAGGCCGCAAGTGTCCCAATGACAGGGCTTGCTATGCATGGCAGGATTGTGTGTACGTGCCTCCACTACCAGCTGACCTCCCTGAATTGAAGCAGCTTTTGCTACAATTACTGAATACACATTTATCCACGTTTGGGAAGACCTCGGCTATAGACTTGATGTGTGCCGTGTGACAAAGGGTAGTCACAATGAACATTTATAAGGTTCTTTGTAAAACTGTTTGAGTTGCTTTTTCATTTGACATATCATTTATAGCTAAGTTGAATGTAGTAAATATTATAAAGAGTTAAAACCCCGATTTTAATTTATATACAACCTGTAAGAATCACCGTTAAATTCTATATTTCAGTGAAGTCATGAATTCAACTTTTTTGCTTAGAATGGAATACTTCATCTACTTGCTAGGTACGCAAGAAGTACCATTTGAGTCAAAAGTAAACATTTGAACGTTTAAACTGTTACAAAGGATATGTCGGAATGGTTACAAAAAACAATTGCTCAAATATATTAACCAGAACTGCATTGTTACGTAGTAATATGCTATCTATTATGGATTATCAGTTGTACCACATAAATATATCGCTGATAAGTTAGAGAACAGGAATTAAAGGCAAAGGTAACAAAGGGCCGATTAAGCAGGCGAGAGGGAACACGTGTTAGATACGTTGTAAAGATTGTCACCACTACCGGATTATGCTCTTGTCCGTGCACTAATGGGGAAGACTAAGTTAATGTAGGCACAAATCATTCGGCAGAGAAGGTGCCGGCACGAACACCTCATCCATAATAGCAAAGTGTACGTACCTAGTCTTACAGGGGGAGAAGCAAGCTTGTGGTTTGTCGGCGGTGATGCCAACCTATCCTCCCTCTACCGCACTACTGCAGCGTTCCTTCCTACATTCGGTCCTACCAACCCCAAACAGAATATCTCCTACACAAACCGCAGTAGGTAATGTTAAATGCTACTCCCTTATGTCAAAAACTATTTAAGAAAGTTGAGATGCTCCAGTTTTCCTTTTATGTATTTACGTATGATAAAAGGGCCTATATGTAGCAGAAAATACAATAAATACACTTCATTTGGGTTAAAAATATTGTGACTTTGTGGGTTCGTGAAATGGAAAGTCCAATTGCACCACTGAAAAATCTTCTCTATTTCCAACGAATTACAATTGGAACACTTGCCGATTACACAATTACGTAATGCACACAATTACAATTCATCAGTCAGTCCGTTACAGTTCCACTTTGCACTCGCACTTACGTAGGCTCCTCCTATGCACGTACGCAGTCCGTTCCTTCACTGGGCGATCCTCACGACTGCTCGACAAGAACTGACTAAATTCGCTCACTGCCGCCCTTTTTATAGGAATATCGCCGTTTTCTCGAAGTCTCACGTTTCAGCTAATCACCGCGAAGGTTCCAGACGGCAGGGGAAGGGGGAAGAGGCGGCCAGGGACAAGTGACATTTCCCTAATCATCCCCTCAGTTAGTGACTGAGATAAATGGGTGGGTGTGGTCCGGAAGCCTCTGGTCCCGCCTCAGCTATCGTTGGTCGGGCTTTCCGATAATTGGGTGACACTGCTCCCTCCTCAAAGCTGGTCGTCCCGAACAGCACCATCGTAGCGGGCTAGATGATCCAGGTGTACCACCAACACCTTTCCTCGGAGCACCTTCTGGATACGGTAGACCACGTCATTTATCCTCTTCACCACCCGGTACGGCCCTTGCCATGGCTGCTGAAGCTTCGGGCACCGTCCCTTGGTCCGCGTAGGACAGTACAACCAGACCAGGTCACCTTGCTGAAACCCTTGGCTGTTGGCTTGTCTGTCATATCTGGTCTTCATGCGTTCGCCCGCCTTCTGGATGTTCTGGCGAGCCATCTCGTGCATGTCGTGGAGGTGGTCCACCAGGTTCTCCACATACTCGGTCACCGGCTGCTTCGCCTCCGGAGGGCTTCCAAAAGCCAGGTCATAAGGGAGGCGTAACTCTCGGCCAAACATTAAGCTGGCTGGCGTCATTCCAGTTGTGTCGTTTGTAGACGATATCTAGACAATATCTAAAACACATTATAGCAAATGGGCACTTTAGCAATTGGGCACAAGGCAAAAACATAAGCAATTGGGCACACGGATCAACCAGCAAAAGCGGTTTCACTCACTGGGGATTAAGACAAATACAGGAGTGTTAATTGCTCATGATCATTTTTATTACTTTGTTGAAAAACCTGTTTTAAGAGATTCTTAACCAGCTATGTCTACTTAAAGCATACTTTTTCCGGGGCACACCACGCAGAGCTGATCTCTTATCCCATCCCAAAAATTTATATTTCTGTTATTAAACTATGACTTTTTCTTCGTTCTGCCACAACACGTCAATGGGTTTTGTATTTTCTTGGTCCACATTTTAACTTACATTTATTTACAAGCTCATTCAGAAAGAATTCCTTACAGTTCTTCATTATTTAGATTCATTCGTATAAAACAGAATTTGTCAATAATTAATCTATGTAGAAAGGCAAGTGTTTTTGGACTTTTTCTTAAATGTCAAGTTTCCTCAAAATCTTTCAGGCTATTGGCAATCCTATTGTCAAGTGTAATTGTAGACTTTCTTTGTTTACCCTCCAAGTTGAGTTCTCTTCTGTCGAAAAGGTATCCCCGGGATTCTGCTTAATCCTTCAAGGCTTTTTAATAATTTTGTTGTATAATGAAGTACCAGAATGCAATAATTTTTAGAAAGATAAAAATATCCCACACAAGTAATATCTGCAACTGGATGCTTTAATACAAGTTAGTGCGTCCATATCAAATAAAACTTCTAAATAGAAACCATCAAAAGAAGAAATACAGAAACAGATGTTTTCATCACTTCATACAATAAGAAGTGACTCTAGATAGCCGTAGAAAATAAAACAACAAGCTACGTTTGTGAATATCTTGAAATTCATGATCCTTGGTTAAGAGTTACTTACATTATTTAAGGCATGCACTTTCGAAAGCAATTCAGATAGATACCTTTTCTTCTTAAATAAGTGTTTCGTACAAGTTGAGAATTATAAATGCTAGTTCCTTTGTTGGTTGTAATCATACGAGGGTGGGTCAAAAAGTAATGCCTGCTATTTTTGTCCTTAAATATCTAAGTTATGTGAAAACTTTGATATTGGCTCAATTCCTCAAACCATCTTCTCCAATCCCTTGCAGTAGTAACTCCTCAAGTCAACAGATGGCAGCACTGCATCCTCTTGCAAAATGGCTGACATCGACTTTCGTATTAGACAGCGTTCTGTGATTGACTTTTTGACTTCGGAAGGTGAAACGCCAGTTCACATTCACGAAAGGCTAAAGAAATGTGTATGGTGATGCAATGGTGGATGTCAGCACTGTTAGACGATGGGTTCGTCGCTGTAACGAAGTTGAAGGGCAAACACCATTGGCAGATGAAAAGCGAAGCGGCAGGCCGGTGACTGCAGTGACTCCGTGCAACATTCAGCGAGTCGATGGCATCATACGTGGTCGTCGCCGGGTAACAACAGGTGAAATGTGTCACACTACCTCCTTCAGTAAAAGCAGTGTGATGACGATTGTTCAACTGGGTTACTCAAAAGCTTATGCACTTTGGGTACCAAGAATGTTAACCGCCCAAAACAAAGGAAGAAGGAACACAATAGCCTCCGAACACTTGCAGTGCTTCAATTTGGAGGGAGAGGAGTTTCTGGAAAAAGTTGTTACTGGAGACGAAATTACGAAAGTTACGGCGTCAGTGTTTTGGGATGCAGAGGGTGTGCTTATGATTGATTTTTTGGAGCAGGGATGCATATTAAATTCTGTCCAATACGTCAGAACTCCCAAAAAGCTGAAAGCAAGTCTTCGCCGAGTTCGCCCAACAAAACTTATAGCGGATGATCTTCTTTTGCATGACAATGCAAGACCACACACCAGCCGTTACACCACTACAGAAAGTGAGAAATTGGGATGGCAAGTCTTACAGCCCTGACCTGGCACCATCAGACTTTGATCTGCTCGGGCCATTAAAAGAAGCTCACCGTGGGATTCATTGAAGATGAGGAGGCTGTGAAAACGTCCGGGCGTCAATGGCTTAGGAAGCAAGACCGTGTGTTTTACCTCACTGGAATATATGCCCTAATTAAAATGTGGACCAAAACTTTGGAAAAGGACAAACTTTATATTGAATAGTGACAAGTTAATCATCTACGTTGTAGTTTTGAAGCTATGTAAATTGGATTCAATTTTCTTGGCAATTAATGGAGAAAAAATAGGAGGCATTATTTTTGACCCACCCTCGTAAAATACATATTCAACTAAAAAGAGATTAAACTTAAGTTTTAAAGTATACATTAAAACTGTTTTTCAGATATGCTCAAATTTGGTGATGCGTTAAATACACAGTAGAATAAAATAGGAAGAAAGCTTCCTCTGTTTCAGTAAGAAATCAACCTCTGTATAACTACATTTGTACCAGAGGTGTATTATATGTAAGAAAGTTTAGCATAAGCCAGTCTCCAGCATTTTTTAGATACCCATGACTGCTCACAAACTCATTTCTTTGCATTCAAGACTGGTAATTCTTTTTAGATATAACTCTTAGATTTGTATGTGAGGTTTTGAATTGTTTAAACAGTTAACAATAAGATACACAAAGAAAGCTGTTTTAATAAGTATATTGTTATTGTCAATTCCTAATCCACGAAATACCACTATTTTCTACAACATTTCCCAACTCTTCTGTTTCTTATAAAGCAATGGCCTGCTTGTTAGTGTCGAAATTTAGGGAATGCACTTCTGTCACATATAAAAGCAACAATATATAATACGAGTTCCAACCAAGTAAGTGTAGATAAAACTGGTGCTATTTACATTCTAATAGCCGAAAGCCATTATTGTCTGAGGGCTGTTCAATAAAAAATGATCTCAATTTTTTGACAACGTACCTTTACTCATCCTCATAATTGTGATGGTCCTCCCAAAATAGTCTCCCCTGAATGCGATGCACTTGTCCTAGCGTTTCTGCCAGTCTTCAAAGATATGCGGGAAACTATTTTTGAGAGTCTCTTCAAAATTGTTTCCGCAGCCTTCACCACTGCTTCTGATGATGGATAATGCCTCTTACGAAAGCGGTGCTCCAAGTTAGGGAATAGAAAAAAGTCACATGGGGCTAAATCCGGACTATAGAGAGGGTGAGGGATGCACTTCACGTTGATTTGTGCAAGATATTCAGCAATAACATTGGCAATAAGCGGCCGCACATCCAGCCTGCTTCACGGAAATGTGGTCTTTTGCGCCTGATAAGGACTTGCAATGTCTTCAGGACATCCCTATAGCGTTGTCCAGTTACTGATGTGTGTGCAGGTACAACATGCTGATAAACCATTCCATGAATATCAAAGAATGAGATGACCATAACTTTCCCAGCAGAAGTAACCACTTTTGCCTTTTTGGGGGTTGGTGATGAAGGAGATTTCCACACTGAGCTTTGCTGTTTGCTCTCAGGATCAAAATGATGTAGCCAAGTTTCATCAGCAGTGATTACGTTTGAAAGAAACTCCGGATCTTCCTCTAACATCAACTTTAACTGCACGTTAGGCCCATTGGAGCGGTAGGCAATACTGAACATGTCTGAACTTACCTGGTTCTCACAGACGGGAACCAGAAGTACCAACAATGAAATTATCTACGGCATGTTTGTTCCACATAAAGCTAACAGAATATAATAATAATAAGAATGAAAAATTATGACCGTAAAGAAATTATGATCATTCTTTATTCGTAGTTAACAGGTTGTGCTGAAAGCTTCCGTTTTCATTCTCTCAATCCATCGCCTCCTGGTTTCTACATTATCAATGCACGTTAATTAATAATATGGAGTAGTATTGATCCTATTGAGCTAATAAAAAAATAAAAATAGAAACAAAAGAAGGATTTAACGAGCGTGAGTACTTTATGGTGTGGTCTTTGCTCGATTTTGTTGAAACGGCGATTCCAACCTTCGACTGCATTGTTGGTATTTAAGGACTATCCAGCCACTGTTCCACAAAGTAGTCGTAGAAAAAACTTAAATGCTCATTTTATGGCGAGTTTTCTTGTATAATGAGCCAGTCATCGTCAACTTTATTAAGCGGAAGATGAGCCAATGCAGAACACATTCTTATGTGAAGTATAATTTCCTCATTTTGAATGTAGTCACATGTCAGTCCTAATTCTTGTACTATCATCATCATCATCATCATCATCATCATCATCATCATCATCATCATCATCATCATCATCATCATCATCATCATCATCATCATCATCATCATCATCATCATCATCATCATCATCATCATCATCATCATCATCATCATCATCATCATCATCATCATCATCATCATCATCATCATCATCATCATCATCATCATCATCATCATCATCATCATCATCATCATTTAAATGATAGTTGCAACTAGAAATTTGTACATTTGGAAACACAGACTTCAAAGCTTCAAGCCAGGTTCAAAATCTTCAGTTACTTCCATGGTGTTACAGTTTGGAATCGTCTCTTTAATTGTGTTGAACAGCCTGTTGTAGGTCTCTTTTTCCTTATTTGTAAGAAGAGTGTATACTACCGACATGGAGTTAGTTTCATGGCTTGTACTTCCACGATAAGCGTGGATGGTGTATAGTTGGCTATATTATCTGGTACAGTTTTTGTCACCTGAAAGTGACCTCCACAATTTAAACGGAAAAAACAGCTCCCTCCCGCCTGAAACTTAGAAAATTATCTATGTGCCCAATTGCTAATATGCCGAACTCCTACACACCCATTTCAACTTCCTCCTCCAGTATGACGGTCTCCGGTCTCCGAAAGCGGTCTGGCATAATCTTTTTCAGACCACAATATGGCGGGATGCGGGCTTTACTGGCCTAACGGGGAATTTTTAGATTTTAAAAAGACTATATCCGCGCAATAAGAAGAGCGATCGGGTTCCAAGTCCTCATTCGGTAAGTTTCGTTTAACTCCGTAAACATAGATGACAACTTTGAGATTTGAAATACGCTATGACATCTTGTGATATCTTCGCTTATCTTACACGCTATTTTGCTGAACTTTGTTTTTCACGGTTGACCACACTGCATAAACAAGCGAGCGTTAGCTCTCGTTTCTTCCCCTCCGCCCGCCACAAGCCGCTCCTGGACAAGCACCTTCCCATTTGAGACACTGAGGTGGTCCTTGCCCGTTAGGAACCTGGTTAGTGCTCCCAGCACTTATCACCTCATAAGGTAGAGAAGGTGACGAGTCAGGGTTACGGATGGGGGAGGTTTCCTGGACAGGTCGGGGTTTTCCTCGGGGTTTCGCTCTGCATGGACCCTCTCCCTTGTTTCAGGGTGTGGGATATGTCCTAACTGGATGTGTAGTGATCAGTGAAGAAAACACCTCAACTGTCCCATGATCGATTTATTCACTACTGTAATTAGATACCTCACTTGCCACCTGTAAAGTCGCTGTTTGTAGACTCGTGTGTTGTTTTTGGCGGTAACGATAGAGTTCTTTACACGTGTTATGTGTTCAGTGTATTCCTACCACACTGGTATTTACGACGTGGCTCCACTACGACCGACAGAGAGTGTCTCAACTATCCAAATCACAGATCCACTAATACCTGGATTTCCCCCTCTATCGTTACATTTTGAATTTTTGTGTGAATCACGTGTGTAAATTCTAAACTGTAATTGGTTGGTTTCAATTTCGAGTTTAAACCATCGTACGAATTTTGTAGGTGCGTATGACCGAACGTTGGTAGGAAGTTTCCCACAGGGTCCACTTACTTAATTCCGAGGCACGTGCTCTGCAAAAGTTTTAGAAATTCGGATAATCTAGGAATTTATTGTATCGATCACGTACGTATTGGCATGAAAGGAAAGATAGGGCGGCAGAGGGACCTTCCACATAGTTCGGAGGCATTGTTTTCCTAGGGGTGTACCTGTTATAAAAGAAAGTCGACCGACCATATATATGCCTTATCTATTTTAATGTGTTTTTTCTGTAATAGCTATGTATTTCCTTTCGATGCAAAATCAGTACAGAATATCTATGCTAACCTAATATTATTTTGATATAACATGTATTAAGCGACTTTGTATATGACCAAGGGGAACCGTTACAGCATATTCGCGGTTATTATTTTGCCTATAATTACAATTGGGACAGGAATTTGTGAACATTCGTCATTAATTTGTCTCCATCTTCATCAGCCACACGTTCGGGCGCAATTTGGGACAGGATTTCTATGTTGCACGCACAATTCTTTCTCTTTTCCTGTGAGTTTTTGCTGCTATCTATTTCCTCTGGTCACCAATTGTATCATCCTATTCTAAATAAGAGTCATGAGACATCTGTTTTTCAGGCGTGGTTCGGAATAAAGTTTCGGAGAATTCAAATTCTGTAACTGTTTAATTGTATTATTTAGATTACATTTTGCTTGAACATCCTTTCCCAATCACTTCCAACATGTCGATAAATTCTTACTTGGTTATATTTATACAGATTCAAACTATTACTTAAATGTTCTTGATCTTGCACCGCTATTCATCACACTCCACGATTACAACAAAAGTCTCTCTCTACCAAGGTTATTGATTTATCGTAGCTATCGTTACTCCTATCTTAATTTTGTGATTGGCCGAGTTACCACATTACGTCATATTACGTCATACAGTTATTATTTGGCCAATCACACAATTACATACATTTTTACATATTTAAATTATTAAATATGTTTACATAATCATTTTTTTATAAATGTGTAAACTTTTCTTACTTCAAACATAACTTAGAAGTACTGTTACACAATGCTACAGTAAAGCAATGTAGGGGTGCATCGGAGACACACAGCTGCCTCAGTAACACTCAAAGTGTCTTTACTAAATGACGTTATTTGGAAGTGCTAATAGACATTTCGGCTACGTAGATGAACCCATAGAGAGAAGACTGTAAACTTTGAAAGTCATTAAGCCAATCTACCTATCTATTTCTCATCATCTTTGCACAAAGGGGCTACTGAATGTACGATCAAATACTTCCAGTTAAGGGGCTCCATTAAACCTTCACAAAATGAAGCAGCGCATCAATAAATACCCGCCACCCACACTGCATGCTTCTTACAGATTGCCTCATCGCACTTTGAGAGCGCATTCAAAAGACACGCCGTGCAGCACTAGTCAGATTATGCTAATCTCAAACGCGAAGGGGAGGGGGGGGGGTTCCTCCTTCTACAACATGCGTATAATCCCTCCTACTCCCGCTGTAATTTGAATTCAAATTCTCCAACTCCCATGGTTACAGCACGTTTTGGAGCCTGTTTAGTAGGCTTCATCGGTAAGTCATTTAACTGCATGAGAGAGGAGGGAGGAAGATAAAAGGGAGGTGCGATTTCTTAGCTTACGACCTCCCTCAACAACAGACTTTATTAACTTTAAATGGAGAGTTTTAGCTCCCACATTTTCTGTCAGCCTTTCTGATATCATGATCTGCTGATATACTTCAGTTGTTACATGCTGATGCTTTTTATCCTCTGATACAGAAATTATAGCTCGGGTTGGGAAAAATAATACTTAGAAATAGGTCTCGACTGACTGCTTTAACGAGACCAACATGGTCTCTTTATTGAAGTTAATTGATAAAGGGGCGGTTGAACCTATGGTTCTCTATTGTGCAGGTGCATTGCAAAGTATTTTTCAGAAGAGATGGGCACAAACTAAATTATTACACATACAGCGTGGATATATCTTAAGAATCATCCGAGGATACCGCACCATCTCCACTCCAGCAGCGCTCATTATTGCTAATATTGAACCCATCTTTCCTACTGGTGTATATAAGGCAAATATCAACAACATTAGAAATGGCCGAGCTTTGCCACAACATATTTCACAACTGCAACTTGAACAACCAGTTAAACAAGCTTCTCATCCAGCCACCTGTGTCTCTAGTCTCCTTGAGGATTGTGCAGCAGAATATCACCAGTACTCCATTTACACAGATGGCTCTCGGATAGCTGAAGGGCTTAGTAAAAATGCTAAAGTAGGATGTGCGTTTGTGGTATTCTCTCGCTCCATAGAATGCCATTCTTCCATGTTCAGACTTGCCAAGGAGTGTTCAGTTTTTCAAGCTGAATTATTAGCAATCCGTGAAGCAGTGAAATGGTGTAACAACTTACAGTGTAGCGCTCGCATTTACAGCGGCTCACAAGCAGCAATTGCAGCTTTGAAAGACACCAAAAACAGCAGTCCCATTGCAGCTGAAATAAGAAGTCAATTATTATGTAGTTCTCATCTGTGTATTAAATGGGTCAGAGGACACATAGGGATTGCCGGTAATGAACGTGCAGATAAGCTTGCAAAGAGAGCTGCGACTTCAGATCTTCCAGAGACATACACTCTGTGCCCTATTTCTTATGTGAAGCAAACATTAAAGGAGATTATCATCAACGACTGGAATGAATACTGGTTAAAAAGTGATTATGGTGCTCTGACTAAGGATTTATATTTCTCAACAGTTTCTGACAGACATAAATGTAAATTCGTTAATCCTAAATATGTTCTCACTAAATTCTTAACTGGACATGGCAAATTTTCAGCTTATTTATTTCGATTCAAAATCAAATCCACATGTGACTGTATTTGTGGAAATCTTAAAGATGTCCCTCAAATTTCATTTGATTGCCCTTTCTTCTGTTTTGAAAGATACGAACTTGAATTATTGCTTCAATCCTTAGGTTACACTTTCTCCAAGCCAGTTACACATATTCTGATGAATTACAAAACTTACCAATACTTCATGGCTTTCTTAAACAAAATATTTCTTAAGCTAAATTATTCATCTTGATGTTTGTTTGTCAGCTTGATATTGAATTTATGTTTTTGTAAATTAAAATTATATTCATATATTTGTAAACTATATGGATATGGATAAATGTGATGAAACATAGTTTTTCTGCAACATCACAGAAAAGGCACAATTCAATTAAAATTTTATTTCCCTTAAGAATGAACCTACACTTAATACGTTTATTTTGCACCCTTTTGCATTTTTTGGAGGTCTTAATGTTTATTAGTAACCTTATGTTGTAAACAGAAATAATACTGTCGCGAAGCCGTTATCTACGATAGCGTGGCTTGTGTACACAAAGAGCCGGAAAATAAATATAACTGAGATAAAACCTTGCCGGCACAGATAGGATTTCACGATTGGAAGGTTCTAGTGATATCGTGACTGACAGAGAAAAGCTGTTTCCTTATTTGTTCCAAAAACCTCTCGAAATTATCAATGAGGTATTTAAGAGAGCAACGACTCTCCAAGAGTCAGTCGCGAGTCGTAAGCAGGAAACAGCTGTAGAGTGTTGTAACGATTGCTGTTTGTTATTGTCATCGACCTTGGTAGATTGTGGTGTGTATGTGACGTAATGTTGGTACGTGAGAATTGAACAGTGTATTTCTACGGAAATAAAGAACATTTGGAATACCAGCAACTCGGACTTTTAATTCCACGAACCCAAAAAGTCACAATTGGTGTCAGAAGATGGAAGATGGAGAAGATGGAAGAAATATAGAATGAATTAACAACGAAAATGGAAGCTGCAAATAGCAACTTGGCCGCGAAGATAACGGCGAAGATGACCGACACCAGAAAGAGCAGCCAGAGGAATGAGAAAGGCCCGTCGTGGCGAGGAACACGGAGGACGCCGGGCGCCCTTTGGGACAGCTGGGATACTCCCTGTTTGAAACAGGCTTGAGTCTTGGTCCTACGGGTCCAGGACTAATAGGAGTAGAACCTCTGGACTCAACTGTCTCCTCGCGCCGACACTGCGTGCCGTCAGCCCACGGATGGCCGCGTGCTCGTGCTCGTGCTCGTAGACACCGGGTCAGCCACTACCATCATGAGACCTGACGTGGCTAAGGATTTACCATTGAGAAATCCAAGATGACCATACCAGTTAGTGACGGCATCGGGTGGCACCTTGCCAGTGGAGAAGGAGGCTCTGCTGAAGTTGACCTTGCGACGGAGTGCCCTGCGTCAGTGGGTGTTGGTCGCGAAGGTGGCTGAGGAGGTGATACTGGGACCGGATGCCCTCAGAAGCCACGAGGCAATGGTCGACTTCAGGAGGAAGGTCCTGCGGCTTAACGGAAAAGAAGTCATACTCCGGCAACCCGAAGAGCGCCTTGGAACATGCAGGACCGTCTTGAATGAAGACGACGTTGTCCCCGCGAGAAAGGAGGTGGTGGTGACGGCGCGACTGGAAGGACACCGAACGAAGAACACCAGAAGACGCCTGTGCACGTATTATGTGTGGCCAGAACATTGTTGCCGTGCGGAGAGGAGGTGTCAGCTCGGGACGTGCCAGCCCGTGGTCAGCGTAACCGCAATCGACAAGACAAGACACATCGTTTCCAGTTGGTGTAAGTTTACCCAGGGTTCATCCCCACTAACGATTCTTGCAAGGAAGCCATCACCTTCCCGTTTAAAAGGCTGAAGAAGTTCTTCACAGGTATCAACACGTCGCTCTCTCATTTATATTTCTGGCCCATTTTTCTTTTATTATATACAAGAGCTCACCAATAGTTCTTACCTTCTTTTCCTCCCTGCCCGTTAACATTTTGATAGCTACTATCCTCTTCTCTATTTTCTCGGATTTTTCCTCCCAAACCTTTTTCCTCAACATTGTAACCTCCAGGCATTCTGTTACATAGTGTTCTAAGCTTTCTTTACCCCAACACAATTCACAAATTCCTATTTCCCCACCTCTTATCTCTCTCAGGAATATTGTTCCTGTTCTCATCCAAGGTAACCCTTCTCTCTTGCCTATTGCAGTGATCTGCGTATGCTTCTCGTCACCGTTTCATTTTATTTGCTTGTAAAATTGTAATGATTCCATATTTTCTAGATTTTCCCATATTACCTGCCTTTCTATATATTCTATTCTGTACTTTGCCAATTCCCCCACATCGCTTGTATTCCTTTCCTCTAATCTCCCCTATCTCCCTTTCCTATGTTTTCCTTAATTCCTCCTATCTCTGCCCACCAGCTATTTGAGTTCACTAATCCTTTTTGCTCTCATTAATAATTTAATAATTTCCTCTTCTTCTTTGGCCAAACACCTATACCAATATTTTATTATTCTTTATATTATTATTCCATTTATTCCTGAGTTTCCTAATTCTACTAAAGCTAGTTCCCTAGGCGCTGACCTTGGTAAGCCTGGTAGCTCTTTAAAAAACCTTCTGCAGTTTTGGTCAACCGTTTTGTTTACCTCATATTTGTGTACACGGATACGCTAGTCTTCTAACTGCAAGGGGTTGTTCGGTTTTGTATCATATATACCTGATTACCGCCACCTAGTGTTTCATATTGCCTGTATGTGCTCTATGTTCAATATTGAAGTCTATATGCTATTAAAGAGCACATTTCTTTGACATGCTCAATGCTTATAGCCTTTTTGGCTAGTAGTGAAGTCACTAAACCCAAATCAATCTAAACTATGAGATTATCATACCTTACAATAACTGTTTACGTGTGCGTCGGTAAAACAGATATTTTTGAGCTATTTTTGCACACAAAACAAAGCCATGAATGTAATCTCTCCATAACAACGATCTGCTGTAGCGATAAACAACCACTAAATCGCGTCTCAATAATTTATTACTATTTTTGTAATCATAAAATGTTATCATGGGATTTAATTACCCTCATAAATGTAATTTTAAAAGCATCTGCAAACATATATGCAGAGTTAAACAATTCGTTAGTCACATAAAAAGAATATTAAACTACAATAAAACGGTTTTACACCTTACATTATTAGCTTTAAGCAGAAACAAATATGTATGCAAAACTAGGGATAAATACACGCAGACAATTACTGCATACATAATATACTGTATTTCAGTCATTTTAATTAGTAAATTAAACATTCCATTCAGTGCATTTATCCAAACATTTGAGCGTGCGGCATTGTTTCTGCAGAAAAGTGAATGTAGAATTATTGTTCATTGCGCGTTTATAAAATAAAAGAATAAAAATGACAAAAAAAGCATTATGAGTCGTTAAAATATTATTCGACCTTGTCTGTAAAGCTAAAATCAGTGTTACACTACAAAGTCATTAAGTCTCCAATCCAACTTCACCATTCCATGCAGTACGCTCATATTATTTATTCCTGTTTAACGATTTGTTCTATTCTTCTTGGACATTAATCTTTCAGGATAAGGGAAAACCTCCAACGTTAAGTCATGTCGGACAGTGAATGAAGTGTTCAAATCACTCCAGGGTACACAGAGCTTAGAATTACTAGTCATTCCTCTTTCAGGTTAAAGGAGAACCTCCAACGTTATGTCATATTGCACGTTTATTGAAATAATGTTGAAATGAGTACAGGGTACATGGAGCTCAGATTTACCAGACATCCATCTTTCAGGATAAGGGAAAACCACCAAATTTAATTCATATCGGACAGTGGATGAAATGATGTTTCCATGAGTCCGGGGTACATAGAGCTTAGAATTACTGCACATTTCTCTTTCAGGATTAAGGAAATCCTGCAACGTTAAGTCATATCAGACGATGAATGAAATGGTGTTCCAGGGAGTGGAAAGTACATAGAGCTTAGTTACTAGACATTCATCTTTCAGGATAAAGGAAAACCTCCAAAGTTAAATCACATTGGACAATGAATGCAATTAAGTTTAAATGAGTACAGGATACATAGAGATTAGAGTTACCAGACATACATCTTTCAGGATAAGGGTAAACCACCAACTTTAATTCATATCGGACGATCAATGAAATGATGTACCAGGGAGTACAAAGTACATAGGACTTAGAGTCACCAAACATTCATCTTTTAGCACATGACAAAACCTCCAACGTTAAATCATATCGGATGATGAATGAAATGATGTTCATATGAGTGCAGGATACATAGGGCTTAGAGTGCCAAACGTTCATCTTTCAGGATAAGGAAACAATTCCAACGTTAAGTCATATCGGACGATGAATGAAATGATGTTCAAATTAATTCGGTGTACATAGAGCTTAGAGTTACCAGACTTTCATCTTTCAGGATAACGGAAGACCTTCAACGTCAAGTCATATCAGACGAAGAATGAAATGCTGTTCAAATGAGTACAAACTACATAGAGCTTAGAGATACTGGACACTCATCTTCCAGGATAAGATAGAACCTCAAACGTTAGGTCATATCGGACGAAGAATGAAATGCTGTTCAAATGAGTACAGAAAAGTACATGGAGCTTAGTTACTGGACATTCACCTCGTGGGATAAGATAAAACCTCCAACGTTAGGTCATATCGGACGATGAATGAAATTATGTTCAAATGAGTACAGTGTACATAGAGCTTAAAGTTTCTAGACTTTCATCTTCCACGATACGGGAAAACCTCCAACGTTAAGTCATATCAGACGATGAGTGAATGATCTTCAAGTGAAAACAGGGTACATAGTGCCCAGGGTTACCAGACATCATCTTTCAGGATAAGATAAAACGTGCAATGTTAAGTCATATCTAACGGTGAATGAAATGATTTTCAAATGAGTCCAAAGCACATAGAGCTCAGAATTTCCAGACTTCATCTCTTACGATAGGAGAAAAATCTTACCATACGTAATGTCACGATTGGTTTTTAAATTAGCGATAAGTTTGCGAGCGATGAAGTGGCGAGGGAATTTATCTGATGAAGTAGAAAAGCACGAATTGCAGTAGTGTAAACTATTTCACGAAAGAAATGAAATCAATAAAGGAAATTATTTCATTCTCTAAATCACATGCGCTGACATGTTTAAACCTAACCTCACAAGTCACGACATACAAACCTTTCAGCTGTTTTGACATTTGAAAGTCGCGCTAACAGTTACGATCCGCGATTTGTATAGAGGGATTGATATAGAAGTGGCACTTTTCTTTCATTGTTTCAAAACGAACAGTGCTAGAGGAATTTTGGAAGATTATTTACCTGCATAGAAAATGTTGAAGACGTCCTCCATTCTGCATAAGGCGGAACTTAACACGTCGTTCCATGTTACTGGTCACTCGTTGTAAGACTGTTGTCATTAGCTTGAATTTCCTGTGTGAGGTTGTGCTTCAGATCGTCAATTGTCTGGGGACGTGTTGAGTGTACCCTGTCTTTTAAGTAACCTCATGGAAAGAAGTCCAGCGATGCCAAATCTGGAGATCTCGGTTGCCACAGGTTCCTGGGAATTATCCGGTCGTCAAAGAAACTTGCAAATATTTGCATTGGATTCGTTTGATTTGTGTCATGTAGCGCCTCTTGCTGACAATAATCTTGACTCATTTTTACATCGTCCTGTTGCTCAACAAACCCCATGAACATCAGTCGGTACTCTGCAGTGTTCGCAGTCTCGTTAAAAGAGATTGACGCCACATTCTCTGTTCGGAAGTTACGCACCAAACTCCGACTTTAGCCGGGTGCACAGGTGCTTGGTGTGGGGAATTTTCTCTTGGTGTGGCCTTTTGGTGTGGTATGGCAGCATGGTTAAGGATTACGTGTCGTGAGCAAGAGTACTCTCTCAGGGTCCAGCAGTTATCACCAGCCAATGAAACGTACTGCTTCAATTTCCTGTGGATTCTTTATTCCCACAGATCTTACCTGTCTGGTTGCTCGGCATTTCTCACTTGCTCTCACTCTCGTTCCGTCGGGCTTGTCTGTTTGAGAATGTTTAATCCCACCAGATTTGAAATCTAGCTGCGTCCGATCTGCCAAATACCTGGGGTGTCCGACTGAACCGCGGCCTCACATTCGCCCCACATGCCCGTGAAAAAATCAGCCTCGGCCATGCAGCACTTAGGCAGTTGTACCCCATATTCCAATTGTCCATGCCCACTCGCCTGAAACTACGGGTGTATCGTGTGATCATCCCACCCCTGATCCTGTATGGATGCGAGGTCTGGGGATCGGTGGCTCGTACCACCATCCGCAGACTGCAAGCCGTGCAGAACAGCGCGCTTAGGATGATCTACGATACCGAACGTATGTTTCCTTCACACTTCCTACACTCCCATTCTGGCATACCTTAGGTTGAGGACGTTGTGCGTGAACGCTCGCGCACGTTGTATGCCAGGACTACATCCCATCCTAACCACCTAGTGAACTCACTAGGCAATATGACCACCATGTGCCCAGGAGGAGAAAGAGGTACCGCCTCCCCAAGGACGCCCTTGGGTGGTGAGACCAGCTCTCATCCTCTCAGCACTACACTCTGTCCCGGCCACACTAGGGCTGGATGTGGTCTGTCAGCTGACCCCCGGCAGTCAGGTCCCCTGGTGTGACCCCAATGAGAACCACAACTTAAACGGTCTCCAACCACCCGACCTCTCGCTCCTGGCCCCGCCACACTGGACGGACTCTGCAACGCAGGCCACCCCTAGCGTGGCGGTTTAGGGCACTGGCATCCTACTTGGAAGCTCATCCCGGCGCCAGGAGCACTAGCAGAGGCCGAATCAGGTCCATCAGTTAACAAGGACATCCAAGCTTTAGAGGAAAGACTAATCCTATAAGACCGCACGGGTAAATCCACACAGCGGATAGGTACCGTGGCGCTCTACCCACGGTCCGGGAGCACCCGAACGACTTGTTCTCGCTCTTGGCATATCTAGCTCCACAATTACCTCGCCATCAGATATTGAACTAAGAAGTGTTCTCCCTTGCGTTGTAACCAACCGAGTCACCCTTCTCACTTCGCCCTACTCTCGGCTTCCACCTAGATTTGTTTGTGTATCTCCACCCTTTGCCTACGTTTTCTCTATTTCACAGCTATCACGTGGTTGACGCTATATTTTATTCGGTAATTTATTTCTACGATTTTACCTTATTGGTCATTTCCATTTAGCGTCAACTGCAGCAGTCACGGGCCCACTCCCTAAAGTTGTATCTCTCTTTGGCGTCATAACGGTACCGCATCCTGCCTCTACATATTTTCTTTAAAATTCGTTATTTTCTCAGGCTCCGTGGTGGCGGTGGACTTTTGGGCTTCTATTGTCCTATTGTTTACGTATCCGGCCTGGTCTGCCCGTTCTAACTTAAGGCAACTGTTTGCTTTTATTTATTTCATTTACACGTTATTCCTATGGGACATTATTTATAAGGAACTCATTAATATGAATGTATATATAAATGAATATAAAACAATGTCAAATTAGTGTTGAGAAATTCCCCACCGAAAGAATATTGTCACCCGAACGTGGGAACTCCCGATATAATCGGCCGGCAGGAGGGCCAGATGGGAAGCATTCAGGCCACTCCTACCCACTTGTCTGTTGTCACTAACTGAAGAGATGATTAGGAGAACGGCACGAGCCCTGTACCGTTTCTTTCCCCTCCCCCTGCGGTCTGGAACTTTCGCGGTGATGCACTGAAAAGCGAGACTTCCAGAAACAGCGATATTCCTATAAAAAGGGGCTGCAGTTGGCCAGTCAGTTCTTGGCGAGCAGCCGTGAGGAGCGCCCAGTGAGGGAACGGACTGGAAGACTGTACGTGCATCGGAGGAGTTTACATAACTGCGAGTGCAGAGTGGGACTGTGGCGGACCAAATGGTGAATCGTAATTGTGTGCGCTACGTAATTCTGTGTAATCGGCAAGTGTTCCAGCTGTAATTCGGTGGCAATAAAGAACATTTTGAGTCTGTGCAATTCGACTTTTAATGTCACGAACCCACAAAGTTACAATATTGTTACAACATATATGCAATGAATGCTGCTTGGAAATTTTCAAAAAACAGACCTAACGGTACCTAAAGGGAACGGGGGTTGTTCAATGAACTCATGAGGTAAGCAGGTAAACCGAAGGCATTAGTGAAGTGTGTGTCAAGAAAGCAAGCTGTGCGGACACCAGTAGTGAGGAAAATTTTGCCGGGGACTTTATATAGAAATGTGTATTCGAATACACAGTGATTAGTCTATTATTTATTATTTTTCCTCTTCACACGAATCTGAGATCTCCATACAAACATGCTCTCCTTAAGCCGTAGCCGATAAACAGCCTAGACACAACATAGCCAGCGCTAATACATCAACTACAAAAAGAAAAACAATCACAAGCAAGCGACCGGGGTAACGCGACACCTATTAAAAGATTTCTTTTTGACTTTATTTCATATATCATTTATTCCCAATTGCTTATTAATAATTTATATGGTTTTATCATTCCTTTCTTACATTATTATATCGGGAATCTGTGGTTACCACTTCATGCTTCATGGATGACATGTGGATTTTCGTTGGCCCAGTGGTGTAAGTTCCGTGAGTTCACATAACCGGATAAATGGAACAATGCTTCATCTATGAACATGTGAGGAAAATATGGTGAGATTTTGCACAGTGAACGTGTGAAATCGCTGACAATAATTCAATCTTTTATCCTTATCTGTTTCCTGTAGCTGATGAACAACCATCACCCTATATGGCTTTAGGCCTGCACTTTTGGCACATGGAATAGTTGTACCCTGTCTTCTGTGACAAATGTCCTAAGGAGTTTTTGGGTGACTGCTCCAGTCCTGCTCTTATGTCAACAACCGTGGGAAGGGTAGAAGACAGCACATCAGGGACCTAGCGACAAGGGTACAGGGAGCAATAGCTTCCCTGTAGCCAATGCCGGGGTCGAGCTCGATGGCGCTTCGCCTGAGGTTATACCTTTTCCGAGCGCTGGTAATTCCCGTCATGCTTTATGCCTGTGAAATCTTAGGCATGGTTGCAGATACTGGTTGGCATGGCTTCAACGTGCACAGAATAGAGGACTACGGTCTATCTACTCTGTGGGCCACTACTTTCCCACCAGGTTGCTTCATGAAGCCTTAGGTCTTCCATACGTGGAGGACGAGATTAGGCGACGGGCATCAAAATTATACGCCAACTTACCCAACCATAGAAGCGCCCTTGTCAGATCATTGGGAGATTATGACCCCAGTCGCTCTAGCCTACATCGGGTACCCCGCAGGGCTTGCGGGCACACAATATAACCCAGGAGCTAATCCTAACAGCAGCTAAAGCTGAGCTCCAAGTATTCTCCTAAGCTGTTTGGCATCAAAATTACCAACCTAAATTTCAGAAATAAAACACCAGGGTGCTAGGCATTGCATCCTATCCTTTCATTCCCAATGTACAATCACTGTAGCCTTAAAAATTAATTCCAACCTAAAAACCCACAAGTCACCCTACAACATCCCGAAAAAACCTTACCTGCGGTTAAACCCAAAATGGGTGGACACGCAGCAAAAACCTTCTGGCTAAATACAGCCAGCCGGCACGAACGAGCAAGGGTAGAAGAACGATGCCTGTCTTTTTCACTCACAAGAGATTCAGTTGTTTCCAATATGTTTATCAGTCCCAGGAGTGTCTCATTTGGGAGCTTTGTGAACACCAAATTCTCTGTTATGCCCTTTGAGGGGCTGTAATTGAATTCGTAATCTAGTAGTGCTTCACAGGGAAAAGTTGTTGATTTAGTGTGTACGGCATTATCACTTTGACTTGGACAAAGTGCCGAAAACAGCTGCCAACAATAGCAATTAGGGGTAAACAAACATCTGCGCATCTAATGAGAAGGAATCGAAACTGCAGTACATTCTGCTTAATTTGGTGCTTAAGTTGGGTCACTGAATGAATATCCAGTAGAGTAATTAAAGAAAGAAATTTCAGTTCTATAGAAATTGCTCTGTACTATTCCAAGGTGTGAACTTGGGACCTCTAGAGCAGAGCCACACACGCTACAAATAGGGTTATTTCTTACTACCATTACTGTGCCCCCTCTTACTTTACCCCTATCTCTCTCACTTTATCACCTTTCCTCCTATAGCTATTTCGTAATGCTGGCAAAACAAATGCAATCGATGTTGCCACAATTCTCGTGTTTACTTTTAGGAACCCATTAGTAGAACTGCAGCTTCGCTGGCATTATCTCGCCTCCCTCTCGGATCTGTTACGTAACGCTCTCAAAATATATGACATAATTGCTTTTGTAGGGTAATGTTTGAATTGGAACAAAGTGTAAATTGTTTAATTCGTATACTCATTAATCAACGGAATACCAGCGTAGACTATAATGGGTTCTGAAAGCAAGTGAAACCAGTTGCGTGCAAGGCCTGCAATTGGATTCCTGGGTTCAGTTCTTGTAACTGGCCACTCCAAAAGGGGAGGTGGCTGCTTTTCTACGAGGGGGGTGTAGTAAAGTTTTAATTATCACCCTTTAAAAGATGTAATAGAGAGTTTGTGTTGATATGTGCTTGTTAGTTCCTTTTCTACCTAGTCACCATCATGATTTAAACACTTTTCCAGCTTTCCTTGACCTCACCAATACATTGATTGTAGAAATTTTCACAATTCGCTTTAAGCCTCTCTTTTTCATTAATGACGTCATTTGTGCTGTCAAATTGGTGACCACGCAACAGATTCCTTTCCGGGGACAAAAAACAGTCACTTGGTGCGAGATCGGGCGAATAAGGCGGATGCGGAATAAGCCATATTCCGCTGTTTTGCCAACTGTAACTTAAGATGAATGAGCTGGTACATTGTTAGCCAGAAGACGGTCAACTTTGGAGATCATACCGCGTCGTTTCTTAATCAGAGCTGCTCGTAACTTGTCCAGAAGATTGCAGTAGTATCTGCCAGTGATGGTTTGATTCATGGCAAAATAATTTGAAAGAATGACTCCACGGCCGTCCCAGAAAACTGAAAGCATGACTTTTCTAGCTGTCCTTGGCATCTGTTTCCTTTTTGGGAGGGGGGAATCGGCATGCCTCCACTCCATATTCATGGTCTTTGTCTCTGGATCATAATGATAGATGTGGAATTCATCCATAGTTAACAGACGATCAAAAAATCTTCTTCATCCTGTTCGAATTGCATCAAAATTTGTCTTGAAACGTCACGCCGTGTTTCCTTTTGGAAAGGGGTTAGCAAACGTGGAACCCACCGTGCAGACACCTTAGACATGTGCAGTTCGTCATCAGTGATTTTCCACACACTACTATAACTAAGATGTCTCATTCATGATCATTTGGATGGTTGCTCATCTGTCTTGCAGTATTAAACACTCCACTTTCTTCACTGTGACAGCTTTGTCTGTCATAGACGGTCTACCAGCTCTTGGCTCATCTGTCAAGGACATGTGACCAGTTTCAAAAGTTCCTTTCCACCTCACAATAGTGTCATCGATGGGAAATCATTTCCATAAACAGCCGTCATCTCATTGTAACTGTAGTTTTCCGTTATATTTATAAAATTTATGATGAAAGGTTTATAGATTTATGAAAGGAATGACTATATAAATATATTTAGTAATTTAAATAAGTAAAAATATAAGTAATTTTATGATTGGCCTTGTAGTAATTGTATGACGTTATGTTGTGACGTGGAATCAAATCTGCCAATCACAAAATTAAGAGATGAGTAACGATGGTTACGAAAAATCAATAATCTTGGTATAGAGAGATCTTTTGTAATGATGAGTGTGATGGATAGTGGTGCAAGGTCAAGAATATTTAAATAATAGTTTGAATCTGTTTAAATACAACAAAGTAAGAATTTAACAATGTGTTGGAAGTGTTTGGGAAATGTAGTTCAAGTAAAATGTAATCTAAATAATACAACTAAATAGTTGCAAAATTTGACTTCTCCGAAACATTATTCCGAACCACGCTTTAAGACCAACAATCTCATGACTCTTAGTTAACCAAGTACAATCATCAAGAAACAAATCAAAATACAACGGATTTGTTATTTCTGGCTTCTCCAAATGGATCTTCGAAAAGTCAACGTGCATCCCATCTCAAATATAGAAATCCCGTACCAAATTGCGCCAGAACGTGTGGATTAAGATGGAGAGAAAGTTAACAACGAATAGTCTCAAATTCCTGTCCCATCATCACGCATTTCCCGGGCAGTTTTGGCTGTCAAATTCAGGAGCTTGATCACACTACGGGCCTCAACTTTCTCCTTCTTACATCTCAGTCAATTGTGGCACTCACTGTAAAAATACAAAGGGACTCAAATCACTGCAACTACCAATGATATTTTCCGAGGGATCAATGATGACACTGACAAATTTTAATCACTATAGGATAAAACTACCGGGTGTTAATTAAAATTTTTGCGACACAATTTTTTCTTTGTTTCACAAACACAGTAAACAGATACGTAAGGTGTAAGCCAGGGATGATGACTATCACCTAGGTTGTTTCACATTATGTCGATGAGTTAATTAGGGAATTGTATTCAGAAGAAATAAAAGCACTTGAACTGCGCCAAATTTTTTGCTTGGGATGAAATTATTGTAAATAAAACTAAAAGCGAACTGCAAGCAGCAATGTATAGCTTGGAGATGTTATTTAAGGGCTATAATTTTTAAATGTTGACAAAATCAATATACTGTTAGAACCAAAATGGTAATAAATAGTACTTATTATAGTATGTAATAGACTTTAAAATATTAGAAACTTTGGAGGGCTTCACAACACTTGCGACACATTGATACGATACTTGCATGGATCGTGTGTCAAATTCAGGACCAAGAAGAAATCACTGCATACCTCAACTATGATTTGTCACCTCCCCTTTCTAGTGTACTGGATTACTGTTAAATTCAAAATTTACAGAACTGAACAAGAAGGAAGTCACTAAGTATTCGTATTCCACCTGTAACAGCTTTCTCTTTGAAAGACTAGCACAGCAGTAATCTTAGGTGGCAGATAAAGGAGTACACTTGATCCCTAAAGAGTGAAAATGTATTTTAGGCAATAAACTCGTAAAAGTGGACTGTTTTGCCTTTAAATATCAAATTTGGAGATCAAAATCTAGGTTTTTAAGAGGAGGCGGAACAGCCTCCCTCACCAATGTTAAAATGAGAACTTTCTGGTGCGCTTAGCTCATGAACCACTGAACAAATCAATTTTGAACTTTAACTTGTATTTTATAACACTTTTACGCTTCATGAAAGATAATAGATACTGTTTTGGAGTTTCAATAAAGGATATGTGATTTTTAAATAAATGTCTTGAATTTACTTCTAAAATATTCAAGATTTATTTTTTATAAATCAAATATTTACATATCTTTCTACAAGTTTAAGTATTGCTTTAATTCCAGAAAAAACATAATTGTAGCTGCAGTAGTTTTGTATACGAGCGCACCCAATATAATAAAAATTAAAGCAGAGGAAAACATTACAATTTTTCTATGTGCAACTACACCTCATACATATTATGCGTCATTTACATCAGCATGCTTCCTCTCATTTTTCACCCCTTCTCTTCTTCCTAGACTCCATGCTCATTTGTTGGTATTATTATATAACTATCATTAATTATTTTGTCGGTGGATTGGCAGAGCATCGTAGGCCATCGAGGTCACCAGTTTTAACACTCTTGAACATTTTTTTTTCTTTCGGTAAAATCCCACGAAGAGAATAATAACAAAAATAATGAAAGGAAAATTAAGAGGATGGGAGGAGACTAGATGTGTAGATCACTTTCTTGTAGAAATTGCAGAAGAGCTTGGTATACAGGTTTGTGGCATGACTGTAATAGGGTGTTGACGCTAGCAGGAAAAGGAACAGACTGTTGAAGTAGGCGGCGGAGGAAGGAAGAACGGTGGGCTCGGTAGCGAGAGCAACTGAACAGGAGATGATTGAGGTCAGCGGTTTCGCCTAGGTCATCAGGACATACACGGGAATCGATGAGAGGTAGTCGGTGCAGACGCGCAGGGTAACATCCATTCGTCGCATTCTAATGATAGAGGCGAGATGTCGACGTGCAATCCTGAAGCTGGAGAACCAAGGGGTCGTGGATAGATGCATCTGAAGGGCGGCGTAGTGTTTGCGTTTGATGGACTGCGAACGAATCCAGGCGTCATTCCAGTGACAATAGGCATCACGATGAAGGACCGGGAAGAAATCCTTATAGGGCAGTTGGATGAGGGTGAGTCCCTCTTTTGCCAGGCGATCGGCGACTTCATTGAATTGAATTCCGACATGCCCTCTGATCCAAAGGAAGTGAATTTGATGTCCGGCTATGGTAGCGTTGTTCAGCAACGCCAGTATCTCGTAAAGATAAGTGCATATCTCTCGTCCAGAGGGGAGATGAGTGTCTCTGCAGCACACTCTGCGCATCGGTTGGGACCAGTAGTTTGTGGAAGCCCTGAGAAATCCCATATTGCAAAGCGTCACGAATGGCCAGAACCTCCGCAGTGTAGTTGGAAGCCTCCATATGTAGGCGGTATCGAGCCAGGGCATTAGTAGGACAGACGTATGCATAACCTACTACATCAGGAGATTTAGAACCGTCGGTGTAGATCGCAGTGAAATCTGGCCATGTGAGCTGCAAGAAATGAGAGAGGGCGACGTTCACGTTAGGGCTCCGGATGATGTAATCAGGAAGATAATGCACCGAAATATTCAGGAAGTGTAATTCAAATGCATATTGAATGCCCGGAAGAGAGGGACTTTTCAGAATTAAGGGAAAAGCGTGGTACAGATCCCGAAAACCTAGTAAGAGTAAGAACATTAGGAAAATCCGCGTTGAGTTAATTAGCAGCGAGATAGTGCAACGTCCGCAATACTGTGTGGGCGTCAGGAAAATTTTAGAGACACACTCATCCATCACGGATCCGTTCAGTCAAAACGGACATATTATTAAACAACGCTTGCTCTTTTTAATGTTGATTTTCAAAGATGAAGCTTAGAGAATACCAATGGTTGACGTCGATGATTTGAAACTCGGAAGTCACCTGGCGGTCGCAATTGCTCTGCTGTGAAATTCCTGGAGAAAGATGGCCTGTTACAAGTGGTTGTAATATTTAAATATGTTGTGATTGCAGATGTTTAACACAAAACGTTAGCTGTTGTGAATATTTAAACATCTCATTCGAGTCATACATTATTAGTTTATTGTTTTACCTGGAACATCCTGTATAGACAGCAAACTATTGGTATAGAATTTCTGGTTAGTATGCAAGACACTCTCTGCAAATAGGAATAAGAAATTGTTAAAGTATTTCTAGAACTAGAAGTTTGAGGAAAATGAGAAATAAGGAGAATGGAGAAAACTTAAATATAGTACCCAATATAGAAGGTGGAAAATGTAAAGTGTATTACGTAGGACAGAAAGTTAAGTCGTGCAGACTGACAATTAATTTTCAATATATGTTGATGTATAAATAAGTACAGCAACATTACCAGACTATATAGTGTGATGCATACAAAACCTGAACCATATAACCATATAAAAATGAGCCATAACTTTTGCATCAATAATAGGACATACGTGCAACTTTGGGAGATTATAATACAAAAGTAGGAAATTAAGTTACACTATTTATATCTCAGAGAGAATGTTAGAACTATCCTCCTCCAGGATCCACACATGTTGGCACTCGTCTCACCGTATTTTCTGAAGTTTTAAGGAGATGATATCGAATTGAGAGAAGGTTATTTCTAGCAAGATGGAGCAACGTGCCATACATCAAATGCCACCATGGAACTTGAACCCTGTTGGTTTGATAACTGAATAGTCTTAAAAGATCTGTGCCCTGCAGGATCCCCTGACATAAACTCACCGGAGTTTTCCTTGTGGGGGTATCTGTCAATTAGAATGTACAAGAATTGACCGTGTTCATTTGATGTTCTAAAGAATCCCTTCCAAACGAAATACCCAAAATTGGTGAGGATAATCTCCGTGAAACTTCACAGAATATGGTGAGACGAGTACAAACGTGCATAGATGCTGGTGGAGGACACTTCCAACATTTTCTCTGAGATGTAAATACTGTAATGTAATCTCCCAATTTTGTGTTATATTATTCCAAAGTTGCATGTGTGTCCTATTATTGCTTCAAAAATTATGGCTATTTAAAATGGTTCAGGTTATTATGGATCACACTGTAGTTGAGTAATCTTGTTGGGGGAAAAAAGTTTATTCTCTAATAAGAAAGAAAAGGAAAATTTAATCAGGGTATAATAGTTAGATAACTACAGCATTTAAAACTCTGGACCCTGGGAAGGTCAAATCAAGGAAGACTTACGGTATAAGTGTATGAGATTAAATAGATATTAGTATAAATGTTGTCGCTGCGCTGGGCATAAACGTTTCGGCACAAATCGATAATAGACGGCGGATAATGTTTCACGAGCTTGCATGAGCAGTTAACGATAACGCTGCGAGTGATCACAAAGGCGGCAAACAATGTTATCTCAGATAAAGGACTCGCCACCACAGGTAGGGTTTCAAGTTTGGAAATTTCTAGAGGTATCTCGATTTACGGTGGATGGTTGTTTTTCTTATTTGTGCGAGAATGATCTCGACTTATGAATGGACATATAAAAAGGATGGTGACACGCCAGTTGTAGTTGTGAAATGAGAGATAGCCAGCTGTGTTCTTGTAATGAGAGCTAAAGATGTAAGACTGTGTATATGTGATTTAATGACCTTACGTGAGAATTGAATAGTGATTGCTACGAAAATAAAGGAGATTTTTAATTTCTGCTACTCGGCCTCCTTATTCTAAGAACCCACAAAGTTACAACAGTATTTGCATGGAATGGCTTAAAGGACACAGTGGAATTTTAGGTAACGAAAGAGCTGGTTGTTTGGCTAAGAAGGCTGCAGAATCCAATCTTCCTGTGACATACTCTTTATGTCCTATTTCTAATGTAAGGAGAATAATACATCAACATATTCTTGAAGAATGGAACCAACAATGGCTAACAACTCCAAATGGAAGTATAACAAAAACATTATTTTTCCCTAGTTTATGTGACAGATGAAAATGCTAAACTCTTGTAACAAATTTTGTTTTGACACAATTTTAAGTGTACATGGTAAATTTGGTGATTACTTATCACGCTTTCACTTAACATCCAACCCCGAGTGCATGTGTGGCGAAGAATTTCAAACTCTGGTTCATCTCCTTTTCTGTTGTCCCATTCTCTGGAGAGAATGACAAGAATTAATATTCAAGCTAGGCTCTCTAGGAACTGAATTTTCTGCTCCGCTCACATTTTTGCTAATGAAGACACAACAGTATAAGTACTTCATGATGTTTATAAACTCAGTGTTTAAACGTCTGAAATAGTTTAAATTAATATGTATTAGATTATAACATCATTTCTTCCTTATAGTATTTAAAATACTTTTGTTAAAATTGTATAATTTTATGTATCAACTCTAACCCTAATATACCACTGTGTAAAATAGGGTTCAATAAATCTGGATAAATAAAAAATAGTGTTAAATTGTTAATGTAAACGTTTGTATTCACTGTAGAATTAAAATAAATGTATATCTACTATTAATGTGGTATAGAAGTAGTTAGTTAACTGATAAGGTAGATTAGGTCATGTAATATGCTATTTCTACTCTAAAATCAAACATTCTCTTATATGGTGCCGTTTACATTTGACTGAGGGTTTAGATAAGGACGTTTCAGATAATAATATAGATTCCTATTTAGAAGTTTAAAGTTTTTATCGCATCTGGTGTTTCCTATCTCTGATCACGCACACCACCCTTCAATTGTCATCAATTTTGAACAGCAAGACAGCACTCCCTTCTCCGACACATCGTTAGGAGAGTTTTTGCTATGGAATCATTATATCTGGACTAACTTAACCGTGAGTTTGGGAACGCTCAAAAAACGAAAAGGGGGAGATGGGACGTGCTAAATGCAGAGAGCAGGTTATTTAAAGGAGGGTCCGGAATCTCTTGCATCGAAATACTTGTGTGCGGGGCGAATTTCGTGGAAGTTGTTCGGGCTGTCGCGAGCATGCAAGCTTCCAATCAGTCACACTTTCCTCGTCTGCTTTTGTTTCCACAAAGTGTAGCCACACGGCGATCTTCGGCTACATATCCTAACTAGAGGTTATGTACCACTTTGGTCAGGGTATTTTACAAGCCAAGTCATTGCTAATGTCTAAAAACAATCAAGCAGCTCATTCACCATTGGAAAGTGTAATTGATTTCCATAGATGTCTCTAGATAAACACCTTCAGACAGTTTCATAAATTCTCTTACATTCCACTTTCCTTACATGGAGGACTGTAGCGATATTTCTACCTGTTTACTACTGTTTTCTACTGTTTCTACTGTTTCTACCTATTTATTTTATAAAAACAAACCATTGGACGCTTATTCAGTTATATATTGCGCGATCCATATAAACCTGAACCACTTCAATAAGCCATAAATTTTGAATTTAGGACACACATGCAACTTCGGGAGAATATAACACACAATTGGTAGATTACAATACACTGACGGCAAATTGGCCATGGTAGCTCAATGGCTAAGAGCGACTGGAAGGAAACCAGTAGATCCGTGGTTCAAATCCCGGCTGTGGCATTGAATTTTTCATGTCGACTCCATCAATCCAATATCTTAGCCTATATATGGCTAGTGTGAAGAAATGAATAATTTCCATCAATTAACTTAAATAATAAGAGTTAAATAATGAAGCCTGCGACTCAAGTACTTAAAACAGTCTCCTTGCAAACGGTGTATCTAGGATGCGAGAGCCCCTAGTGGTCTTACCGGGAAAATATGAGTTAATTGGAGAATTTAATGTCATGACGGCAAATTGGCCATGGTCAGCTCAATGGCTTGCTCGTCGTGCTGGCTGGCTGTATTCAGCCAGAAGGTTTTAGCTGCGTGCCCACCCATTTTTGGTTTAACCGCAGGTAAGATTTATTCGGGATGTTGTAGGGTAACGTGTAGGTTTTTAGGTTGGAATTAATTTTGTAAGGTACAGTAATTGTACGTTGGGACTGAGAGGAGAAGATGCAATGCCTAGCACCCTGTTGTTTTGTTTCTGAATTAAGCTAGGTTGGCAATTTTGATGCCAAACAGCTTAGGAGAAATATGAGGAGCTCAGCATCAGCTGCTCTTAGGATTAGCTCCTGGGTTATCTTGGGTGCCCGCAAGCCATGCGGGGTACCCGATATAGGCTAGAGCGACGTCTAGTGGGGGTCATGATCTCCCAATGATCTGACGAGGGCGCTTCTATGGAACCTAATCTCGTCCTCCACGTATGGAAGACCTGAGGCTTCGTGAAGCAAAATGGTGGGATATGGCTAGTGTGTATAAATGAATAATTTCCATCAATTAACATAAATATATTACACTATTTATATCTCGGAGAAAATGTTGTAAGTATCCTCTACCAGCATCTATACATGTCTGCACTCGTCTCACCATATTCTTTGAAGTTTTACGGAAAATATCCTTGCCATTTTTTTTTTTAATTTACGTCTTCCAACCTTAAAGCATATCGGACGATGACGCTCAAAGGAGTCCGGGCTCCATGGAGTTTAGTTACCCGACATTCGTCTATCAGAATAAGGGAAACCCCCGGAAAGAACCTTATCCAGGTAACTCACCCTGGCCCGCCTCGATAGCGTAGACAGTAGCGTGGCTGCCTCACGATCAAGAGGTCTCGAGTTCGAATCTCGGTCAAGGTGAGTTACCTGTATAGGGTTTTCCAAGGTTTTACCTTATCCTTCAAGACGAATGTGGGGTAAATCTAAGCTCCATGGACCCTGGACTCATTTGAGCATCATTTCACCCAATTCATTCACCGTCCAATACGACTTAACGTTGGAGGACGCAAATTACAAAGAAAGAATTCGTCCTGGGGGAGATTCGAACTCGGGACCTCTTAAACGTGAGCCAGACACCACCATCTACGCTACCCGGGCGGGCATCCTCGTCAATATTACTCACTTCGGTTCGAATGGGTTCCTTGACAACAGCAATTTTCCGTGGCATATTCTTGTACACTCTATTTTTAGATACCCCCACAAGAAAAATTACGGTGAGATTAGGTCAGAGGATCTGGGTGGGGGTCACAGACCTTTTGAGATTATTAGAATATCAAAGAAACTGGTTACAAGTTCCATGGTGTCATATGTATGACACGTTGCTCCATCTTGCTGGAAATAATCTTCTCTCGATTCGATATCATCTCCGTAAAACTTCAGAAAATATGGTGAGACCAATGCAAACATATATAGATGCTGTTGGAGGACACTTCCAACATTTTCTCCTAGATGTAAATAGAGATGGCCAAATTATTAGAGTGAAGCTCTGAAAACCATCATTTACTTAGCAATAATACATGAGCTGTCCTGATAGCAGCTTGAGTCAATGCTATGTATACATTCCTTTGTTGGAAAAATCACATTCGGTCAACATGCCCTCAACCAATGTCTTACACTTATTTGTAATAACAGTATCGCGTTGCCTGATATTTAGGTCTCGATAAGCTAAGTTTTAGTTGTAATATGGTTTTTCTTGATTTTATTCTTCACAATAAACCACAAATTCTTAATTGGGTATAGATCAGGACTCCTTCCTGACCATGGAAGCAATGAAAAATCTAAATTCCGCAAGTGTTGTGTTATTTTCTTGGCTTTGTGACACAGTGCAGCATCTGCTTAAAGGTACAGAATAATTTCCCAACTAATCCCTTATTTGGGGCAGAAGCGAGTTTGAAGAACTCCTAGGTACTGATCTTGCCTCGAAGTTCCCTCAACAATGTACAATCTTCCAGTACCTTGGACAGACATAACGCTCCAGGGTGTTTCACTCACTCAGAATGAAACTCTTCTTCAGTTATCCTCCGGACATACTGACTGCTTTCGGCAATAACTTAAAACTTCGATTCATCACTAAAGCACACCGGGAAAGAGCAATCCATATTATTGACAGCTATTGGTCAACGATATACTTCATAAGTTATCACAAGTTATAAGTTATCACTTCATAAGTTATTAAATTAAATTATCTTTGTGAAAAAGAGTAACACAGTGTATCACATTAGTTACCTATTTCCAGTCATCAGAAGACCAATGTTTAAGTCCCTTTGCTTAGCCGAGTCTCTTTCTTGCCATATCTAGTGTGAGCTTTGCTCTCCTCTGTGCCTTCGAGCCTTCAAAGCGCAATCGAACTGGTTTCTCCTGACAATTCTTGCCCATATTTCTAAGCCTATAGCTACAAAAGTGTTCCTCAGGTCTCTGCTAGTGGCTTTTTGGTTTCTGGTGTTTCAGCCATAATATTTCTTACATCTCTAGGGCTCAACTTGCTTTTCGTACCGCAGTTCCCGCTTCTCCGTGCCTGGTATATCTTATTGTTTTCGAACATTTGTTTAATTCTGCTTACAGACTTTTGTGATATTTGACTCTCTATGCTACCTCATTTTGTGTATACCAAACTTCTGCTATTACTACCCTTGTAATACCAATTTTTCTAGGTGATGAGTCACTTTTCTTTTAACATTACTTCCCGATTTCACCAACAGATGTTAAAATCGACGTCAACAAAAGTAACGTAACAATTGTCACAGCGCCAGAACTACTGTTAAATTTCTTGCATTTCACAAACCTGTTTTCTTAAAATGTTAACAAACTTGTGTTAACGCCCAGAAACTTGTAAATATCACAGTTATAGAAGACTATGGATGATTTTCTGAACGTACTCCGATGCGCTTTTGTTTGCATTTTCGTCTGCACAAATGGCGGATGAACAAAATCATAAATAAAGCCGTGAGACAAATTTCTCATCGACGGAGAAAGAATTGTTAATTGAAATGGTGACGAAGTGTAAGGATATCTTGGAAAGTAAGGGCACGGATGCAGTGAATGTAAAAGAGAAAGATGTCGTGGGGAAAACATTGGAAACGAATTTAATTCAAATGCATGAGTCACTACTACAAGCACCAAACAACTTGTCAGTATTACGTAAACTTAAAACGAGGTGCGAAGAACAAGTGCCTTAAAAGTTTCAAGACGGGAGGTGAACAATGTATTATCCACATAATTCAGTGAATTATAAAATCGCAAAGTTATTAATACTTGAAGCAAAGGTGAGATCCCATATTCCTTTAGATGCATGTTTTAACTCAGTATTGCGTAAATTTAAAACAAGGAGCGAAGAAGGGCAAGTGACTTGAACGTTTCAAGACGGCAGGTGGACAGTGTATTATCCACATAATTCAGTGAATTATACAATCGCAAGGTTATTAATGCATGAAGTAAGGCGAGATCGCCATATTCCTTTCGATGCATTTTCTAACCTCTCTTGTACTTCCGCAGTAACCTTCATAGCAACATGTTTCGACAGTCTATACCTCCGTAAACAATTTTCTTTGGATAGTTCCTCAAAATCATTTCTCCTCATAGGCCGTACTCTATTATGAATGCCATTTAGACGGTCTTAAATATAGCAAATCGATATCAACAGCTGCGTTCATGCTCGCCATCTTGACCATTTACAATTGTTAAGGACTTAACATTATAAATTCGGCTTGTTAGTTTAACATGAGATTTAACACGAGTGTTACGCTAACACTTGTTGGTGAAATGCAATTTTTGTTTTAACTATTGCTAAACTCGTGTTAAGTGTAAACATTTGTTGGTAAAATCGGGCGTAAATATCACAGGTTCGCTAGTCTTTCACTACATCCATAGAACTTTAAAAGCTTTAGTATAAATAAAGCCAAGAATTCTAAGGGCAAACCTTTGAAATTTACAATAAATTTGCATGGGGACATATCAACTACACGGTAAACGTACTCTTACTGCAGCTGACAAGTCAGCTTACCAGTCATACCAGCATGTGGTTACAAAACATCCCGCAAATCATCATAAAGTATCGCTGAATGATTCTTATGCATTGTAACTTTGTGGGTTCGTAGAATTAAAAGACCGAGTTGCACAAATTAAAAATCTCTTTTATTTCCGTAGCAATACACTTCAATTCTCACGTAATAACATTACATCACATATACACAGTCTTACAATGTCGATGACAATAACAAACTGTGACAGCTCATTACATTAGCTCTCGTTACAACAACGCAACTCAGTCTGTTTACTACTGTCCCGCTGGCGTGTCACAATCCCTTATATATCATATGCAGACTGTTCTGTCAATCATTAGATCTTTCTGGAAAACAAGGCATCTAATGACATAATTTGAACATTCGATCACTTTCGAGAAACGTAACTTAATCTATGCCGGCGAGGCCTTTGCCTCAGTTATCTTGCCCGCCGGCGTTTGTTTACAGTAGCCGCGCTATCGTTAACTGCTTAGCAAGGCTCATTATTACCATGAAACTTTATCCACCGACTGTTTCCTTATTTGTGCCGAAACTTTTATGCCTGTTGCCGTGAGAGTATTATTCAATCATTGTTACATCCAATGCTGTCTTTAATTCAGAGTTATGCTGAAATATGTTCATTTTTATGACAGAAATTCAGCTTAGTTTAATAATTTGGCCAACTCTATAGTGTGATATAATCTCTCAATTGTATATATTGCAGTAATAATTACACAGTGAATATAAATAGCTTTAAACTATATTTTGTAGTGTTCCAAAACATACTTAATCCTTCTATATAGAGAAAGGGAGAAGAACAAGGGGCCCACATGATCTGTAGGCTCTGCAGCTAATACGTAAACATAATGGAGGCAGCTGGCTTACATCGATTTACCAAGGAAATTATCGTCTTTCCATTTGGGATTAAGGGAGAGGTAGAACTATACCCTTCTAATCAGAGCTACACCACACACCCTAGGGCAATTGGATCATGACGTCCTCTCAGAGGACTAACTCGTCTTCACCACTGTCCAAAATCCTCCAATTGATTTCTCCACTTGCAAGGAAGCCCGGTTTCCTGCACAGCTAAGGACTTCCCTTATATATATTACAGTTGTTATCTATATCCTATATAAAACATCTCTCCTGGAATTGCAGGTATAGCTTTTTAAAGCGTGTTTGTTACCTTTTTTCTTCTGTTAGCCTGTTTTCTATTGCAATACATTTTAAACAAACTTCCCGATGAGCTACAAAGTTGAAATTTTACGCAGTTTCAAGAATTAAATGGGCATTTAATATCAATTCACGATCAAGAAAATCCCACACGAAATCTATGCCTTTATATGCACCTCTGTTCCTGGAAAGCAGTTTTAGCTGTCAACGGGAAGTTTCAAGCTGTATTCAAAGAATATATTTTTACTGTGCATATTCCAAAATTTTTTAGTTTACAACTTTAGGCTACATTTATTTGTCTTTACGTTGCTGCTACATTGGCTTAAATGACGCTCTGGTCTTCTGCTTCACCAGGTAGCTCTTAACCTCCATGCCTCCTTGTTACTTAATTAATCCCATTCTTCCCCTTCATCTTCCTTTCTTATATTCTTTACATTTCTGGACCATTTTTCTTTTACATTCTGCAAGAACCCACCAATACTTCTTAACTTCTTTTCCTCCTTTCCCGTTAACATTTCTAAAGCTACTATCCTCTTCTCTACTTTCTCCCATAATTCCCCCCAAACCATTTTTCTCCAAATTGCAAACTACTTGCATTCTGTTACATGGTGTTCTATACTTTCTTATCCTCCACACAATTTACAAATTCCCTTTTTCCTCTTAGAAATATTGTTCCTGTTCTCATCCAAGCTCACCCTTCTATCTCTTACCTATTGCAGTAATCTACATATGCTTCTCGTCCCAAATTTCTTTTTATTTGTTTGAAAAATTGTAATGATTTCATATTTTCTAGAGTTCTTCATATTTCCTGTCTTTATCTTCTATTCTGCATTTTATCAATTTACCCATATCGCTTGTGTTCCTTTCCTCTAATCTCCATATATTTCTCATTCCTATTTTTCCATACTCATTCCTATCTCTGCCCACCAACTATTTGAATTGCCTAATATGTTTGCTGTCTCATGCATAATTTCATAATTTCCCCTTCTACTTTGGCCAAAGACCTATACCAAAAGTTTATTCTTCTTTCCATTATTATTGCATTTGTTATTGTCTTTCCCAATCCTAGTAGAGCTACTTCCCTAGGTGCTGATCTTGGTAAGCCTAGTAGCTTTTTACCAAACCTTCTGTGGTTTAGAAAGGGTAGAGCCAGACTGAAAAATTCAATGCCATAACCGGGATTTGAACCACGGATCCTCTGGTTTCCGTCCAGCCGCCCTAACCATTTGAGTTACTATGGCCAACGTGCCAACATGACATTAAATTCCCCAATTGACTCGTGTTTCTCCCGGTAAATCACTAGGAGTTCTCATAAATACATGAGGCAACTACCTTACCTTTTTCTGTCTGGTTCTACCCTTTCATAGTGCGTCCTACACACGGCTAGTGTGAAAGAACAATTTCCATTAATTGTAACTAATAGTGGTCCGAACTATAAAGTCCGGGCCTTAAAGTACTTACAGCATAGTAAGTCGCCATTAAGGTTGTTGTCTCATGTGTTTATGAGAACTCCTTGTGGTTTACCGGGAGAAACGCGAGTCAGTTGGAAACTTTAATGCCATTTTGGCACGTTGGCCATAGTAGCTTAAATGGTTAGAGCGGCTGGACGGAAACCAGAAGCTCCGTGGTTGAGATCCTGGCTATGACATTGAATTTTTCAGTCTGGCTCTACCCTTTCATAGTGCATCCTACACAGGTCTAGTGTGAAAGAGCAATTAATTCCTTCTGTAGCTTTGTTCGACCGTTTTGTTTACCCCTGTGCCCCCCCCCCCCAGATCTCCACTGCATACAGCATTTTGGATTCAACTAGTGCTCCATACATTCTTTATAACCACTTGTTTGTTATTTCTATCTTATATTTGAATATTCTTATCCCATTCTTTGCCACCCTTCCTTTTGTTTCAATTTTTCTCCTGTGTGCTCCCCACTATCCATTGTTGTTGACCTCCTAAGTATTCAAATTCATTGTCTACTTCTACCCTTTTGCCATTTACTACCCACTTTTCATCCTTTTTAGTTTAACTCCCTTCTTGAAGACTATAACTTTCGAATTATTGATGTTTGTTTTTATTCCCCACTCTTCACAAAATTTCTGGATTTCATTTATTGCCTTCTGCAAACCTATCGTTATAGATCTTACCATTAAGTTATCCATATATATCAGTCCAGATATTTCTTTGTTTGCTATTACCGGACAGTTCTGATTTCCTTCTTTAACCTTGTCTATTATCTCATCTATAAATACTTTTAATAGAGTTGGGATTGCCTACTGCTGCCAACCCTCTTCAGGTCTGACCACACTCCTTATTACAGAGAAGGGCAATAAAGTTCTTCTATAGGTAGAGGACTACTCTCTCACTTCCCAACTTTATTTATTGTTTATTTTTCTAAATAAATCAGGCCTACGCCCTATAACAATCTTCAACTTAATTGTGTGGATACATAGCGTAGTAAACTAACTAAACACAGAAAACAAGCAAGGAGTACATAAATCAATACGAAATAATCGAGAAAGGTTAAAATAATAGAAATGATTATGGAAAATAAAATAATAAAACTGAAGAAGCATTAGTGAGTACTTATAAAGCTCTTTCAAATTACAGTATTATATTCCGTCTCAAGCGAGTTTAATCGTGCTGTAAACATCTGGGCGAGAAGAGAGACAGAGACAGAGATATTGGGACAGAAAGCGGTGAAGCTGTTGATTGGTATAGCGAAGTTAATGGGCGTTTTCTCTAATTTCCATGCGTGCGATAAACCACTCCTTTAGGTACAGTAAGCTAGAAATGACAACCAAGTGGTTAGAAAGAATGTATGATGCACTAGTTTAATCCAAAATGTTGTATGCAGTGGAGATCTGGGGGGGGGGGTACAGAGGTAAACAAAACGGTGGACCAAAACTACAGAAGGTTTTGTAAAGAGCTACTAGACTTACTATGATCAGCACCCGGGGAAGTAACTTAAGTAGAATTAGGACAAACAAGAAGTTGAATAATAATGGAAAGCAAAATAAAATTGTGGTATAGGTGTTTGGCCAGAGAAGAAGGGGAAATTATGAAATTATGCATGAGACAGCAAAAAGGAATACAGAACTCTAATATTTGGTAGGTGGAGTTTGGAGGAATTGTGGGAAAAAATGGGAATAGGAGATGTATAGATATAAGAGGAAAGGAATACAAGCGATGTGGGTAAATTGATAAAATGCAGAATAGAAAATATAGAAAGACAAGAAAATATAGGGAAGTCTAGAAAATGTGAAATCATTACAATTTTATCGTACCAGCAATTAAAAAGAAATTGAGGACGAGGAGCATATATAGATTACTGCAATAAAAAAGAGAGAGAAGGGTTATCTTGGTTGAGAACAGGAACAATATTTCTAAGAGGGTAAAGAAGTAGGGAAAAGCGAGTTTCTGAATTGTGTGGTGGGTAAAGAAAGCATAGAACACTGTAGTAGAATACTAGCAGGTTGCAGTGTAGAGAAAAGAAAGGTTTGTGAGGAAAAATGGGAGAAAGTAGAGAAGGTGTAGCTAGGAAAGTGTTAACGGGTAGGAAGGAAAAGAAGGTAAGAAGTATTTGTGAGAAAGTAATCGAAAAATTGGTCAGAAATGTAAAGAATAAAAGAAAGGAAGGTGAGGGGGAAGAATGGGACTAATTAGGTAACAAGGAGGCATGGAGGTTAAAAGCTACCCGGCAGAGTAAAAGACCAAGGTGTCATGTAAGCCAAGGTGGCAACAAGGTAAAGACAAATAAATGTAGCCTAAAGATGTAAATTGTAAAATTTTGGAATATTCACAGTAAATAAATCTAATCTATTCTACTGTAATTAGCTTTCTGATCACTGCTCTGCAAGAGCCCATTTTGGAGAGGAAAAGTATGCAAATGTTTCTCTTCTTATAAACGTAGTTGCCTGACATTTTTTCTTTCTGCTTCACATACCACAAAGATGTGCTCTGTATACTATATACAGATTAGACAGAAGACAGCTGAAATTATACACAGCTTTAATTTATGTTACAGTAAGCTGCATTTTATTTCACAATTACTAAAGGACATTGCTATTATATAATATTTTTGCGTTCCTGTACCAGGCAGCTCTCTCACAACGAGGTCTGTATTGAGTTGAATGCTGATTAAGATTATTGTTTATTATGTGGAATTGCTTCTGATATTTAGCACTGTATTTCCTGTACACCTCACAAGCCCAAGAGCACAAATGAAACGCTGACGCTAAATAAGGTTTCACATGCGGTAAATTCTGACACAGACTAAAGTTTTCACGAGGAATTCTCCATCGGTTGTTGATAGATATTGGGTTGAAATTTCAAAAGCGATGGCGGAAATCAGTTATAATGGAGAAAGATGATGTCGCGATATGGAATCTGTGCCAAATCAGAAGTTTTCATAGGAATCCGATTAAAGGTAACCATTATGTTACTGCACGATTCTGTAAACATTACAACTCACAGATTTAATAATTTTATGTCTAACTCAATTCTATTTATTTTCTAGAGGTTAGCGCTGCTATATATCAGGATAAACTAGCCTGACACAGAGTATACTACTTAGTAATTACTGTTCAATAAAAAGTCGTTGATAATTGTCATTTTGGATTTAGTGTGGGCAATGTTGAAAATATCTCCATCGAAATATTAAGGTGAGAATTTCCTTAACGTGGGGTTAAAATTCGTTTTTCTGTTTTTAGATTTTCTTATGTCATCCCTCTAAATTACAATTATGTACTTAAAAAGTTCTCTAGAGCAATATGTATACATAATTTGATAATTATATTAGTGGGTGTTAAGATTTTGCCAGACCCCTTTACGTAAGCTTTCAGCAAATCGATCATAATTTCTGTAATACCGAACAGATATTTCTGAACTAAGTCTTGTTTTGTAAGGGATCTTTTAGGCTTTCTGCTGGTACCACTGTAACTCCAATAACGCTAGTTCGTCTTTTGTCTTTCGCTGTATATGCGAAGTTATTTGTTCTGAATAATATTTTGTACGAGTTTTGGTGAATATATTATATGGGCAGGCCAAGAACCTCTGGAAAGAGAAAGTTTACAGGCAGTTGTTTTACTAAAAACAGAACAGTAGATGTGGTAAATATAAACACAATAGACAATGAAACCACATGTAATATTGAGGTTAGTAGGCCCAGTTCAACAGTACATGTGCTAATCACGATAGTAATCATATATGGAAATTGATGAGAAACAGAAATTTATCGAAGAACTGGCCAAAAAAGGCAAGAAAAATGAAGAGTAACTTGAAAAGAACAAGTGAGAATATAGAGGGTCAAGACTATGCAGCAGGAATGTTCTGACTCATGTGAGAAGTTAGTAATCATTATATAAGCTTTAAAGCTGATTTTTTTTTCAGTTTCACGTTTTTTCAAGTTCCCGTACACCTTTATAAAAAACTAATCAACCAGAACATATTAATTTTTTGTGTGTATTATGAGACTCATAGGAATAATAAGAAGGGATTTTTCTCTGAGATTCATAATATTTGTTTAAAAACTTAAATTATCTGAAATTTCAATTAATTCTTTTTTACAAAAACTAAAAAATTATAACAAATAATTAGTACAATATTTTCAAATAATAATAGGCATTATTGAAGATAAAGGTTTTAAGAACGTGCCTGACAATTTTCATGTACATATCAATAGTAATTTCTTAGTATTGTGCACCCAAATATCATGGAAATAGCGTTGTGGAGAAAGGCAGTGCCTTCAGTTTGTTACATAAGTACGCAATTCTCTGTAATAGAGGTGGAAGAAAACCTCTTGAATGTTCTTATTTTACTAGATAGTAAAATAATACATTTGCTGTAGAATTAGTTGATATCACGTATTGGTATGATTTTGGTATTCAGGAAAATTTATTAGGTTTCTTTGTTTTGGAAATGTTATTTACAGGATGCCATAACTCGTGTTGCGTATATTGCGAGCATGTATAAGTCTTCAATTGTTAATAAACAATCACAAAATGGAGATAAAGTTAGAACTTAAAGTACTTCTAAAACATTACTGGAAACAAGATTATTGAGTCGCTGCCACAGCTCGAAAGATATGTGAAGTAGAAGGAGAAGGTTTCGGCAGTGAGCGTGTGACACAACGATGGTTCCATTCAACAATGGAGACGAAAAAAGATTTACCACGTTCTGGATGTACTAAAGTATGGTGTATTGAGGTTAAAGTATGTCTACCCAAAGCAAGTGCACGGCGGCCGCTTTCTTTGACAAACCCTCATAATCGTTTTACAACATGGACCCTCATCCTGACGGTCCTTTCTACAATGTTGCAACATTTTAACATCACCGTCTTGCACCTAATGAAACAGAACAACTGGAAGTTGGAAATTTGGCAACTGAGACTCCACGCGGAGTAGACATGCAACTGTCATTTTCAACAAATGGGGGCTGCTATTGGTCCCCAACGTCAGTGTTCCATTTGTGAAGTGTGCAGATAGATTTATGACGGTCATTAGTGGGCGGGGAGGTCCCGTCCTTTGAGGTCCCTTTGACTGGGAACTGCACACACGTTGGCTAAACAGACTTTACTCGCGAAGTTTTTCGAGAAACCGTAGGCTTTCAGAAGAACTTGGTGCATCAAAACGTACCATACATTGCCACATTAAGACACTTTGAAAATCACAAAGAAGCCTTAGATCTGCATCTCATGAACTCACACCTCAACAGGCTGACAGTAAGGTGGATATCTGTCGTCAGCTTATGCATAATCCCATGGGCGATAGATTGGTCAGGGGAATTGTCACTTGTGATGAAAAATGAGTATATTACCGATACCCTGATGTCTCGAAACAGTATTGTCACCCAGTTATAAGGAGGGCACGGTCAACTGACGGCTGAGTGAGGGACGAGAGGCATTCAGTGTACGCCTACCCATTTATCTCATGTCACAGAGGGGATGGGTAGAAGAGCATCACTAGCCAGTATACCGTCTCTTTCCCCTCTCCCTGACGTCTGGAACATTCGGGATGATTTTCCGGCCCGGGAAGCTTCCCGAAACAGTGATCTTCCTATATAAGGGATGCAGTGGACGAATCAGTTCAGTTCAGTTCTTGGCGAGCAGCCGGAGGAGCGCCGTGCTAGCGAACGGACTAGGAGACTGTGTACGTGCATCAGAGGAGTTGTACGTAGTGGACCTGTGACAGACGAACTGGTGAATTATAATTGCTTGCGCTACGTAATTCTCTGTAATTCTCTGTAATTCGGTGCAAATAAAGAACATTATGAGTTTGTGCAATTGGACTTTTAATTTCACGAACCCACAAAGTCACAGTATTTTGATACCCACCAACCTGCCAAAGTCATTGTTAAAAAAACTGATTTAGGTCCCAAAGAAAAGTTGTGTGTCTCGTGACACTTTGAAGGTGTGATACAGAGGGAGTTTGATCCAAACTGATGGGCTATTGATCTGGATCTTTATTCTTAACTGGAACGAGTTTACGAAGCTTTGAGATAACCGAAAAGGAGTTCTATTGCAATGGGACAATGACTCATTCCATACTTCACGAACAACATTGGAAGAGTTTCAGGAATTGGGAGGGACCGACTGCTACCACACCCATCATGCAGCCCTGATATTGTACCGTCAGAATATCTATTTCTATCCATGGACCATTTTCTAAGTGGAAGAAATTTTGACAACTTTCAAAAAGTGCAAGTGGATGTCACCGAATTTTGGCATCAAAAACCACAGACTGGTACCATCGTAGGATAATAAACCTGGCTCAATGGTGGCTTAAGACCATAGAATCTAATGAACTTTGCTTTGTAAATTTGTTAAAAGCTTGTCATTGACACCTTTCAGATAAATTTGTTAAAAACGACATGACTTATGAGACTATCTATACTAATATCAATAATCGAATGTAAGACAATACAGAAAAATTAATACGCAGTACCTTTTCTGAAATTTAGAGCTTTGAATTCAAATATTTTTAAAGGCTTTTATAATTTGTATGTATAAGGTGATATCTAGCTGCATTAAAGAAAGTGTATTTTAAAAATGTTTACTCCTTAGCTAATTTATCGAGCAACATAGCTTACGTGATCTATTCTGCAGCTCATACATCTCCCAAGGTTTCTTCAACCCTTCCGATCACTGGCTGAGATGTAATTTGTGCTCTGATTTAAATAGGAAATAGGTAAATAATTATAAGGCTTAAGTTATGGTTAACAAGGTGCACTGAGAAGAAACATCGCAGTGATTGCATACCAAGAACTGAAAGTGATACTTATGAGGTCGAAAATGGTTATTGTAAACACACGCTCAGAGGATCCAGATCCATTAAGTAACTTACAGTACGTAATTAGACAATTACCTGTTGTAATACACGAAAAAACCGTAACAAGAAATAAATCAAAATGACTTTTCCATATTTTATTGGACATTATGAAACAAATGTGGAGTTGAACTGTGAACAAATGGAAGTGCTACATAAAAAGTATGTAGTCAAGGCCTTCTTATTCACTCTGTTGTTAATGAATTAATTGAAGTAACACATGTCTCGGTTGTTAGGTTAGGTATTTGTTTGTGCACCCGAAATAAATATTTCGATTTCTGGATATTATGAAGCTGTAAAATTTTATAAAAATGAGTGACATTGCGGTTCAAGAAGCTGTGGATCTAGCATGTTCATCATTTTTACTAGCGAAGTCGAAGGAAACAGTCCATTTCACGAAGCATCTACTAGAGTTGTCTCGGAGAGGCTTAATAATTTGTATAATTCTGGTTAAAATCCGTGCTCCACCAAAGATATTTGTGCGAGGGATCCTTTTGCCGAAGCGAGCTGGTAGGAAAAGAAAGAGACAGATAGCGTTCAAGCCTACTCGTGTGATCGTGTAACTCTCCACCCGGGAGAATCCGGGCGACCTGCACCTGCTCTTGGCTCTTGACTCTTGGATTATTCTCGCCCCACTGCGAGAGTCCGTGAGGCTTCGTTTGTCTTCGTGTGACGTCGACAGGTTTCGTGAAACCTCCAGATACTGCGATTGGTGTATATAAATGATGGATTGAACTAGACAGTCCCCACTAAACGTCGTTCTAGACTGTTCGGGTTATCCCGCATGGCTTGCGGGCACCCGAGGTAACCCAGGAGCTAATCTAAACAGCAGCTAAAGCTGAGCACCTCATAACTCATCTAAGGTGTTCAAAATAAATATACCACAGTCCTGTCCTTCAACCCGAAGGCACATAAAACTGTAACCTCAAAAGGAGCTCTAACCTCAAAACCCACATCACATCCTACTAAATCCCAATTGAAAAATCTTACATGCGGCAAAACCCTTAACGGGTGGGCACGCAGAAAAAAACATCTGACATTATACAGCCAGCCAGCACTTCGAGCGAGCGACAGCTTAGTTCCGACAGGAAGCCGTAAGGAGTGAAGTTGCAAGTGAGCAGTGTGCAGACAGCCTGGAAGATTGCATATGCGTGTGTTACGTCATTTTGCTATTGGCAGAGCTGTACAAGAGTAATTTTACGGAAATACAGAATATTTTGAATACCTGCAAATTGGACTCTTAATTAAGGAACCCACAAAGTCACAATAGACTGAAGAAATTGGGTGAATTGAATCGTTTTTAAAGGTAACATGTCCACTAGCACAGTAATGCATACATTTGTATATTTTACAAAGGATTTATTAATAACTTATTCTTTTTATTATGCTGTTAGGTATTACGTCACTTCCTACCGTAAATATTGATGACCTGGTTCATTCTTGTTACTATGGCAATTGAAAAATGAACTGTAAATTTAGCTTACACAACCAAATACGAGTTAACACGATTTACTTGCGAATTAAGTAGTGCAAAAATTAAATTTTAAACCGTGCTTCACAAACATACGTCTATAACCTTGGACGTATAAAATTCTTGCATTAAAATTAGAAAAGTTGAGTTCAGCGTAGAAAAGAAATGTACTACAGCTCTGCTGTCTTCAGGCTGCAGAATTTATTTACCCTGTTGCGAAAAGCTTTACGGCCTGTTCTCTCAGTTGAGTGGCCAATAATTTCTTGAACACGAATTTAACGAGAAGCAAAATTACGAAGCGTTCGCTTTCCTCTTTCTTTAATTCTTTTATTGCTGCCATCAATTTGGCAGCTGTCCTCCCGACGGCGGACTCGAGTGGAAGTAAACAACCGACGAGCCACAAGGGAGGATATTACGCAATTTTATGCCAGTTAGTCTCCCATTATCGTAAATGCTGGCCATTTGATACAACTTTTAACGATCTCACCCGCGCTTTTCTCTGTTCATTCGTCTTATTTGGCACGTTGAGTACCCTGTCTTTGATCGATATGTCTTATTTAGGGTTGTCATCTCGATACCTCGATATTCTGAATACTTAGTGTCACCGAAGTACACCTGATAGTTGAGACAATCTTTTGATACATCTCATTTCGTCTAAATTTGCAAGTTTTGCCTTATTGAAGACTACGTTATTGTCCAAAATGCATTTCTTGGTAGAACTTCACTGCATTGCATCTAAGTGAGTGAATCCAACATTCCATAGACGTTGTCTTAGTGAAAACATATGGGAAGCTGTGTATATACTTCTGTAATATGCAGCATTAACTGAGCTCACTTTTCTGACCTTTTTTATGATTTCTACTGGGTGCGTCCAAGTCGTACGATGTCTTACAGCATCCTCCTTTGTTGTCATGTACTGCCTTTTTTAATGAGAAGAAACCCAAAGAGGTCAGCTTCTAAATAACATGAGAATAGCTAAAGTCTTCAGAACCACATCAACAGAAGCGCTATGTATAAAAAAAAAAAAAAAAAAAAAAAACGGAAAAAATTACAAAATATGACCTCATACTCGAATATGAACAGGAATGTGGAGTAGTTAGTAGAAATTATAGTATTTTTTATTTATTTTTATTAGTTTTATTTTTTATATCCAATGTCATAAATGTACGTCTTTTTTATTTATTTTTCAAGGACAAGGAGAAATGAAATAAGTCTATTTATGTGCTAAGTGAGATAAGGAAGAAGGATGCGCTCTGATTCTTTTTTCTTTGTAAGTCTCATAAATTAAAGTCCAAATACTTATTCAGGAGTTCAGGATGTTCCATATTGTTGTGGACCAGGATTGTAAGGGGGGGGGGTGAAAGACTTACAAACCTAATCTGCAACTGGGGGTGTAGCTACTGAAAGGTTAGAGCGAAATAAATATGTGTATCAAACCGAACTGAAGAGAAGAAGCCTAGTATTTCTACAGGGCACTCCCTGGATCTGGAAGAGATCAGGGGCGCTTTGGTAACATTTAAATACATAATAACATAATGCAACTTTACCTTTGGCGATGTGATGTTTGTATGGCGTGAACCTTGTGTGACTGTCAAAAGGTGTACGATCTGGTACGCCCTGCTGGCTATCTTACTCGTGGTAGCACTTTGAAATAAACTCTTGTTGATTCTTACAGAGACCGCCAGCATGTCTCCTCTCAAATCTCTGTGAAGTCTCTCCCGCGGGGGCTATCTCAACCAAGCTTAAATAGGGGCCCTACCAAAATATCAACTCAGCTATTCCCACGCTGTTAATTTGCACCATATTGCGCAATCATCATTTACATCATTGATAACATGTTTAAACTTGTTACTGACCAACTAAGCATTATTTCTCTTGATCAGCAGGATGTGTTATTCATTGTTTAAAACACGGAGAACAATTTGAGGCCTGTTACCAGCCACCTGTGAATTATTTCCCTACGCCAGCAGGATGTATGATTCACCAGTCCAAAGTACATGTTTTGCCAGTCAGCAGAATTTACAGTTAATCATACAGATTTTTACCCACAGCTGTGCCCAGACTCAAGGCATCGAAAATAAATGTTACGGAATAATAATTACAGAAATTTCCAAATCTTGCTCAGCCTATACACGCAACAATATGTTAGGCTATCGTCTCAACCTGTATCTTTCAGCCTTTAGCCATGATTTAAACTCTAATAAAGTCGGTTGTTCGAAACTCAGGCAGTAATGGCAGAAACCAAAAGTCAACCATCTCCGTGGGTGCTCTGTTGCTCCCTTCTGGAAGTTCCAAGCTAACAAAACTGAGGTTACAGAATTCTCAGACGTTATCCCAATCAAGTGTCCCGTCTGCTTCTTGGTCCATTTCCAGATGTTGCGTACCATTACGCAGCTCGTTATTCTATGAATTTGCGTATCTACGTCTCCACAATGTTTACACCACGGCGCCGGCAGTATATTGAGTTTGTTTCTTAGCTTCCGTGGGAACGATTTCGTTTTCAAACTGATACAGGGTTACTGTCCAATGGTACGAAGCGATAGCCAAAGAGTTTCCTTATATTTTTCCAGGGAGGATTTGGATATTTGAGAACAATCGCCGGTACTGCCAAGAAATCCTTTACTACTCCCTTATATATAATTTTGGATGTTAACATCGTTGTTGTCCTTTCAATTAAAGGCAAAACTCCCTCATAGTCCCTTCGCACCTGCCGAAAGGCTGCAGGAGCTACCATATGTGCGCCAATCACTTGTTTGCTGAACTGTATATCCTGTTGGCTACCTTGGCCATTGATGGCTGTTAGGATAGAACGCAATAACAGGGCACGACACTTCACTTGCACATCCACCAAATTTCATCCGCCACTATTTATGTCCCTCCGCAACTGTGGTCGGGCAATTTTGTAGAACTGATTCTTCCAAATGTAATAGCCTATTGCCCGTTCTAACCGTTGTGAGCACTGATGGGGCATCGGAAGCACCTGTGCCACGCACCACAGCTTCGCCAGCACAAAGGTATTCACGTGCCAAATTTTCTGCACAAAATTCAAATTCCTCGTCAACTGTGAGGTCAATGTATATATGCAGTGGTTAGAAATTCTTCTCCAGTTTACTGCGATCATACTTCGTTACTCACTCTTGGCCATTTCATTTGCCTATTCCTTTACCAAATCGTTTATTTTGGCTATAACGCCACATGCTGGCGATGTTTTCATGGCAAATGGAAAGCTTTACTTGATTATCCTACAAATAGCCTAAAGAATTTCACTGCATTCTGCATGACTTCTCTATAATTAGTAGACCATAAGGGATAGAGAAGTTTTCTACTAAAAGGTATATATTTTTAAAGATCACAAATTATTTCACATACATTTTTGCTTTCTTCAGTGATTCATTTTTAATATACTCCTGGAATGCCTGAATATCCTAATATAAATTCTTTCAACTGGGAATGATTTTTTTATCGTTCTTTCTTAACTTCTCTTCTCCTTCACTCTTTCTTTCCCTTACGAAGGTTACTATTTATATTCTGAGCCTTGGCAATGTTGAATGTTGTGGGCGCAATCTGACGTTTCCAATGGAAAGTTTGACATATTAGGCGTTATCTACTTCAGACATTTCGTCAATAGAGCGTCACTTGTTTTGTTTACATTAACTTGAAAATTTTGTCTCAAAAAACTTAGAATTAACTCATGAAAATGCTCGTGAAACGATTTGTTTAGGACCTTCGACTTGGATTATCAAGACAAGAGTGCCTCGATCAACTAACTTCCACATTTGGTGACGTAGCTCCATTCTTTGCCGCTGTGAAGCACCGGTATATCAAATTTAACTGAGGCCGCCGTTCGCTTAATGATGTGTTCAAAACTAGTTGCTGTGTCATAAAACATTGAAGCTGTGCAGAAACTAACAATGAAAGATCGTCATGCGACATATTGTGAGATTAAGACATTAATTTTACCAGCATATACAAAACATTGCATGATTATTTAGCCATGAAAATGGTTTGCTCTCACTTGATCCCACATTCATTGTCCAAACTCAAAAAGATACTCTTGGCGATTGGTGTATAAAAATGCTCAAGTTATGCAATGGCGGTGCCTCAAAATATGTATATAATATTGTAAAATGGGACAAATTATGGATCTATGCATATGAGCTGGAATGTAAACAGCAGTCGACTGTATGGGTGTTTCAAGATGAGGCAAATCCGCCCCCCCCCCCCAAAGTTGATCACACTCGAAGCACATCGAAGCAAATGGTCGCCTGATTTTTCAGTAAAACTGGCAACAGCGCTTTTAGAGAAACATAAAACGGTCAATGCCCAATCATACACAACCATTTATTTGCCGAAAGTGTTCGGTGAAGCAAGGAAAAACAAGAAGAACCATAGAATAGTTCAAGGCAATGCGAGAAGACACACGTCTCTTCTAATAGGGTATTTGAAGGCTAAAAAGAACGAATTGATTTGCCACCCAGACTTCATTTTGTTTCCGAACATTAAGAATAAGTTACGTTGACAGCATTTTCGTCGGCAGTAGGCGCCTTGATGCCTTTAAAAACCATGTTTTGGTGATGTCTCAATAAGACTTGAATAAACACTTTGACAAATGGTTCAAACGCATGCAAAGTCTGCCCAGCACATGCAGGCAAGGTAGAGGAATGTGCAACGACTGCATGGTGTTTATGCTCGCCTTCCGGGTATAACAAGGATACCAGGTCCGCTAAATATACGCAAGTTCTGTCAGATAGCTCACCCATACATAATATCACGGCAGTTACTGCCCGCCTTGGTAGCGTAGATGCTAGCGAGTTCGAATCTCGGTCAGGGTGAGTTACCTGGATAAGGTTTTCCGGGGTTTTCACTTATCGTTCAAGAGGAATGTCGGGTAACTCTAAGCTCCATGGACCCTGACCTCATTTGAGCATCATTTCACCCATTCCACTCATCGTCCGATATGACTTAACGTTGGCGGACGTAAATTACAAAAAAAAAAAAAAAAAAAAAAAAAAATGCAGTTACTGCAACGAATAAGTGACATGGCTCTAGCAGCATGGATGATTCATATTTACAATCGCACTCATTTCTTAGTAAACAGAGCAGATTAACAGTCAAAACCCTTTCATTCCTCTCTTGCCTTCTTGTAGTGGGTAGACAGTATTGATCATAAAGGGGAATAATTTGAAAAACCATAGAGCAGTTTTAATTAGCAATTATCTACTTTGTTTTAATTAGTAGGTTCAGATTATAAATAGTGCCCATCATCTGCTTCCTTCTTTCTTTCTCTTATCCTTCTTTCTTTCTTATCCTTCTTTCTTTCTCTTATCCTTCTTTCTTTCTCTTATCCTTCTATCTTTCTCTTATCCTTCTATCTTTCTCTTATTCTTCTTTCTTTCTCTTATTCTTCTTTCTTTCTCTTATTCTTCTTTCTTTCTCTTATCCTTCTGTGTATATTTCTGGTACCCTTTAGTCTTTCATATTCTTATCCTTCTGTCTTTCTTTCTCCATCTTCTCCCTCAGACTTTCTTCCTCTTCTCCTTTTGTATTTCTCTCTCTTATCCTTCTAAACTTCCTTTCTCTTATTCTTTCTTTCTTTCTTTCTTTCTTTCTTTCTTTCTTTCTTTCTTTCTTTCTTTCGTTCTTTCTTTCTTTCTTTCTTTCTTTCTTTCTTTCTTTCTTTCTTTCTTTCTTTCTTTCTTTCTTTCTTTCTTTCTTTCTTTCTTTCTTTCTTTCTTTCTTTCTTTCTTTCTTTCTTTCTTTCTTTCTTTCTTTCTTTCTTTCTTTCTTTCTTTCTTTCTTTCTTTCTTTCTTTCTTTCTTTCTTTCTTTCTTTCTTTCTTTCTTTCTTTCTTTCTTTCTTTCTTTCTTTCTTTCTTTCTTTCTTTCTTTCTTTCTTTCTTTCTTTCTTTCTTTCTTTCTTTCTTTCTTTCTTTCTTTCTTTCTTTCTTTCTTTCTTTCTTTCTTTCTTTCTTTCTTTCTTTCTTTCTTTCTTTCTTTCTTTCTTTCTTTCTTTCTTTCTTTCTTTCCTTCTTTCCTTCTTTCCTTCTTTCCTTCTTTCCTTCTTTCCTTCTTTCCTTCTTTCCTTCTTTCCTTCTTTCCTTCTTTCCTTCTTTCCTTCTTTCCTTCTTTCCTTCTTTCCTTCTTTCCTTCTTTCCTTCTTTCCTTCTTTCCTTCTTTCCTTCTTTCCTTCTTTCCTTCTTTCCTTCTTTCCTTCTTTCCTTCTTTCCTTCTTTCCTTCTTTCCTTCTTTCCTTCCTTCCTTCCTTCCTTCCTTCCTTCCTTCCTTCCTTCCTTCCTTCCTTCCTTCCTTCCTTCCTTCCTTCCTTCCTTCCTTCCTTCCTTCCTTCCTTCCTTCCTTCCTTCCTTCCTTCCTTCCTTCCTTCCTTCCTTCCTTCCTTCCTTCCTTCCTTCCTTCCTTCCTTCCTTCCTTCCTTCCTTCCTTCCTTCCTTCCTTCCTTCCTTCCTTCCTTCCTTCCTTCCTTCCTTCCTTCCTTCCTTCCTTCCTTCCTTCTCTCCTTCCTTCTCTCCTTCCTTCTCTCCTTCTCTCCTTCCTTCTCTCCTTCTCTCCTTCTCTCCTTCTCTCCTTCTCTCCTTCTCTCCTTCTTTCTTTCTTTCTTTCTTTCTTTCTTTCTTTCTTTCTTTCTTTCTTTCTTTCTTTCTTTCTTTCTTTCTTTCTTTCTTTCTTTCTTTCTTTCTTTCTTTCTTTCTTTCTTTCCTTTTTTCTCTCTTTCCTTCTTTCTTTCCTTCTTTCTTTCTCTCTTATTCTTCTTTCCTTCCTTTACCTCTTATCCTTCTATTCTTTTTCCTCTTGCTCTTATATTTCTTTCTTTCTCTCTCTTTTGCTTTCTTTCCCTCTCTTTTCCTTTCTTTCTCTCTCTTTTCCTTTCTTTCTCTCTTTTTTCCTTTCTTTGTATTTTATTCCTCTTTCTTTCTCTTTATTATCCTTCTTTCTTTTATCTTTTCTCTCTCTCTTATTCTTTTTCTTTCTCTTTCTTATCCTTCTTTCTTTTATCTTTTCTCTCTCTTATTCTTCTCTCCCCCTTTTCCCTCTTATCTTTCTTTCCTTCTTTTTCCTCCTTCTCTTATACTTTTTTCCTTCTCCCTTACCCTTCTTTCTTTCTCTTTCCTATATTTCCCTCTCTTTCTCTTTTGGTTTCTTTTTTTTTCGATTCAGAGAATCCCAGTACATTCAGTTTCAGTGAAATCTCCTTTCCAATTTGAGTGAAATAGTCTTCTCTACATAACTGTACTGGTATATTAGGGAATGTAAAATTAAGGTATACTTTCTGAAAATACAAAAGAACGATAAAAAAGGTAATACAAAATAAAAACTAACCCAAACAAAGGCAGTGTGGTTTTTAAGGAGGTATTAATTCTTCGTATGTTATCTTTCAAGATAGGAAAGCTACCTACCAGTGTTAGATTGAGGTTATGTCTCTCGTAGACACACGAGTAAAGACATATACATTTTTAAAATCAGTTATTTTAGATTGCGGAAATCCAGAGGTTGGTATAGAAGAATATTTTGTATTTTTGCTATAGGTATACCTACAAGGGATCTATAAGGAAATGTGTCGTACACCTGTGCAGGGAATATCCGGTGTACAGAACATCGAATGGAGACTGCGTGCTCGGTCGGAATTTGATTGTCAGTGCCTTTGGACAGGGCTTGGCTTTCTGAAAGGCTTACTTACTTCTTTGTCGCGCAGGAGATAAAAGCCATCCGTGATAACATAAGGATAACGAACTTAAGCCTTACTGCGATCTAGCGTCTGTAAAGTTCTTCTAGTCAAATTACCTCTCTGCTGGGGATATTTTTTTTCGTACAGCACGTGTCTCAAGGGAGTTGTAATTTATTATTTCCTGCTACTGAGCTAAAAGTGTGCGGCACGAAATTCAATTTCTGCTCTTGCATTAAATGAGCACATAGAAATTTCAACCAACACAAAAATTTTTAATTGGATTTTCTGATATTAAAAGTTAGATTATTGCTAATTACGCAGCTGCATGTCGTGTCTCAAGCCCTACTTCTACAGACCTCCAGACTTCAGCGAAAATATATACTCAGAGTTCCTCTGAATACCCCTTCAACCTATTCCTGCTGAGTTTCTTTTTTAGAAATGGAAGTCACTAAAGCATTCCCTCTAACTTTTAAACTTTGGTATAGATATTATGATGATACTTTTGCAATTGTTTCTGATAAACTCGTAAACGATGCTTTAAAATTACTAAATGTGCAAGATTTGCTGTAATATTTACATTAGGAACTGAAAATTATCAATTTCTTCCTTTTCTAGATCTAAGGATATTAATCTTTGGTATTTATAGGAAGTCTATTCATATTGATAATTCCATAAAAATAAAAGTTGTAATCCTTTGTCAGATAAATTTGCTGTTTTCAGTTGTTTGATTTAGAGATTACTAAACATACCCCTGAATAAAGGGGACCTTAATAAAGAATATAACATATCATTAATATTGCTTTAATTAATGACTTTAATACAGACTTTGTATATAAAAATTGCACAATTTAAATATAAAAAAACTGATCATGATATTTCTACCCTTATAAAAATAAAATACCATTATAATTTTAAAAATTTACTACCATCCTTTGGATTAATAAACATATTAAAAAAATTAAAGAGCTTGGTATAAATTAATTCCTCGAAATAAACATGTATTAAACTTTTAATTTTTCTAGAAAAGATAAAATTCCTAATAATAAACAATCTGCTTTTCTTCAGTTTGTTTTGATTGTGATAAAGTGTATATTGGAAAGACAAAACGTAATTTAGAAACCAGAACAAAAGAACATTTTCGTAACATTAACTATAATGAAACTGATAAATTGGCCGTAGCAGATCATTTTTGGTCATTTGGCCATTAAATAAATCCAGAAGTTAAATTATTAAAATAATTAGATGATCTGAGAGATTAAATGGTTTAGGAAAATATATTTATTTAAAAAAAAAAAAAAACATACATCGTGTAATGAATTTTAAAATACCGGCAGTCGATTCTGTTTTTAAATTAGTTTTATTTTCAGATTTTGGTAGTACTAACAAGAACAGATTAACATCTAGCGTTTGTAACGATGTGGACAGCTTTGTTTCCGGCTGAGGATGTGTAAAAGTTTTACATGAAATCGCGATTCCGGACAATTTCAATTCATGCCAGAGGATAGGGCGCCCGGTGCCTCCGAGGCTCTTTCCATAGGGCAAGATCTAGAGACTAACAAGCCCCCCATCTGGTCCTGTGGACTCAAGACGCGATGGAAGTGGATACGCCACTTACGCGCCCCAACTCCAAAATGGGAAGGCTACCGATGTCCTCGGTGGGGCCGCCTGGTGATCTAGCACACCTTCTACTAGCTATGCTGGCTAGTACGCGGGAATATTAATCGCTTTCCTCAACTCCGTGCCCCACGGGTATCGGGAACCACTGCACCCTCGAACAGCAATCCGAACAACTCTATCATAGAGGGGCACAACAGTTCGGCCTGAGGTTCCTCTAGTAACGTCAGAGGTACCACGAGTGCTAAGGGTCCGCAGCGTCCGCACTTTGGCAGCTGAAAGGGACGGATCTCCTCCCCTACGGGGAAACAACTTCTAAGAAAAATATAACCTTTTCTTATAAGTGAAGTTTTAACTTAAAACTTGTTATATTTGTAGATATTTGCTTGCTTCACTGTTAATAGCTTCATATTTTTCGTATTTAACGTTTATCATTTGTTATCAAGACTAATTCTTTTATGTAGCATGACGATATGCCTTTCGAAAATTAAGACACTTAATGAATTTCTGAACGCACTATACCACTTAATATTTCACAACAGGCAATTGTCAAATATTGGTGAATCCTTCCATACCTTCCTGATAATTCGTGATTGTGAATTAACAATATGTTCATATTATTTATTAAATTCATCTTTATTCAGGGGTATATTTATTAATACATAAATCAAACTATTGAAAACACCAAATTAATGTGAAGAGGATTAAAAGTAAATATAATATAAAATAATGTCACCCAATCATCGGAAGACACGACCAACTGATGCCTGAGTGGGGGACAGGAGGCATTCAAACCACGCCTGCCCATTTATCTCTTGTCACTAACTAAGGGGATGGTTTGGAAAATGTCACTGGACGCTGGCCGCCTCTTTCCCCTCCCCCTGACGTCTGGGACAGTCGTGATATTTCATCTATCCCGGAACCTTCTAGATAGGTCAGTTGGTCTTATATAAGCGACGCGCGGGGCTGGAAGAGAGATCAGCTCTTGGCGAGCAGCCGTAGGGAGCGCCGTGCCTGCTAACGGACTGGAAGACTGCGTACGTGTATCAAAGGAGTTATATGTAATTGTGAGTCTGGTGGATTGTAATTGTGTGCCCTACGTAATTCTGTGTAATCGGCAAGTGTTACAACTGTAATTCGGTGGGAAAAAAGAACATTTTGAGTTTGTGCAATTGGAATTTTAATTTCACGAACCCACAGTGACAATATGTTTATATTCTTTATTAAATTCATCTTTATTCAGGGATATATTTATTAATATATAAATCTAAGTATTAAAAACAGCAAATTGATGTGAAAAGGATTAAAAATATATATAATATAAAACAATATTAATAACTATAGTATTTAAATATCAATATTATTACTATTGTTAATCCCTTTAAACCAGTTTCGAGCTGTGCTGTAGGGAAAAACAGACTCTGCCTAGCCCTTCTGTAACGCTGTATAGGTCTCAACTGAAGATTACAGTGGTAGGTGATACTGAACATTTTAATATAATTGGTATTATTAATATTAATAAAATGTGTTAAGTAAAATGTATTTTTAGACGTTAACAAGGAGAAGAATAACTTTTCAATTTGTAATGCTTTTGTTTGTTGAAAATAAAAGAAGTTTTATGTGTTCCATATAAATATGTGTGTGTACTTGCATATTTAGTTAATAACCCGGTCCATTATCACTTCAGTTTTACTTTCTCGGCTTTGAAACCTCCCTTGGATTTATACAAATCTTCCAAAACCAAAATTGGGCAAATCGGTTGTTACTCTCAAGTTTTTTGTGAGAATAAGAAATTATAATTGTATTAGACTGTTCCAAGTCTTTTTTTGTGAATTTTATAATCTAGTGCCAAATAATTTGAGAAAATTAAATGCCCACTTATGGATACACTCAAAATCGGTACTTTGTCTTGCGGTATCTCATCATACACACTATTACCGACAATCTCCATCAGATATCACTGTCGCATGACGGCATGCGTTGAATTTGTGTACCTCCATTGTCTGGCATTGTCCATTATGTGACGTTTATGTTTATTGTTGACCTACATAGCATCACTGCCAGCTATGAGATGTATGCTGTCTACAAAACACTGATGGTGCCTTTAAAAAGTATTATAATCAAGATATTAGCTTTATTCAGGGTAGTTTCAGATTAATGAATGCGTATGCTCAAAATTATTTCGACACTGTTGGTCTCAAATTCTGAAATGTACCAGGGCTATTCACTAAAAATTGATCATAACTCTTTTTGACAATGTACCTTTACTCATCCTCATAATTTCGATGGCCCTTCTCAAAATAGCCTCCCCTGAATGCACTGCACTTGTCTCAGCGTTTCTGTCAGTCTTCAAAGACATGCTGGAATCCATTTTTTTGAGAGATCCTTTGAAATCACCTCCGCAGCCTTCACTACCGCTTCTGATGATGAATAATGCCTCACACGACGGCGTTTCTTCAAGTTGGGGAATAGAAAAAAATCACAGGGGTTGAAATATGTACTCTAGGGAGGGTGAGGGATGCATTTCACGTTAATTTTTGCAAGATATTCAGCAACAACATTATCGTGGTGCAGCATCCATCCTGCTTCACGGAAATCTGGTCTTTTGCGGCTGATATGGACTAGCAATGTGTTTAGGACATCCCTGTGGTATTGTCCGGTTACTGATGTGTGTGCAGGTACAACATGCTGATACACCATTCCATGGAAATCAAAGAATGCGATGAGCATATCCTTCCAAGCAGAAGCAAACACTTTTGCCCTTTTTTTTCAGGGGGGGGGGAGGTTGGTGATGAAAGATTTCCACTCTGAGCTTTGCTGTTTCCTCTCAGGATCAAAATGATGTAGCCAAGTTTCATCAGCAATGATTACGTTTGAAAGAAACTCCGGATCTTCCCCTAACATCAACTTTAACTGCATGCAGACCTGCAGGCGAATGTCCTTTTGTTCGGGAATCAACAGTCTTGGAACCCATCGCGCACAAACACGCCTCATGTGTAATGTTTCTGTCACCAACGTGTGGCTGGCATCCAATGAAATGTTCAGTATTTCATAAAGTGATCTTAAGGCAATTCGTCGATCCTCTCTCACAGTGGCAGCAGCAGTGTTGATGTTTTCTTCCGTAAGAGCAGTAACTGGAGCACCAGGTACACCTTCCTTTGAACTTGATTGTATCCCCTCTTTAGACATTTTAAACCACCTTCGAGCTGTGCTGTAGGTAAGAAGAGACTTTCCATAGGGTTCCTGTAACATTTTTTAGGCCTCAACTGAAGATATGTTGAGACGAAAGCATACTTTAAAAGCCGCATATTGTTCCTCGCGTGTTTCCTCCATTGCAGCGGTAGGCGATACTGAACATGTCTGAAATTGCCTGGTTCTCACAGGCGGGCACCAGGAGTACCAACAATGCAACTACTACGGCTACTACGTCTCACATTAAGCTAACAGAATATAATAAGATTGAATAATATTGCGAAATATTATGACCGTAGAAGAATTATTATTGTTTTTATTGAACAGATTTCTTTGACTAAATTTTCTTACTTTTAGGAAGTGGCAGGGGATGTTTATTGATAAACACGTGTGCTTTGAAACCTTGTACTCTCGCAAAAACTTGTTTTATGATATTTGTCCACGCTTTCCATACTTAATGTATTTAGTTCTACAGACAATAGACAACTGAATGCTTACAATAATAGGATTTCATTAAAAATATCTGATATAATGCATTCCTTTTGAACATTTTATAACTAAACCTGCATTTTTTAAGACAATTTTTAAAAAGATGTATAGTATGGAACATCTGCATTATGAGTTTATGCTACAAAATATAAATGGCAAAGGAATTTTCATTATGTTTAGAAATTGGTATAAATTCACACATCTTAAACATATTTTAAAATCATTACCAGTGCATTACTTTAAAACGCACAAATAGAGACAAATGATATGTTATATACGAATATATTCCGATACTCTTTGCTATTGGTTTGTATAAGCCAATAGTCATTCTGTCGCGACAAGCGGCTACGCGCACAAAAATTTCGGCGTGACGAAATAAGGGACAAATAGTGTAATGCGGAGATAAAAGCTTGCCGCACCAGATACAGACAGCTGAATGGAAGTTTCGATTTCTTATTTGTTACAGAATACTTCAGAAATGTCTATTAATATGAATAGAGATTTTAGTTAATTTATGGAAATTATTTATTTCTTCATATTAGCCGTGTGTAGCTAAGGTTTTTGATAGTAAGGCAACAGTAGTTTCCAATCCCATTGGTCCTGGACCCGTAAGACCAAGGACCCGGGCCTTGGATACTCCGGGGCTCGTTCCATAGGGCAATACATTGAGTCTAAAAAGCCCTCCCCCCGCGGAGCACAACGTCAAGACGGGATTGAAGTGGATACGCCACTTACGCGCGACAACCCCTCAAGCAAGAAGACTACCGAAAACCTCGGTGGGGCCGCCTGATGATCTAGCACACCTTCTACTAGCTTTGCAGGCTAGCACCCGGGACTTATGTGGCAACCCTTTACCCCCTCCGGGCGACCGTAGCCTGGCCGGAGGTACCCAATTACCCGTGGATGCAGGGAACACACTGCCCCTCGAGCCCAATCCAATCCGAAGAACTCCCCGACGGGAGGGTGTCGGCAGTGATAGTCAACATGAAAAATTCAACGCCATGGCCGGGTTGTGAACCACTAATCTCCTGGTTTCCGTCCAGTCGCTCTCGCATTCGAGATACACCGTTTATGGCGACTTACTGTTTTAAGTAGTTGAGTCTCAGGCTTCATCATATAACTTTTAATATTTTAGTTAATTGATGGAAATTAATTATTTCTTCACACTAGCCGTATATAGCGTAAGATTTTTGATAGAGTCAACATGAAAAATTCAATGCCATGGCCGTGATTTCAACTACGGATCTCCTGGTTTCCGTCCAGGCACTCTAACCCATTGAGCTACCATGAAATTGAATTTTTCATGTTGACTTTGTATCAAAAACCTTAGCCTATACACGGCTAGTGTGAAGAAATGAATAATTTCCATCAATTAACTAAAATAATAAGAGTTAAATGATGAAGCCTGGGACTCAAGTACTTACGATAGTAAGTCGGCACAGACGGTGTATCTAGAATGCGAGAGCCCTTAGTGGACTACCGGTGAAATGAGTCAAATTGAGAATTTAATGGTATGAAGGCAAGTTGGCCATGGTAGCTCAATGGGATAGAAAGACTGGACGGAAACTAGGAGATCCGTGGTTGAAATCCCGGCCATGGAATTAAATTTTTTAATGTTGACTATGTATCAAAAACCTTAGCCTATACACGACTAGTGTGAAGAAATGATTAATTTCCATCAATTAACTAAAGTGGTAAGAGTTAAATAATGAAGCCTGGGACTCAAGTACTTACGATAGTAAGTCGCCACAAACGTTGTATCTCGGATGCGAGAGACCCTAGTGGTTTACCGGTGAAATGGGTCAAATTGAGAATTTAGTGGCATGAGAGCAAGTTGGCCATGGTAGCTCAGTGGGTAGCTCCTGTCCAAGGAATTGAATTTTTCAGGTGTTCTCTGAGTAGATGTACTTAAGGAAGCTGCGACTCGCCAAGGGACAGTCGTAAACGGAGTCGAAATAAGAGTGTAATCGGAATTGAGTATCGTGTGCCTGAAACTGTGTTTTGAAAGTGAAAGCTGTTGTTTTTGGTCCAGGACCTTGAAGACTGAATTTGTGTATATTACGTAATTCTGCTACTGTAAGGTTTGACCAAAGTGTTTCTATGGAAATAAAGAGCATTTTAAATTACTGTAACTTGGACTTTTAATTCTATGAACCCACAGAGTCATAATACTGCCGCGACTGATGGCTATGCGCACAAAGAGTTCGGTGCGGAGATACATGGGAGAGATAGCGCACCACGGAGATAAAGAGCTTGCCCAAACAGATAAAGCTAGCTGTCTGGAACGTTCGTGTTTTGTCTGGTGCCATCTTAAATAACATTCTATTATCTTCTAGAAACATGAAGAGGTATATAAAACGGAGCCGCGATTGCCAGTGTGTGTCAGAGTCCTAATGACAGAGTAATTGGAACTGAATCGTGTGCCTCAACAGAATTTTGAAAGTGGATGCTTTTGTTTGTGGACGGCGACCTTGTAAGATTGTAACTGTGTATGTGATGTAATTCTGCTACTGTAAGTTCTGACCAAAGTGTATTTTTACTGAAATAAAGAACAGTTTGGGTTTTTGCAAATTGGACTTGAAATTGTCCGAACCCACAAGTTCACAATACGTATCTGGAAAGGGAAATCCTGCTTTGTGTCTTGTTTAAGAAAAGAGTTTAGCATAATGGTAATTTCTGAGAACTTTTCTCTGTCAATATGAAGTACACGAGTAAGGGGTCCTTTTCAGACATGTTATACAAGTTTAGATATCATAATAAAAGTTCGACAATGTTTTTAGGGGAATGCAGCACCGAAATTGACTAAAAATATGGGAAAAACACTTTGTTTTTGAGCTAATAAAATACCTTGAACCTTGTAGTACCATAATGCAACTAAATTTCTGATACCTTCATATGACAATTTAAATGCCCGTGCGCACGTGCATGCCGGCCCTTGGATCCACAAAATTGTCATTTGATTTCGATTGAATGTAGTAATTAATACATCTCAAATTAACGGGCAAAGTTTATGGTGGAATTTTGTGTGTTGGTATGATGGTTATTTCTTACAATATGTGGCACCATGGAAACAAAACGCTGGCTATAAACGTTGAAAGCAATTAGTAATGTTTATATTTTGCTTTTGTATGAGTTTCTATCGTTCGGGATTTTCTTATGTTTCTCGTTAAACTACATACTGTTTATATATAATTGATGAGATTTAGTCTGCCATTTAACATTTATAATGGAATTTTATACATCAAAACATGCATATAACTGTTACATAGATTATAGGTAAAACATTCTTTGAAACAGAACTTTTGTTGATTGTGTACATAGTGACGATCATGAATAGGCTAAACGATACATGGAAACAAACACCTAAACATAATACAACAATGGGAACATATTTGAGGCTAATGTGGTAAGAAAACTAATGCCTGTGTTCCAAAGGCTGGCATCAGATGAAATCCTAAGAAGATGTTCATTGGGTAAGACACAAAAATCAAATGAATGTTTACATAACATGATATGACATAATTGCCCAAAAAAATATCTGTTCCAAAGAGACTTCAAGTTGCTGTGACTTCAACCATCATGAATTCAACGTTGGTTGTTATTCCTCACTCAAGCTACAGTCAGACATAAGGGACCCAGATTTCCCCAGCATCTCTAAAATATGGCCAAGTGAAGGACCAATTACGCTTACTTCATTCAGCAATTTCTGCGAAGGTTACTTCTAAAACATCCAGAAGGAAACTGAAATTGAAGAACACTGCTGCAGAAGAGAGAAGGAAGAGGCAGAAGGGTCCATCTTACCTATCTGGAGGTTTTTAGTTTGCTTCAAGGCATGTAGCTGAGGAGGAAAATGTTTTGGATTTTAAAATTTGATTTACCCAGTTATAGTTTTTTCAACATCTTTTGTAATTGAAAATGTTCCACACGATGCAGTTTTGATGCAGGCCCTCTAACTTTTTCAACACATGTTCTTAGAAGAAAAAAGGTTTCTCTCATATGAATTCTTAATATTCATTATATTTTTAAAGTTATTGATGTAAAAATTCAAAGTTTTAATCAATTTTTGGCTTTTTTTGTTCGCTCCATACATTATTTTTCCCTCTGGAACTAAAGACAGTATAAGAAATGCATATGATAGAGTTTTATACATAACAATCTGAATATTTTTAGAAACAGAAAAAAAAAAAATTGAAAATTGTCATCACGTGGAGCGGTTTGAGTTTTCCCCAAATTTTGAAATTCACAAATTAATTACTCAAAAGCTATTGTAGATATAATAACCAAATTTTGAATTCTGTGTCCGCTATGCATTAGAACTATGTGGTCGAAATTTCAGAAAGATTGGTTGAAAATTACTGGATATGGGGTTTCCGGTGATGCATCCCCTTGTAAAGAAGTCATTGCATTTAGTGAGTAATTTTACAACAGATGTTATTTTACAGATAATAGGTTACTTCGAGAAAGCAAGTAGAGGTAGTATGTGGGAAGAATTCTGAAACCTTAAACTAAAGGTAGCATTTTGAAGTACAAGGCTTTACATCCTGAAAGATTTAAGAGCTTCTGAGAGCCCTTCAAAGGATCTGGCACTTAGCAGAATGAATGGTCAACTAAATTTAGGGGTGGGTCTGAAAGCCCGGGGGCTTTTTGTTGGCTTTCCTCGTGGCAGCTATTGAAGGAGAAATATTGGAGAAAATGGTGCTAACAGCATGGCGACAACAACAGATTTAAAACGTGCAATTTAACATATATTTTGTTACACTACAACATAATCTTATTCAACTTCTGTTGAGAACAACTGGATGTGGTAAATATTCATAGTTTCTGTATAACTTAAGTTATCTCCCCCAAAATCAACCACGAGATGATCAAAAATAAGGTTCTGAGATTCCTTGAATTGTTGTGTACGTCCAGGTGCATCAAAATAACTAAAGACTGTTCGTTATCTTAAGTAACATTTTCTGCCCGCTCTTGGCCACACAGTTTTTAAGAAACTTACACATTACCTGCCTGCGTAATGAAATATATACCCTTAGAACTTTTCGAATCGTCTGTGAACTTCAGTTCATTAAAATTTCTTTTATAATTCTTTATATTTGATAAACTGGGCGATAGAGAGAAACCGATTACGGACATCTGACCTTTAAGTCATGAAATATAATCCAGATAATCTCTTTCGGAGGGAAAAGTCATTATAAAGCTGCCTTTATTACTAGTTCGAATGCTTCAATATACAAATTTTTCTCCCAAGGATTGTCAGTTGTTTCCCAATATTATGGGAAGAGTAGAGACTTTTAAAGCTAGTTCTTAAAACATTTGACTTACGAAAGCCCTTATGTTGATGAATATGAAATAGAATTAGAGAGGGGCTTCGTAAAGTGTTATCACCCTGTAGCTTTTATGCTACAGTGATGAAAATTTGACAGTGTCGTCATTGATCCCTCGGGAAATAGCATTGCTAGTTTCAGTGATTTGAGTCTTTTGTATTTTTACAGTGATTGCATAAGTGACTGAGGTGTAAGATGGAGAAAATTGAGGCTCGTAGTGTGATTAAGTTCCTGTATTTGAAGCACAAAACTGCCCGGAAAATCCATGAAATATGACGACAGCTTATGGAGATGATTTCCCGTGGTATGACCTACTGTGTGGTAGAAGAGGAATTTTCAAACTGGGCACATGTCCCTGACAGATGAGCCAAGAGCTGGTAGACCGTCAAAGACAGACGATACTGTCAGAGTGAAGAAAGTGGAGTGTTTAATACTGGAGACTGACGAACATCCAACCAAATGATCGTAAATGAGACACACCTTATTTATGGTAGCGTGTGGAAAATTATTCATAAGAACTGCACTGTGGGTTCGACATTTCCTAACCCCTTTCCAAATGCAAACACGGCGTGACCTTTCAAGACAAATGTTGATGCAATTGGAGCAGGCTGAAGTTGATATTTTGATCGTCTGGTAATCATGGATTAATCCTGGATCTATCAGTATGATCCAGAGACGAAAACCATGAGCATGGAACGGAAACATGCCGATTTCCCCCTCCCAAAAAGGGCAAAAGATGCAAAGATCAGCTGGTAATGCCATGCTTTTAGATTTCTGGGATTGTCCTGGAGTCATCCTTAAAAATTATCTTGCTAAGGAAGAAACCATCACTGGCAGCTACTACTGGAATCTTCTGGACAAGTTACGAGCAGCTCTGATTAAGAACCGACGCGGTACGCTCTCTGTCTGATAATGCACCAGCTCATTCATCTCAAGTTTCAGTTGACAAAACAATGGAAATGTAGCTTTGACACTTACGGCATCCGCCTTATTCGCCTGATGTCGCACCAAGGGAGCTTTTCTTGCTCCTGGAAATGAATCCGTCGCGTGATTGCCGATTTAACAATAGAAATGATGTCATTAATGAAGTATAAGAGTGGTTTAAAGCGAATTCTGCATATTTCTTCAATCAGGGTATTCGGAAGGTAAAGAAACGGTAGGAAAAATGTGTAAATCAAGATAGTGACTGCATAGAGAAGAACTAACAAGCACATATCAACACAAACTCTCTATCGTATTTTAAAGGGTAATAATTAAAACCTTGACACCCCCTCGTATGCTTCTAGTTTGTAAGCATATCAGTAAGCGACAGAGCATATAGAAGGTAATATGAATTTAACATTGTTTGTTTCTCTACATATTCCCTATATACATAGTGATCTGAGTTACGCAGGCTAGATAATTAGTAGAGTGCATGGTAGTCGAGCTGTTTTCCCACCCTGCATTCATAGAAAGTGAATGTAGATATAATCGGTATTCATCGTGTTTTATGTAACCCATTCGAAGCCCGCCTGTAAAAACATGCAAATAATATGTAATATACAGTATAGCTTTTGCGATGGGTCGATTAGATGCGAGTGCTTTGGAAGGGAAACGAGGTCGATGAGTATGGGTTTGTGTCTGATAACTCCGTAGCAGCGTGGAGCTGTGTACGCAACACTGGGGTGGTATTTACAATTCCACTTAAGAATAGACAGAGGTAAAAGGTCTAAAACTGGCACTTTCTATCTAAATGTTGCATTTATATGAGGCTTTTGAACTGCCCTATTACATAGAACAATTAGGAGAAGAATTGCATTCAACCAAACGTGTGTGTATGTGTTTGTGTTTGTGTTTATGATAATTCAAAAGCTTGCATAATGGCAATATCCTCCAAGGATACCGCTGGAATAATTTCAAAACAATGCTGTCACACCAACCTACACTTTACATCCAAAACTTTCATTTTTTTTAAACTGGGTGTAATTTTTTGAATGAAGCATATGCTTCAAACATTTTCATGGTGAGTAGAATGCACGAACTTTGAACTTTCTAGGAATCTCCTCGGAAACCTTTAACAAACTGAATATTAATATATCTTTAAAACGCAAAATCTGTCATATGATTTCTTTCTGGAGTGAACTATTTCGGAGCTGTCTTTTGTCACTAATCTCAACTTAAAAACAGATTGGTCAAAAAACAAGAACCTTCTTAGTTCTTGGTCGCACAAACGGAATGCAACTTCAAAACCGTAACCTAGAAGACTATCACTTAGTCAACTTTATTCATATATTCCCTTCTACCTACAAGAAAATTAGAAATAATGTAATGTTTATGTCAATTGACGTAAAGTATATAGAAAAATACGTATTTATGAGAAAGACAGGTTGGAACGGCAAAGAAGAGAGACTAGCCAAGGCCAACTATTCATGTCTAGCCTTTAGGAAGTTGTTCAGTTCGGCTAATTACATAGATAGAGGAATAAGTGTTTGTAAGAATAGTTTGTACAAGAGTAGAGAACAGCAGGTTGGAACGGCAAAGAAGAGAGACTAGCCAAGGCCAACTATTCATGTCTAGCCTTTAGGAAGTTGTTCAGTTCGGCTAATTACATAGATAGAGGAATAAGTGTTTGTAAGAATAGTTTGTACAAGAGTAGAGAACGGCAGGTTGGAACGGCAAAGAAGAGAGACTAGCCAAGGCCAACTATTCATGTCTAGCCTTTAGGAAGTTGTTCAGTTCGGCTAATTACATAGATAGAGGAATAAGTGTTTGTAAGAATAGTTTGTACAAGAGTAGAGAACAGCAGGTTGGACCGACAAATTGGAGAGGCTAGCCAAGGTCAACTATTCACGTCTAGCCTTTAGGAAGTTGTTCAGTTCGGCTAATTACATAGACAGAGGAATAAGTGTTTGTAAGAATAGTTTGTACAAGAGTAGAGAACAGCAGGTTGGACCGACAAATTGGAGAGGCTAGCCAAGGTCAACTATTCATGTCTAGTCTTTAGGAAGTTATTCAGTTCGATTAATTAAATAGAAAAAGGAATATTTTTTTTTGTAAAAATAGTTTGTAAAAGAGTAGAGAACGGTAGGTTGGACCGGCGAATAAGAGAGGCTATCCGAGGCCAACTATTCTTGTCTAGCATTTAGAAAGTTGTTCAGTTCGATTAATTACATAGATAGAGGAATTGGTGTTTGTAAGAATAGTTTGTACAGGAGTAGAGAACTACTTGGACCGACATATTAGAGAGGCTAGCCAAGGTCAACTATTCATGTCTAGCCTTTAGGAAGTTATTCAGTTCGATTAATTACATAGATTAATAAGTGTTTGTAAGAATAATTTGTACAGGAGTAGAGAACTACTTGGACAGACAAGTTAGAGAGGATAGCCAAGGTCAACTATTCATGTCTAACCTTTAGGAAATTATTCAGTTTGATTAATTACATTGATAGAGGAATAAGTGTTTGTAAGAATAGTTTGTAAAGGATTAGAGAGAATCATGTTAGTGCGGTGCATGGAATATTCTGAACGTTGAACTTCTATACATACGGATTCGATAGTTACTAATAGCAAGCAATAGAAAGTCTCTTAACATATATGTTAAGAAGTAGATGGGTCACCTGTAGATAAACATGCGCGGTTTCAAACCTGACGAAAGGTAACACATATTTTTCGACATAAACATCCTTAGCATAACTTCATTGTTCATTAAAAGATACCGGTTCTTGTTTTTGTAACATTCGATGAACATAAACTCCCTCTGTTATGCTTTCTGTTAAACTGTTATAACATGAGCAAAACTAAACTTTTATTTTGGTTATTGCTAAATCATATGTATTACCTGCGACTGCCACGCTTGATGGCAAGCACTATTTATCCCTTCTCCAGCCTCGTTCTCTAGTTTGCTACCAGCTGAAACATCTTTCACTCAGTATCTCCGTTTATATGTGTGAATTTTTAAGTGAATTGAGTACGTAACATTAAACTGTTAATAGACCCTAGCACCAGAAACTAACTACTCAAGTACTGATCTATTACACGGTTTATGATAACCTTTTCTGTAATAACGAGGGGCGTAAATTACTGACCGTAATCTCCGGACCCAAGAACTGTCCATGTTCACTGTAAAACATTCATTAAGGCACGAAAAATACGAAGAGAAAGAGGTGAAGTTTAGAATGCATATTATTTTATTCAAATTAGGCGTCGCTAGATTACCATTATCCCTAGCAACGTTGTTACTTTGCCTTCCTAGAAGTAAAGGAGCTGATATATCGAGATAGTATACAGTTGGGCAACTTTAGGATAGATGGTGAGATACGAGGCAGGGAAAGTATTCAAACGGTAGTTTTTCAACAAAAAGGAAGCATAAAGAGCGATAAAGCAGTGGACATGGATGGGATTCCACGGTATTTATTGAGAGGTGCAGGGAACTTTAAGTTGATTAAAGAATAGAACTAATTTGTTTAACAATATGAAAACTGTAGGAAATTACCTGACTCCTGGAAAACGATTGTGATAGTACCAATATTTAAAAGGAAGGGGAGTGTAAATAGGCCAGAGAACCACATGGGCATGAACTTACTATCTATAATAGCAAACTAGCGGACAGACTAATGGATTGGGCTGAAAAAATAAAATAAAATATCAGAATTTCATGCTGGATTTAGGTGAAAAAGACTAACTATACACAGTGGATTTATAATCAAGACGTTAATTGATAAATACTTGAGCAGGAGAAGGGAAGATTATGTGTTTTACGTGGACTTTGAGGAAGCTTTCGACACGATAAACAGGAGGGCCCTAAATTGGAAGTTAAGAAGAAAAGGGGTGAGTGAGTTGTTTATAAAATGATAACATTTATAGTGGAGTGAAATTCAGAATAAGATTTGGGCGGTATGGAGCATCAGAAAAAGCAAAGCTCATTGCCCAACAATAATGAACAAATAGATCCCTGGATTACTGTAATTAGATGATTAAACGGTAGGAGCAATTTCCGAATAGGTATATACAAGTCAACAGAGGCAATTGATATCCCAATGGGTGAGAGCGCACCCTCTAGGGTTGTGTGAGCTGCACCAGTCGATCTTTCCATGAGGAAATGCAATAAGCTTACGACGGCTCCTTGTAGTATCCGCAGATACTTTTTAGAATTGTTATCCCATTATAATGGTCGTGTTTTAATTTTTACTGATGGTTCTAAAACCTCAACTGGGGTTGGCTGCGCCTATGTTTCTAAATCCGAACAATATACTTTCGGGTTCCGGAGCCTTACCTCTATTTTTACCACACAGCTTTATGCCATTTACCGAGCCCGTGATCACAAGCTGGGCGATTTCATAATTAGCAGTGATTCCCTTCGCGCCCTTAAGATCCTTCAGCAGCTGTACAACTACCACCCCCTTATACAGTGAATCCAGGACATGCTCCACGTCTTACACGCCTCCGGCGTTAACGTAGTATGTGCTTGGGTTCCTGCTCACTTGGGCCTCGCAGGGAACGAGTTGGCGGATGCGGCAGCAAAGGCGGCGACCACACAGCTGATGATTACTATACCTATGGTGACCAGTCATGTGCAGAGGTTCTACTTACGTTAGTCCTGGACCCGTAGGACCAAGGGTCCGGGCTGCCTCCTACCCGGAAACGATGGGTACTCCGGGGCTCTTTCCGTATCCTGGCCGGAGGTACCCAATTACCCGAGGATGTTGGGTACACACTGCCCCCTCGAGTCCAACACAATCCGAACAACTCCCATTTAGGGAGGGGCTCGAATTTTCGGCCCGAGGTTCCTCTAGTAACGTCAGAGGTACCACGAGTGTTGTGGGTACCTAGCAGTGCGGAGAGCCGTGTGGTCCTCCTGGTGTGGGGAGTGGTCCGCCCTGCGCAGAAACAAACTCCGCTGCGTGAAAGCACCTGGCGTCTCTCCCGTTGACTCGGTTACCCTTGGTCATTGCTATTTTACCCACAGTTCTCTATTAAACACGGCCCTGCCTCCGGTATGCCTGCTGTGCGGTGCAGCCCTGACCGTCCGACACGCCCTTATTGAATGTTTTAGAGAACGTCTCCGCAGTTCTCTGCAGCTGCCGGCCAGCTTGGCGGAGATTCTTGTGGTTGACGAGACAGCGGTGGCCAAGATTTTTAAACTGTTCTTAAATTTCAATTTTAGATTTGATTCTTTATGTTTTTACTTATTTTGATGTCTTTATGGATTTACGCTTTTTAGCCATTGACATACAGGCTATCTCTTTATATATGATGTCTATAATTTAGCTTTTGTGTTATCTAGGTTTTAACACTTGTTCATTTTTGGCGCCAATGACCACGTTGTAGAGTGCCGAAATTCTCAGTCATCATTATCATAGAGGCAATTGATAGGTTTTGCACTGACTGGGAACTAAGAATAAATAGCAAAAAAAAAAAAAAAAATGGTATTTAAAAGAGTATCGATACTGAGGAAAGGAGAGGAATGGCTCATAGATCAAAAGGTAGAAGTGGTAAAGGAGTATGACTATTTAGGTGTGATGATGTGTAGCAGTGGAGGATGGGCTGCACAAGCCAGAAAAGTGACAGCTAACGGCAGGGCGGCACTGTAAGTGATGATAATATGTAAACATAAACTGGAGATGTCAGTTAGACGGTTAGAAAGAATGTATGAAGCGGTCGTTGAATCCATAACAATTTATGGGGCACATCAGATATAGGTACACAATTGGACTAAATGTACGGACTGCTTTGCAAAGAACTACTAGGGTTGCTAAAATAGGCACAAAGAGAAGTGCCTTTTGGGAAATACAAAACGGAGGGGAATAATAGAGAGAATATTGACATTCTGGTATAAGTGTATTAAAGGGCAGAAAGGAGAATTATTGAATCTGTGCATGAAGCAACAGAAAATGTTTAAGAATACACCGTTGGTTGTCGAAATTGGAAAGAATGATATCCAAGTTAGGCATGGGAGATTTATGGTGAGTAGAGGAGACAAATAATAGCAGCTTTTGGAAGGAAGTAAGAACCAGGGTATAAGACACAGAGAGGCAGGAGAATTGCGAAAGCATAGAAGGAAAAAAAATCTTTGAAATTTTATAAAGAATTAAAGACAGAGTGTGTTAGAGAAATGTATATATATTAGAAGTCAAACCTCCACAGCGACAGTTGCCTATGAAGTATAATGTTCCACTCCCTCAGTTGCCAAATTCTGAAAATTTACTTCCTGTTCTAAACTTCAAAATCTTTGTGCGGGTGAACTTCTGTAATCTCCTGAACCTTGACTGCCTCTTCAGGATAACGTTGAGGTATTCCTGTTCTTGTTGACTTGATTTTCTAAATGCTTTTATTTAAGTTGGAAGTAGTCTAATGGCTTTTCCTCATGTTAGAATGCAACACACGCCCTTTCAGTTATATACTCAGCATTTAAGATGGGCTTAAGTGTTCATAATACTAACGTTAACCATAAAATCAGGTTATATCCGCGGCAGTTGTCTTATTACCACAGATTATATATGTAAAAGAAACCTTTTCTTTACTCTATGGGATTTTCAACTGTTGGTCAAAGCCTTCTACGTCTTTACACATGCAGATACACAAATTGTCTCATCTTACAAAAATTCATAACAATTATATGACTATACCTATTAACTAATAATGCAAATAATGATAAGATATTTTATATTTACTGCCCATATTCCAAAATTTTACAATTTATAACTTTTTGCTACAATTATTTGTCTTTACCTTGTTGCTACCTTGGCTTACATGACACCCTGGTCTTCTGCTCTACCAGGTAGCCCTTAACCTCATTGATTACTTAATTAGTCCCGTTTCCCCCTCATCTTCCTTTCTTACATTTTTTACATTTCTGGGCAATTTTTCTTTTCCTTTCTGCCATAACTCACCAATACTTCTTACCTTCTTTTCCTCCCTGACCGTTAACATTTTACAGCTACTATGCGCTTCTCTACTTTCTCCCATTTTTCTTCCCAAACCTTTTTTCTCCACATTGCAACCTCCTCGCATTCTGTTACATAGTGTTCTATGATTTCTTTTCCCACGCACAATTCACAAATTTCCATTTCCCTACCTCTTATCCCTCTTAGAAATATGACTCCTGTTCGCATCCAAGCTAGACATTCCCTCTCTTGCCTATTGCAGTAATATACATGTTCTTCTCGTCCCCAATTTGTTTTTATTTGCTTGTAAAATTGTAATGATTTCATATTTTCTAGATTCCCCCATATTTCCTGTCTTTCTATATCTTCTATTCTGCATTTTACTAATTTACCCACGTCGCTTGTATTCCTTTCTTCTGATCTCCATATATCTCCCATTCCTATTTTTTTCATAATTGTTCCTATCTCTGCCCACCAACTATTTGAGTTCTCTAATCTTTTTTGCTGTCTCATGCATAATTTCATAATTTCCCCTTCTTTAACCAAACACCTATACCAAAAGTTTATTATTCGTTTCTTCCATTTCTTCTTGTCTTTCCTAATTATACTAAAGCTATTTCCCTAGGTGCTGATCTTGGTAAGCCTAGTAGCTCTTTACAAAACCTTCTACAGTTCTGGTCCACCGTTTTGTTTACCTCTGTGCCCCCCCCCCCTCCAGAACTGCACTGTATACAACATTTTTAATTCAACTGGTGCTTCGTACATTCTTTCCATCAATTTGTTTGTCATTTCTAGTTTATATTTGCATATTTTTATCCCATTCATTGCCGCCCTTCCTTTTGCTTCAATTTTTCTTCTGTGTGCTCCCTACTTTCCATTCTTATTCAACCTTACTCCTAAGTATTCAAATTCATTGGCTACTTCGACACTTTTGCTATTTAGTACTCACTTTTAATCTTTTTTTAGCTTAACTCCTTTCTTGAAGACCATCACTTTCGACTTATTTATGTTTATTTTTATTCCTCACTCTTCACAAAATTTCTGGATTTCATTTTTTGCCTTCTGCAATCCTATCGGTATAGATCCTACCATTAAGTCATCCGCATATAGCAATCCAGGAATTTCTTAGTTTGCGGTTACCGGACAGTGCTGGTTTCCCTCTTCAACCTTGTCTATTATCTCATCTATAAGGAAGTTAAATAAAATTTTACTTATTTTCCATCCTTGTCTCAGGCATATTTTTTTTTGTTTTGTCATCTCTGAAATTACATTTTTCGCACCTTATGCAAAACTTCAACCCTTCATAGATTTTCGCTAGTTCTTTTCTAAATCTTGTACTTACCCCTTTCATCCTCAATTTCCAAACTAAGTTATATCCGCGGCAGTTGTCTTACTACCACAGATTATATATGTAAAAGAATCATTTTTTACTCTATGGGATTTTCAACTGTTGGTCAAAGCCTCCTACGTATTTGCACATGCAGATGAACCAATTTTCTCTTCTTACAAAGGTTCAACGAATAGCAGAATTATAACAGAACTTGCAAGCTACAAATGGAATAATTACATTAACTAAAACTTTATTTCGAAGTGTAATGTATGTGGTGAAGGCGACGAGGTTTTAGTAAGGCTGAACCTACCACATAAACCACATTTGCTTTTGTCTTTAATGCCAGCTACCTACATATATGGCATAAAATCTTCTAAAGCGGATAAATATTTGATGTAGCCATAGTTTGTTTTTACGTGAATTTACGACTGAAACTTCGCCTGCAAACTTTTCCATTAGGTGGCACATCACCAAGTAAAGCCATTTGCATACCCAAGTGAAGTAACGCAAGTTACATTACGTAGCAGGAATCGTGATCCTATCTTAAAAATTGCAGTTTTACATACCCTACCAAGGACTATGTGTAGCATTCTACTCAAATATCGATATCGTTTACAGCTCCCTTGAATGCGAAATAGGTATTTAAGTACAGCACCTCCTAAAAATAGGGCAAAATGCCCTCTACATGGAATTATTTCATTGTTATATGCTCTCAAAATGGCTTTGAGGATTTTAATTGGCTAAATCCGGAAGTATTGCTCATTCTGAATGAACTTTGAATAACTGGCAATCCTGTAGAGAGACAAACCCGTATTACACAATGATTTTAACTTGATATTTTACGCTGACAGTTCTCTATATTTTTATAATATATATAATTATTTCAAGTACTTATAATTTTTCTCACAGAAAAATCAATACTCATTTTTTCTTACCTAGCCATGCAAACAGAATGGTTTGAATGCCCGCCTCGATAGCGTAGATGGTAGCATGTCTGCCTCACGTTCAACAGGTCCCGAGTTCGAATCTTGGCCAGGGTGACTTACCTACATAGGACTTATCCGGGGTTTTCCCTTATCCTGAAAGACGACTTTCGGGTAACTCTAAGCTCCGTGGACCCCGGAAGTATTGAGCATCATTACACCCATTTCATTCATCCTCCGATATGACTAAATGTTGGAGAACGTAAATTATAAAAAAGAATGGTCTGAAAGTCCTTTTTGAAGATTTGAGCATAGTTTGAACCTGCAGTATACATGTACCGAAAATTAAATGTGTAATAAGGTAATTTCTGCAAGGTTTGTTCCAGCATTGTGTGAAATATCTAGAGGATAAAATACGGAATATTATGTCTGAGGTAGCTACAAAATAGAAATGAACATAAGACGGGGCTAGGCGTGGCTATTCTATCGCTACTAGCCAATGCGGTGCGTGCAACGTTGTACAGTTAAGCACGCATACTGGCTCACCTTGCCGAAGCATGCGGCTAATTTCTTGGCGCGCTCTAAACATACTAATTAAAGAATTATTCTGTTTTCCCCATGTTACAGATCTATTTTTCCTGAGGATTACTGCCAAAACCCGATTCCCCCTGATTCCCTCAGGGACCGGTTCTAGGATCCCTCTTTTGGGATATTTTAACGGAACGGATAGTAAATAGTTTGCAGCAATCGCCTGAAATATTAGAAGTTATAGCCTATGCAGATGACTTATTAATATTAGTAGCAGCTAATAGTTAAGTGCAGAGGTTCTAGTCCTGGACCCGTAGGACCAATGACCCGGGCCTCTTTCTACTCGGGAGCGATGGGTACTCCGGGGCTCTTTACATAGGGCAATACCTGATTTCTTAACCCCCCCCCTCCCCGCTGAGCACGTCAATTCGGGAAGAGTACCGAAAAGTTTAAATGTGAAAAGAAAAAAAATGTTGCAGATAAGTAATATTGTTTTTAACGAAAAACAAAATTTTAAATGTGTTCCGACAAGCCATTAATTAATTTTCGAAAAATAGACCATTTGATTCTATAATCTTAAGCCATTTACAGCGAGGTTTATTATCTCACGGGGTACCAATTTCTGGATTTTGTTGCGAATATTTACGTGATATTCACTTGCACTGCTTCAAGGTTGTGAACAGTTCTTTCACGTAGAAAAAGGGCCATGGAGTGAAAAACATAATCTGATGGTGCGAGAGCAGGGCTGTATGCTAGGTGTGATAGCGGTTCTATTCCTCCTAATTCCTGAATTTTTTCCATGTTTGTTCGTATTGTATGGGGTGTTGTATTGTCGTGTCCAAAAGAATTCCATTTTGGTGAACTAATGCTGGGTATCTCTGTATAAACGTTTCATCAACTCGTTCCTGAGAGTAAAGGTATGCATTAGTTGTCCGCCCATTTGTAATAAACTCCCAGTGAAACTCTCACACTCAAAATTCCAACAGACACGAAACATTACTATGGGACCGAACTGATTTCTTTTAACGATGACTTTGACAGGTTGGCGGGGATCATGCCACCGTTTCGAGGTTTAAGGATTACGGTAATATACCCATTTTAATTACAAGTGACAGTTCTCCTGACAAATTATTGATGGTATTACGCATAAGCTGATGAGAGTTACCCACTCTACATTCAGCCTGTTGAGATGTCAGTTCATGAGATACAGCTTCGGTATAATTTTCCAAGTTTCTTAATGTAGCGAGGTGATATGTTTTGATGTAACAAGTTCTTCTGAAGGTCTACGGCATCTTTTGCGGGTTTTCTGGCAAAGCGTGGAGGGTATCCTCCGGAGCATTTCTTTTGGGGATATATAAAAAAAATAGTGTACAAGAATAGGTCACGGAAAATTTATGTTATCAAGGGATCCATTTTGTGTCACTTCATATTCACAAACACAAATTATATAGAAGGTATCCAAGGAATCACCAATATTTGACCGCAATTACTGTCTGAGATCAAATATTTATAGTGTTATTGTGCATTCAGAAATTAATTTCGTTTCTAATCTTATACCATGCTACATAAAAGTTCATTCTTAATGACAAGCGATAAGTTTCTAATAACATATGGTAAGCGAAGTAACTTGACGACTTTGGCAAGAACTGGAATTTCTTTTACTTTGTAATGGTTTTGTTTTTGGAAATAAAGGAAGGTGTACAGCACGCGCAAGATACTAGTTGAGCGCCACATTTACGGTGTGGTGCGGGCAGAGGGGAAGAAGTGAGAGCTAAATGCTCTTTTGTTTCTGCAGTGTGGTCAACCTTGAAAAACACAGTTCAGCAAAATGGCGTGTAAGATAAGCGAAGATATCACAAGTAACGTTGCATTCTCTGGAAACATTCCTTAGTTTTGCCCACGCCAGTTCAAATGCATTCAGATCACAGTTATACGGAGGTAGACGAATAATTATGTGTCGCCGTTCGAGTGCCATAACATCCACAAATGTTCATACAAATATAAATCATTTTCAAGTAAATGCTGATGTATATTACCACCACACTCGTAACAAGGATAAACGGGAAATTCGAGCGTACCAAACGAGCCTTTATGAAGGAAGCTTTAACTACAAAGGGATAATGTTATATAATAAACTTCCAAATTCATTTAAACAAGCTGCATCATTAAAACACTTTAAGAATAAGGTTAAGAAATGTTTGCATGCACACTGTTTTTATACGGTTAATGAATTTTTAGAACTATAACCATGTAAATGAGCACTGGGAGCATAGTACATTCACAAACCTGTAATATCTTTACTATGACATTTCTTGTAGTCAATTAGTCTATGCAAATGCCACATGAAACCATAGAAAAGCTGCTTACTGTGTATATTGTATGTAATCAATTTGACTTTATGTATATACTGTATTTATACATTTTGACGTGTCTCATAACATGTATATGTTGCCAAGGACGAACTAAAATTCTAATTCTAACATACGATTGTTGTAACCTGGTTAGCTAATTAACCTCGAAATTGATCAAAATGAAATATGGCGGACATGAAAAAGCTTAGCGTATTAGTCATTAGATGTCAGTGTATAGCGCATTTAAAATTTCAAAGTTGTCATCTACGTTTACGGAGTAAAACGAAACTGACCGAATGAGGACTTGGAGCCCCATCGCTCTTCTTATCGTGTGCAAAAGGGTGTATTCCTTAAGAGTTTGCATGAGTACGTTTATATTTAGTTAATAACTTGTCCCATTATCACTTCAGGTTTATTTCTCACCTTTTAAACCTTCCCTGAACTAATAAATTCTTCAAAACCAAGATTATGCAAATCGGTTTAGCCGTTCTGGAGGTTGTGTATCCTAATGTAGCCTTATTTAATCACATTGAGTCCTTAGGGCTAATCCGCAAACTCTTCAACCTTAATCAAAATGCATTCGAATGAATATGCTGCAGTAAATTTACAAATATGATCGGAAGCAATACGGAATTACAATATATCATTCTGTGCATGAATTATGCAACAAATCTAGCAGGTAGTTCATTATACCATTCCGAGTATAATCAGGATTTCATTAGGGTCCACTTTCATGGCTCGCTTGTCTTGGGCATTGGTCCGAAGCTAACTACAAAAGCGTGGTGCATAGATACGAAACCCATCTCAGTGCTTCATTCTTTATTTTCTGTTTTCCTGGTTCTATATTGAAATACAGCATTTCTGTAATGGTAAACCTTTGATAACAGTTGACAACAACGAAAATGTTTCGGGTATAAAAATAGTGAATTTACATGTATTTCTATCTGCTGAATCCAAAAATTACCATAAAAAGATAGATTAGCTCTTATTTTGAATATAAAGTGACATTTAATTTATTGGAGTGTAGATTTCAAATTTGGGGGGATTTTTTTTTTTTTTTTGAGTGGGCACATCTGTCAAATAACAAAACAAAACACAATCAGGGAGACATTTTGTAGAGGAAGTGATGCAAAAGTTTAAGAAGGCATTTTTTAGGTTGCAATGTGGAGAGAAAAGGTCTGGGAGGAATAATGGGAGAAATTAGAGAAGAGGATAGTGGCTATAAAAATGTTAACGGGAAAAGAGGAAAAAAGGTAAGAAGTATTGGTGAGTTCTGGAAGAAATTAAACGAAAAATGGGCCAGAAATGTAAAGAGTACAAGAAAGGAAGATGGGGGTGAAGAATAGGACTAATTAAGTAACAAGGAGGAATGGAGGTTAAGAGCTACCTGACAAAGCAGAATACCAGGTTGTCATGTAAGTCAAGGTAGCAGCAAGATAAATACAAATAAATGTAGCCTAAAGTTGTACATCAGCTCATGCATGTCGTAAAAGGCGACTAAAATGAGTACCCAGTGCCTGGGGGTATAACTGGGCCACCCTGTCCCAGGGGATATAAATGTGGGACCTGGTCCTCCAGGTTGGGGGTTGGGCGTGGGGCTAACGACCCCACACCGTAAAACAAATCATGTTGAGAAGCCAACGGCGGAGCCTCGGATTGGACTGAATAAACGGAAACGACTGGCTAAGGAACTGGACTTGAATTTTGGTACGTGGAATGTTAGGACACTTCTCAAAAGTGGAACACTGGCAACATTAATTTCCCAGTTACAACAATATAGACTCAACGTGGCTGCACTACAAGAGACAAGATGGCAGGGGAAAGATATAATGGACATAAGATCCCATACACTGTTTTATAGTTGTAAAGAGAAAGGAACAAGGGAATTTGGCGTGGCCTTCATAGTAGATAGTAAAATCAAAAAGAATATATTGGACTTCAAGCCCATTAATGAAAGAATATGTACTTTAAGAATAAAAACAAAGTTTTTCAATGTAAGCTTTATAAATGTGCATGCCCCTACGGAAGAAAAAACAGAAGTAGAAAAGGAAATGTTTTACCAGGAATTGGAGGAAATATATGATGAATGTCCGATGAATGACATTAAAATAATAATGGGTGACTTAAATGGAAAAGTGGGTAGAGAAGAGATATACAGAGGAACAATAGGAAGACATAGCTTACACCAAACGTCAAATGATAACGGACAGAGATTAGTGCTTTTTGCAGCTGGGAAGAATATGGTCATAGCCTCCACATGTTATCCGCATAAAGAGATACATAAGCATACGTGGAAGTCACCAGATGGATTAACAAACAACCAGATAGACCACGTTTTGATTGACAAAAGAAATGCGAGAAATATACTAGATGTGAAATCATGCAGAGGAGCAAACTGTGATAGTGATCATTTTTTGGTCAAGATTAAATTTAGAAGTAAAATCTCCTATAAGAAAACGGAACGAGTTGAAGTTCCAAAGAAACTTAATATAGAAGAATTTCAAAACAAAGAAACTATCCAAAAGTATCAACAATATATAAAGGAAGAACTTGAAAGTATGGAATCAAGCACAATAGAAGGAAAATGGATAAAAATGAAGAAAGTTTTTTGGGAAGGAGCAGAACAGATAGTTGGATATGAACCAAAGAAAGGTAATAAACAATGTTTGATGAAGAATGTAAAAAAGCAATAGATGAGAAAAATGGGGCATATAAAAAATGGATAGAAAGGCCAACAAGACAAAAAAGAGGAGAATATGAGAAGCTGCGGAAAACAGCAGATAAGCTATGTAGACGGAAGAAAAGAATTTATTTAGATAAACAGATAACAGAAATTGAAGAAAATATCAAAACCAAACAATTTAAAAAAGCATACAGAGAAGTGGGAATGATTAATAAGGAATTCAAACCACGAACAAACTTAATAAGAGGAAGAAACAATAAATTAGTGTCAAATGAAGAAGAAATAAGGAACAGATGGAAACAATATTTTCAAGAACTCCTGAACACCCCCATAGAAGAACGAAATATGGAATTAACACCAGAACAAGGAAGCGAAATAGAACCAAAACAGTTGCAGACGGAAGATGAACCACCAGACCAATTAGATGTAGCGATAGCCATTCAGAAGATGAAAAATAATAAATCACCAGGTATAGATGGCATTCCGGCCGAAATGTATAAAAGGGGAGGACAGACATTATTAAAAGCAATGCATGAGTTAATTACACAGATATGGGAAGAAGAAAGGATACCAACAGACTGGAAGAAAAATTTAATAGTACCTATATACAAAAATAAAGGAGACAAACTACAGTGCCAAAATTATAGGGGAATCTCATTGTTATGTACAGGCTATAAAATATTAACTTCACTCATAAATAATAGACTTCATAAATACACAGAAAGTATAATTGGGGAGTATCAGGCAGGCTTTAGGCCTGGGAGATCAACCATAGACCAGATATTCATAGTTAAAAATATATTAGAAAAAGCATGGGAGCATAATATCGAAATACATCAAATATTTATAGATTTCCAAAAAGCGTATGACAGCATTAAAAGAGGGAAGTTACTCTCTATAATGGGAAGTTTTGGAATACCAAAGAAACTGATTAGTTTAACGAAAGCAACAATGGTAGAGCTCAAATACCATGTTAAAATAGGAACAAGTATAACAGATGAGTTTGAAGTACATTGCGGTTTGAAACCGGGAGATGGGCTGGCACCTACCCTTTTTAACATAGCATTGGAATATGTTATTAGACAAATGCACGTACGAACAAACTCAACAATTTTCTATAAGTCAGTACAATTAATAGGGTACGCAGATGATATTAATATAATGGGAAGAACGAGGACAGCAGTATCTGAAGCATACAGAGAATTAAAAGAAGGAGCAAAAACAATAGGCCTGGAAATTAACATATCTAAAACAAAAGCCATGATACAAAGTAGGAGAAGAAAGTATACAGGAACACTGGAAATGGACCAACATAACATAGATATAGTAAGGAACTTTAAATATCTGGGAACAATAATTAACAACAATAACGATGAATCGGAAGAAATAAAAACAAGAATCTTAATGGCTAATAAAGTTTATTACTCACTTCACGCAATACTTAGATCTAAACAAATCCATAGGAACAACAAAATTAGGTTATACAAAACATTAATAAAACCAGTACTGTGCTATGGAAGTGAAACATGGGTATTGACACAGAATTTGGAAGATGCCCTAAAAACTTTTGAAAGAAAGATTCTGAGGAAAATATATGGACCAATACAGGAAGGAGGGCAATGTCGTATAAGATGGAATGAAGAATTGTACAGCATATATAAAGATATAAATATTGTTCAGGATATTAAAATCAGGAGGATGAGATGGGCAGGTCATATAATAAGAATGGAAGAAGGAAGAATACCAAAAAGAGTCCTTAATGGTAAATTCTACAACACAAGAGCAGTAGGATGACCGAGAATGAGATGGGAAGATGCCATACAGAGAGACACACAACATATATTGGGAATACGAGGGTGGAGGAAGAGAGCTGAAGATAGAGAGGAATGGAGGCACCTGCTGAAGGAGGCCAAGGCCCAGAAGGGGCTGTAGCGCCACTCGAGAAGAAGAAAGTTGTACATTGTAAAATTTTGGAATGTGCAAAATAAATAATCTAATCTATGTTAATTAACCATAACTAGTGAATTTTTAATGATTTTACGATAAACACAAAATTTCAAAATATTTTTTCTTTGATTTATAAGAAAACCTTATGTGTTAGCGAGAAGATAGACAGCATCATTCATTTAAGAACATCGAGATCAGCTGAAATTACCCTTCAGATTGCAAGTAGAGGAACAGAGCTTTGCAGGAATAATGTTATTGGTCCGGATGAATGAAGTTCATAATTAAAGCAAGTACGAGAGGGGAGTTAGGCACTTTATTGTGGTCTACTAGCTCGTCACTTGTTTGTTATACTTTGTCAAGTGATCTTCACGTGTTCATGAAGGAGAGCTAATCTGTTACTGAAAAGAAACGAGAAGGTCGGAAACTGATATATTTTCGGAGCGTTAGCACGTTAAGCGGTTTATTCGTAGACTTAAGAGGAACTTATTAAATTTGCTTGTTGTGTAGTGAAATCCAACTTGGGTACGCCAATTAGAGAAAATGACGGAACTTGACTGAGCAAGATTTGCCACTAATTAGGGAAGTAAGTTAATGAGTGACGCAGGTACGCGAAGTGTTATCTTGGAAGGCTCTAGTTAGCACAAGTTGCAGCGATGTAGGGAAAACTTGACGATATTTAAGAAAGTTGCGAACTGCCGCAAGGAAGACAGCAAGAGCTGTGTGTGACAATGTGTGAACGGAACGGGTTAAAGAGATAAGTCCATCTTTTTGCCCTCGTGGCGGCGCAACAGGTATCTACACGCCATTCTTTATCAACTGACATGACTTGAAAGATGTATGAAAGGCTGCGATTATAATAAAACAGGCATTAAAAATTATAAAGAATATATGCATAAATAGCGGAAGCATTCCCAAAGAATAGGGTCCTCCTTGGTCTACGTGCTACTTTCTGATTCCCGGCGGACTATGAATGGAATAGGTGAAATGATGCTCAAATGATCTCAGGATCCATAGAGCTGAGAGTTGCCTGGCATTCGTCTTTCAGTATAAGGGAAAACCTCGGAAGAAACCTCATCCAGTTAAGCCACCCTGACAGAGATACGAACTCGGGACCTCGTGAATGTGAGGCAGGCACGCTACCGCCCTGCTACCGAGGTGGGCAGCGGAGGGTAATGAAATTTTCCTAGGGAACATACCTTGATATGGCTTCTTTGTTCAATTGTTTTCCACAAGAAAGATAAACTTGGTGGTCAACTATCCTAGATTTACGTCTCGGAGAGCTAGCTCAGTTCTACTAAACAACTTTAAGAAACACAAAAGTTTTATTTTAGTTATTTATTTGTATTTATTTAGTTATTTTATTTAGTTATTTATATTTATAATGTGAACATTACAGGCATCCCCAAATACAGTGCTCAGGTAAGAGTAGCAATACAAAACTGACTACAAAATTAAAACAAATAAACCTTGGACAACAAAAGCACCGCCATATTTGTTACAAATAAAATCATAATAAAACACAGTCCTAAATAAAAGAAACAAAAGAAGGCGCCCAATACTGTGAGGAGCTAACCATGGATTGTACTGGATAGGTGAAGGACCTATGGCCAGATAGTACACTGGGGAGAGTAGATCAAGGTAGCATTTACTTGGTTGTGAGAGGTTGGCTTTTCTGTCAGGTTCATCCCTATGAAAGGTATGTTAAGATTAATTAAAGGCATAATTCACTTAATAAGAATATTTACTATAAATAAGCAGACTACATAGGTGGCCACCGCCGGTTACCTGCCTCAAGACGTTGCGCACAAATCCATCTATCCAGGCCGAAGGATAGTCCAAGAGAGAGGGCAAGCATGAGCCATGAGCGAGAACAAGACTTCCGGGTGCTCCCGGACGGTGGACAGAACGCCACGGTACCTATCCTTTAAGCGGATTTACCCTTGCGGTCTTATAGAATTGGTATTATCTCCAAAGCTTGGATGTCCGTGTAAAGTGATGGACCTAATTCGACCTCTTCTACTGTTCCTGGTTGCGGGGTGAGCTTCCAGCCAGGAGGCCAGTACCCTATACCACCACGCTAGGAGTGCCCTGCGTTGCAGAGTCCGTCCAGTGTGGCGGGGCCCAGGAGCGAGAGGTCCGGTAATTGGGAAACATTTAGTTTGGGGTTTGATTTTGGGTCACACAGGGGGACTGGACTGCCAGGGTCAGCCGACAGGTCAAATCCAGCCCTAGTGTGGCCGGGACAGAATGTAATACTGAAGGGATGAGAGGCTGGTCTGACCACCCAAGGGCGTCCTTGGGGAATCGGTAGTTCTTTCTCCTTCTGGGGACACGATGGTCATATTGTCGTAGTGTGCTAACTAGGTGGTTGGGATGAGGTGTAATTCTGGCATACAATGTGCGCGAGCGTTAACGCACAACGTCCTCAACGTAAGATACGCCTGAATGGGTGTGTAGGATGTGTGATGGAAACGTACGTTCGGTTCGTAGATCATCCTAAGAGCCCTGTTCTACACGGCTTGCAGTCTGCGGATGGTGGTACGAGCCACCGAACACCAGATCTCGCATCCATACAAGATCAGTGGCGGGATGATCGCACGATACACCCGTAGTTTCAGGCGGGTGGGCGTGGTTGATCGGAATATGGGGTACAACTGCCTGAGTGCTGCATGACCGAGGCTGATTTTTTCCAGGACATGTGGGGTGAAGGTGAGGCCGCGGTCCAGTCAGACACCCAGGTATTTTGCAGATCGGACCCAAGGAATCCTTCTCCGCCTCAAACGCAGGTCTCCTTACGTGCGCCAGCGGAGGACCTTCCCTAGCAGAAGGGCAGAGCAGCTCTGTGGGCTAATGACCATCCTCCACCTTTCACTTCACGTGCCGATGGCTTGGAGTGATCGTTGCAGCGGAGGGAGGCAGTAGCGGACGCTTTTGTTCTGGGCCAAGATGAGGACGTCGTCAGCATTTTGGCACAGAACAATGCGAGATTCTGTTGGGAAGTCAGACATGTAGGCAGCAAAGAGTAACGGTGACAGTACCCTGTCTTCCGGGACTCCCGCCGCTATGGGTCTGACGGAGGAGAGTTTACCTTCGACCCGCACCTGTGGGCAAGCAACCGGCTTACTCAGGCTTCTATCCAACAGGTGATGGAGTGGGGGTGTGACGTCACGCATACTACCGAATACACATCAACTATTATTAGCATTAATTAATACAGTCACATGTGACAATATAGATTGACATGTCACAACAGCTAAGAACATCCATAAAACATACAAAGTGTCTTAATATACCTCAGAGTAGAACATAGAAGTATATAAATCATTTAAAATTTTCAGAAAATTGGACACTGTGACAGGGTGGGTTACGTAGTTTCGGAAATCCGGTTTGCAGAAATTTAAAGCAACTTTTGCTGCATCAAAGTCGTGAAATGTACAATCAGCTGTCTTCAAGGCTGACTGGGTGTTTCGCTGCACGAAAACAAATGAATGAAGTCACTGCGCTACACTTCAATCGTCAACTGTCGTAATAACCAACACACAACTGCCACTCGGACACGTGGTGTAGTATTTATAATCCACAGCCAAAGCTTCTAGAAAGCCGCAGACTTTCCTAGAACGTTCGCGGCAACAAATACGGACAGAACGCTCTGGAGCCCCACCCCCCTCTCTCATGCCAACGCGCCCGGCTCCGGCTGGTGGCAGCAGCACAACAATGCCAACAATTTTCATGTATTGCAATTTGCACTCTTTAGCTTCTGAAGTTGATTATACAATAACGTTTTGGTATAAACGTTTAGAAACATCTTTCCCACGGTACAGCTTTCATAACGTCACTAAATACTTCTATGTTTGAATCATATTTATGACAAAGGAAATTTAAAACTTGAATTTTCTGATAATATACTAAAGTTTCTCTTCATTATGATTGAATATTTTATAACTAGTAAATTTTAAGGGAAGACAAAGTCTTACTACTGTAGGACAGCGAACAAAATGCAGTTGGAGGCGTAGCTTACCAACTCTACCGTCATTTTAGGTTGCTTCCCCTCCATCGCGCGGGCTGCACTGGACATCTGTTTCACTCGCTTTCGCATTGACTATCTCATCCACTCTTTGCATTTTCTGCCGAATCACTACTTAGTTCCTCAGGGTTTAAGTGAACTATGATTCTGCCTATTTGTTGAGGTAATTATTTTCTGTTAACTTTGACAGTCAAAACAGCATTAAAACATACGCGTTTCGTGTGGTTTCGCTCTCTGCATGATGGAAGGGAGGGCTGGGAGTCACGTGTTGGTTGGATGGCGTAGAAGGGGAGAAGAGTTACCATCGCTACCAGAATAAACGAACATGAATGGAATATTCGTTTAATATAACCTAAGAAGTCTGGGCTGGCAGAGCATTGTTTTGATAACGACCATAGAGCTAATTTTCGGGAGACGACCATCTTGGCAAAATGCAACAGTTACTGGGAGCGGAGAATTAAGAAGGCTTTGGCGATTTCCTCTGAATCAAGCACGCTTACTCCTGATGCTGGATTTCAGTCCAGCTCCTCTTGGAAACCTACCTTCAAATGGAAACCCGTCGAATTAAGAAGCAAAGATCAATACAACTTGATAATCAAGTTAAGTAGTTACGTCCCTTTGACACAGTTTTCTACACTCACGCCATCTCCTGAACTGGCATTTAAAACACAGAAAACAGTCTTTTGTTCAGTAATGCGAAATTTGATAGTGTTTTGTCGTTGTCTATATTGATGTTAAAGCCAGTGTTTCATTTATGGTTATAACATTTTAAATATCCTGAAGATGAGAGAGATGCACACTCCCGAAACGTTGATATCTAGTCATCTTTTCACCTGGCTTGTAGCCCGAGAAGAAAGTGAACTTCTCCAGTTTATGTTTACATATTCTTACCTCAGACGTTGCCGCCCTGCCATTAGCTATCTTTTTTTCTGGCGTGTGCAGCGCATCCTCCACTGATACACATCCTAAATAGTCATGCTCTTTTACCACTTCTATCTTATGGTCTCTTATGAAGCATTCCTCTCCTTTCCTGGGTATCGATCTTCTTATAAATACCATTGTTTTTTATTTTTTTCTGTTTATTCTTAATCATCAGTCGACGCAAAAACTATGAATTGCCTCAATTTATTTTTGCAGACCTAACACAGAAATTGCTCCTACCGTTAAATCATCCACATACAATAAACCAGGAACCTCTTTGTTCATTATTACTGGGCAATGGGCATTGCTTTCCTTAACCTTCCCTATAAGTTAAGTTAACCACTGGCGCGGCAGCCCTTAGAGGGCCAAGGCCTATCAACCTGACTGTCGGCTTCACGCCCACTTAAGCACGATCATCCAACCGATACGGGAAGGAGATGTGGTCAGCATCTCGGCATCCCCCAGCCGGAATGCTGGATTTTGTGACCAGGTCCGCTTACCTAGCGTAAGCTCCTCACTTTCCTCACGATGGTGAGTGGGCACCGGTCCGATACCCCGGACCTAAAATCCACACCACATGGGTGGGATCGAACCCGGGCCACTTTCCGTGGTCAGGGACCAAGGCATGCTGCCTTAGTCCACTACGACACGGCGCAGGACACCTTCCCTATTATGTCATCTATAAATAAATTCATGGCTCAGGTAGAATGGCCACGGGAATCGATCCCGCGCCTGTCGAATGCAGGCTACAGAGGTAACCACCTGAGCCATCCAGAAACGACCTACTTTCTTTTCTTTCTAAAGGAAAGCAGCATTGAAAAGATATCATCCTTTAATTTCAGACACAATCACGGAATATTTTAACAAGGTATGAAATGTTACAGCAATCAGGAGGTTCTTATTTATTCCGTAAAATGTCCTCTTCACCTCTCGACATTGACGTGACTGTCACTTCTACAAATCTGTTATTTTCTCGTGTTGCTGAGCCGCGTCACCCCAGAATAATTTATTCTCCTAGGTGTTCCCTTTTCCCCCCCGCTCTTCGTGTCTGTCATTTCTTCTCTTGCGCTCAGATATTTTCTTTTCGTTAAAACTGACTAATAGAAGTCAGCACGTCAGAGTGCAGTTCTCAGCTATTATGTAACTGCACACACGCCTGTAATATATCAGCCGCCTCTCCCTGAATAATAGCAAAAACTTTCTAACGTCGGATATTAGCAAACTTCACCACCTGGCTTCAGCCTGCGTAGTCATTATGCGTGAAAGTTGATGGAATGTTTCTGCAAATATGCATGACATGTATTCAAACAATATTAAATTTACGTCTCAATTCCATTTAAGGGTATGTATGACTGAAATTTCATGAAAATCGTGAAAATAACGACCTTTTTTATTTTAATGCTATAAAATAATTTAGACCTTCCTGAATGTGAAAAATGCATAATTTGCCTCCGAACGCCATTTTTAAATGCTTATTTAAATGTCGGTGGCCTTTAAACTCTGTCAGAGTCACGCCCTCTTTTGCCTACATCCACATTCTTTGTGTTTTCCGTTCTTAAATTTTCAATTCAAGAAAAGAAAAATAAGGCTTTAGAAGACAAAATAGTTCCTAAAATGTTGCCAATATATCAGAGGCTTGCTTCTACAACATTACAAGAGAGGTGCAAAACAGGAAAAACACAGAATGCCAATGGATCTTTGCATCATGTCATATGGAATAAGTGCCCAAAGGAAGTTTCCATATCAAAACAAAAATTGGATCTTGCTGTTATTAAAAGCATCAGTGAGTTTAACATGGGTAGTCTTAAGTCATTGGAGCTGCAGCGAAATATCAGAGGTGAAAGTGTAGTAGACTCAGCAAGGAAAACTTCAGTGCAGCGAGATCAGACTCGTATCCTGCAAAGCAAGAAGCGAAGTTGTGCAGAAGAAAAGCAACATCTAAAGAAGAAAAAGGTGGAAAAAGCAGCAAAAGAGGAGAGGAAAAAGAAATCTTAGGGACCAACCTATCAACCTTGTGGATTTTAATGTGAGTTATGCATTCAAATCTTTAATCGCTGTTTTCTCAATGTTCTTATTTTCAGCATTTTTCTTCCTGTAAAATGCTCCTTGCGATGCAGTTTCTGTACTACATTCATGAAATTTCCTACACAGGTTCAGAATGTCATGAGGAATGGAAATTGCCCTAGGTTTTATTGTGAAATGTATATAAGCATATATTTTTAATTTTAAAACACAAAACTTAGTTTTTTAGACAAAAAAAGAATATTTGTAAATTAAAAAATTTTTGTGACCTAAACTAAAGGAGACACAGAAAAACCCAGTGAAATTTCAAAAAGTATGTGTATTATGAACATAGGGTTAAAATATTAGACCAAAATTCAAAATATTTTGTCGCAAGGGACTTTTTTAGTGACGTAACAAAAAACATACAAAATTTATCAATGTCTAAACTGCTGGAGCAAAATGGTTTAAATTTAGGTTGTAACATGTCTACATTATACTACAACTATGGTGTAAATTTGAAAAAGCTAGCATTATTAGTTCAGAATTTGAAAATTTCAGTCATACATGCCCTTAAGGAATTAGTAATCTAGAAACAGCAGCGAAGCGTACAATGCACCGCTTCTCCAAGAATATCAGGAGGAAAAAGCAGAAAAACAAGAAAATTTATACCAATAAGTATTTTGCTTACTCTGGATACAGAGACAAATACTACTTCACAGTAGCGGAGCTACAAAAACGACATCTACTTTGGCCCTGCTATTAGTAGCCGGAATTTGGCCCATTGACTATATCATTAGATTAAGGGGTGCAACTTACTGGCTAAAGAAGGAAGGACTGTTTCTAAAATCATGGGGAAAATATGCAGTACTAAGAAATGGAATGGCAAGAAGAGTGGGATAAGGCACACGTAGGAAAAAGGTACATGACTTATATCCTGACATTAAAGAGAGGCCAAAATTGGAACATATAAAATCAAGAAAAGGATGTTTTCACTTTGTTACAGGACATGGCCCATATAATGTATATTTAAAAAGAGTAGGGAAGAAGAACTCAGATTTATGTGAGCAGTGTAACTGTTTATATTAGCCTGAACATGTGAAGCAAATATAATGCTGGGTGGCGCACAGTTCCACGTTCACGCTTCAGTTTGAAGCCAATAGTGTTTAGCTCAGTGGCGGCTGGTGGGTCAAATTATTGGTGGTGCACAAATGAAAAATAAAATACAGAGTAGTAATGACACACCTGTTTATACAGATTCTATGCTCTACTCTCCTTAGACCTGGCAAATCTATCGATAACTTTTGCGTTGAAGTCGCTGATCTTCATAACAAACTCTCTCTCAATTGAAAGCATTGCTAATGCTGACAACCGGTCCTGTAACATTGTGTTCCTAAGGAAAGTTTTTATTCTCTCTAAAGTTTAGGAACAGCAACTGCTACAGCGGTAGACATTGGCATAGTTAACAGTACTCGGAAGAGTTTGACATATTTGCTGAATATAGCCCATAAATTGTTTTCCTTATTGAAGTCCATCAAGCACAAAGCGCCGAACATTCCACGAAATTCCTCTCGACTGTAAATTACAGTCAATTCTATACGAATTTTTGTTCCAATTATAAAAGGATAGAACCTTATTGTTTCTCTAAGGGAATCCTCTGGAAATGTCTTAGAAATTTTCTTGATGAAACAAAGTTGAGGCTACCAGATGCCCCGTGAAGCTAAATCTGTCCTTTGCTTCTCTAAGAATGTCACATACTTCAAGAGTCTTATTTTCACATCATGATCTTCTATTCTTCTGCTCTTAATTGCAGTTTCTTCGTGTTCCTCGATATCCACGCTATTTCTTACCTTTTGCACTTCCCTTTTAAGTGCGTTTAGCTGGGCGATGGCAAATGTTGCATTGCAGTCTCGTTTTTGCAGTTGATTGTACAAAATGTCCACATGTGGCATGATCCTGTAGAAGAAAGACAGCCAGAATACAAAATTACAATCTTTCAAAGTGGCCATAAACCCAGAAACCTGAACATGTGTGGTGTTGTTTAACAGAGCTCTCTTCTGAATAACCTCCATGCATTTAATTAAATTCTCCCTGTGTTCGAAAAGCAGAGCACACAGAAGCTAAGCCTGAAGGTCACGCTATAGCCGTTGCTAAGAGTAGGAGGAGCTAGGTTTATAAACCTCCATTTAAGCAATGTATAAGAAGCCACTCCCCTCTCTTCACCTTCCCGCAACCCCCTCAGAGCGCCCAAATTTGGTGAAATCTTAGGTTAACTCTTCGTTTTAAACCTGCGGCTCCTACAGTTAATCACTGTTTATTTCGACTTCTGTGGTCATGGGCAGCGATAAGCGTAATTGAAACATGTTTGTATATAAAACAATGCAAACAAGTACAGCTTTAATGTGCAAAATGCACCTGTTGTATATCCAGAATCAATGGGTGTAGCGCAAACCTGCAACCTTATGGAGGAACCGCCCCTGGTTTAGCTCGGGCTAAAGCAATGAGATTTATCTCAGGTTATGCGTGGATATGTATCAGAAGGATGGTATTAATGACACTGCAATGGCCGTTTCAAACTTGTTTAATGACTGCTTCTTTTACCATTACATTAAACGCGAAGTTACCGACCAAGGGTTACCAATACCACTGTTTAGAGTTACTATATGTGAAATGCTTATTACTCGGTAAACATTAATTCGTTCTTCACGTATATATGAACCCACAAATATCTTCTCTCATCGCTTCTGGTCTGCCCTCGACCAAGGCAGAAGAAGCGGACTGCCCTAATAGCCTCGGACTGTGTGTCCTCACAGCTGCGTGTGGGTGCCTAACTTTCACTTTCTATAAGCCCTTTATTCAACCAAATATTCCCTTTGTGACTATTTTGTCATGTCGTTATCAAGGGTCCGAAGAATACTGAGTCAAGTGCTACCCTTTAGAACTCTGCTAAGGACACTGTTTCTTACGTTTCTTTTGTTAAAACAACTATTCAACTCCGATGCTATACGACTCGACTGCACCTGCCCGCGTTCCACAAAAATATACATTCCTTTGAAATCCATTAGGATTCTTTATACATTGCATCCCTTAATCTCGGTATCACATATTATTCCTGAGTGCAATAAGTATAACAAACCACGAGGGCTGTTATTTTTTTTCACAAAGAACCTTTACTCATCCTCTTAATTTTGATGGTCCTTCTCAAAATAGTCTCCCCTGAATGCGATGCACTTGTCCCAGCGATTCTGTCAGTCTTCAAAGACATGCTGGAAACCATTTTTTGAGAGATCCTTCAAAATCAACCTCCGCAGTCTTCACCAGTGCTTCTGATGATGGATTATGCCTCCCACGAAGGCGGTTTTTTCAAGTTAGGGAATAGAAAAAAAGTCACATGCGGCTAAATCCGAACTATAGGGAGGTTGAGGGATGCACTACACGTTGATTTTTGCAAGATATTCAGCAACAACAATGGCAATATGCGGCCGCACATTATCATGGTGCAGCATCCAGCCTGCTTCACGGGAATGTGGTATTTTGCGCCTAATATGGGCTTGCAATGTTTTCAGGACATCCCTGTAGTATTTTCCAGTTACTGATGTATGTGCAGATACAACATGCTGATAAACCATTCCATGAATATCAAAGAATGAAATGACCATAACTTTCGCAGCAGAAGCAACCACTTTTACCTTTTGTGGGGGTTAGTGATGAAGGAGATTTTCACACTGAGCTTTGCTGTTTTTTCTCAGGATCAAAATGATATAGCCAAGTTTCATCAGCAGTGAGTTCGTTTGAATGAAACTCCGGATCTTCCACTAATATCAAGTTTAACGGCATGTTACCTCCATCACAGGCGGGAACCAGGAGTACCAACAATGAAACCACTACGGCGTGTTTGTTTCACATTAAGCTAACAGAATGTATTAGGTTTGAATTTTAGTGCGCAAAATTTTGTCCGTAAAAATTATGATCTTTCCTTATTGAACAGCCCTCGTAGTAGAAGACGGTCGAAGGTGACTTCAAGGAAAATTTTATAGAACATCTTAAGAGAAGCGGGAGATTATGCACATTTAGAAAATATGCTTCAGGTAATATCCGCTAAGGCGTTGGAGGAATATATGACCCGCGACAAAATACTTCAAGAAAGAAATGTAGGAACATTTCAATCTACGAGAAAAGAATATAACTTGAGAGATCGTTGCAGAGAAATAAGACCAAGAGAAACTGAAGACACCGATTAGCAGACTTGAGGACCTATTTTAAGACACACAACCGAGAAACAGAAGACCCCAATTATGGATATCAGAAAGAATAGCAGTAACATAGAAAGAAGGGGAATTCCAGGAGAGCCAAAGGAGATATATGGAGAGTATCAGAGGGAACAGACAGATTATGCAGAAGAGGAAAAATGACAACCCGGATGTCTGGAACTGACGAACCAGCTGCATCTACTCATACCATTCCCTTTAGTAGATGGATACCAGTATGAGGAAGCTTTGGATACCAGTTGCAGAAGAGGAAATTTAAAAACTGTAGGAAACAGTCTTGCGTAGCTTGCTATAGCAATTAAATCTGTAGTAGAAATATAGATTTTATTTATATTCCTGGTGTAGAGGTAAGGTAGAAGAAAGACTGTCTTAGATATATTAGATGAGTAGATTTGTAAGGTTACTGGAAACCAGTAATCTGTAGGTTTAGTTAGTTCGTTAAGGTACCAAATAGATTATATCTGCAAAATATGTAAATTGTTTTGTTTAATTTAATTAAAATTAATAAATTAAAAACTGAAGTTTGCATGATAAGGTCTGGTATACATTACAGTAATTCGGACTATTATATATGCAGGTTTTATTATTTTATTTTTTACTCTGGATAATTCTTCAAAATGTTACTGTTAAATAGATTCGGGTGAGCAATTTTGTGAGCTCATTCAGTACTGAATATTTATGAATTTACTCATTAGTAGTCTTAAACGCCATGCATCCTAGGTTTCCGGAAGCAATCTTCAGTCTTTCATAGCCAAGAAGCATTGGCAGAATTTGTCACGTAAGATCTCTGTAGCGTGTTATAGTAAATCCGATTTTTTGCCTTTTAAATACAAATAAGAATACTTCAATAGCATTAGAAATAGTATTTTACATAGTGTGATCCATATAAATCTGAACCATTTCAATAGGCTTTTGAACCAACCAAAGGACACACGTGCAACTTTGGGAGAATATAATACGCAATTGAGCTATTACATTACACTATTTATATCTCAAAGAAAATGATGGAAGTGCCTCCTCCAGAATCTATACATGTTTCCACCTGTCTCACCATATTCTCTGAAGTATTACGGAGATGATAGGGCAACGTTCCATCTTCTAATGAAACTATGGAACTTGTAAACAACTTCTCTGATAGCACTGGGCAACAATGAAAGTGTTTCGGGCTTACAAAATACTGAATTTTTATGTATTCCCATCTACTAAATTAAAAAGTCAAAATAACAATGATAGATTAGCTCATGTTCTCAAGTTAGTGACATTTCATGTTTGGAGTGAAAATTTTAAATTTGGAGGACTTGGTTTTGGGAGTTGGAACACCTGTCAAATAACATCAGAGATAAATTATGTAAATTAAGTGATGCAAAAGTTAAGGAAGCAATTTTTGTCGGTCCACAAATAAGAGAACTTGTAGGGGATCCTACAGTTGACCAAGTTTTGGAGGGGAAAGAAAAGGAAGCTTGGGAAGCCTTCAACAGTGTTGTTCATTGATTTTTTGGCAACAAAGGAGATGGCAACTACAAGCATTTAGTGACAGTGCTCCTGCAAAAAATACTGTTAGCTTGGATGCAACATGTCCCTTAAGATCCATTTTCTCCACTCCTAGCCCGCATCGGTAGCGTGGTGGTAGCATGTCTGCCTCACGTTGAAGAGCTCCCGAGTTCGAATTTTGGTCAGTGTGAGTTACCTAGATAAGCTTTTTTCCGGGGGTTTCCATTATCCTGAAAGACGAATATCAGGTAACTCTAGGCTATATGGACCCAGGGCTCATTTGAGCATCATTTAATCCATTCCATTAATCGTCCTATATGACTTATCGTTGGAGGACGTAAATTACAAAAAAAAAAAAAAAAAAAAAAAAAAAAAATCTCCAATCCCACCTAGACTTTTCCCTCCTAATTGTGGAGTTGTTAGTGATTAACATGGGGACAGATTCCATCAGGACAATTCTGTTATGGAACAAAGGTATCAGGGCCGTTAGAATGAAGTAATGCTTGCGGATTATTGTTGGTCTTTGTATGGGGATTCTGCTGAACTCCATTACAAAAGGCAAGCTTAAAGACGACGGCCACCACATGATTCTCTTCAGGCACAACTATCTGCGAAGTGTTTTTCCAGCAATTTAGAACTTGTAGCATGTAATTACAAATTTAAAAAATCAAAGTCACTTATAATGTTGCCATGTATGTAATTAAAATGTATCCTTTTCTCTCAATCCGTTAATATGTAATACACTCCTGGAAATGGAAATAAGAACACACTGACGTCGGTGTGTCAGACCCACTATACTTGCTCCGGACACTGCGAGAGGGCTGTACGAGCAATGATCACACACACGGCACAGCGGACACACCAGGAACCGCGGTGTTGGCCGTCGAATGGCGATAGCTGCGGAGCATTTGGGCACCGCCGGCGTCAGTGTCAGCCAGTTTGCCGTGACATACGGAGCTCCATCGCAGTCTTTAACACTGGTAGCAAACTGCGACAGCGTGGACGTGTGCAGTTGACGGATTTTGAGCGAGGGCGTATAGTGGGCATGCGGGAGCCCGGCTGGACGTACCGCCGAATTGCTCAACACGTGGGGCGTGAGGTCTCCACAGTAACTCGATGTTGTCGCCAGTGGTCGGCGGAAGGTGCACGTGGCCATCGACTTGGGACCGGACCGCAGCGACGCACGGATGCACGCCAAGACCGTCGGAACCTACGCAGTGACGTAGGGGACCGCACCGCCACTTCCTAGCAAATTAGGGACACTGTTGCTGCAGGGGTATCGGCGAGGACCATTTGTAACCGTCTCCATGAAGCTGGGCTAGGGTCCCGCTCACCGTTTTGCCGTCTTCCGCTCACGCCCCAACATCGTGCAACCCGCCTCCAGTGGTGTCGCGACAGGCGTGAATGGAGGGACAAATGGATACGTGTCGTCTTCAGCGATGAGAGTCGATTCTGCCTTGGTGCCAATGATGGTCGTATGCATGTTTGGCGCCGTGCAGGTGAGCGCCACAATCAGGACTGCATACGACCGAGGCACACAGGGCCAACACCCGGTATCATGGTGTGGGGAGCGATCTCCTACTCTGGCCGTACACCTCTGGTGATCGTCGAGGGGACACTGAATAGTGCACGGTACATCCAAACCGTCATCGAACCCATCGTTCTGGCATTCCTAGACCGGCAAGGTAACTTGCTGTTCCAACAGGAGTATGCACGTCCGCATGTATCCCGTGCCACCCAACGTGTTCTAGAAGGTGTAAGTCAACTACCCTGGCCAGCAAGGTCTCCGACTCTGTCCCCCATTGAGCATGTTTGGGACTGGATGAAACGTCGTCTCACGTGGTCTGTACGTCTAGCACGAACGCTGGTCCAACCGAGGCGCCAGCTGGAAATGGCATGGCAAGCCGTTCCACAGGACTACATCCAGCATCTCTACGATCATCTCCATGGGAGAATAGCAGCCTGCATTGCTGCGAAAGGTGGATATACACGGTACTAGTGCCGACATTGTGCATGCTCTGTTGCCTGTGTCTATGTGCCTATGGTTCTGTCAGTGTGATCATGTGATGTATCTGACCCCAGGAATGGGTCAATAAAGTTTCCCCTTCCTGGGACGATGAATTCACGGTGTTCCTATTTCAATTTCCAGGAGTGTACATCCACCTTGTGTATATCATAGAAACTAGAGCTAATAAAAATTTGTCACTGTCATATTTGCTTTTCTCAACCCAAATTTGGTAGGAATTGTCTCGTGAAGTGTCCGAAACATTTAAAAATTATTTTTGTGTTTCCCAGTGTATTCGAAAAGTCTCTAAAGGTCTGTGGTCAACCCCAGATCCTCTGAGCAACCGCGCCGGATTTTTTCTTGTGGGGGGGGGTATCTAAAAATAGAGTATTCAGGAATACGTCACGGACAGTTGATGTTCTCAAGGAATCCATTCGAACCGAAATAAGTAACATTGGCGAGGATACTCTCCGTACTCTTCCAGGGTAAAGTTTACTTATTTATGTGTCACATATGAGTCCTGTTGTACTAAATAGTCTTTTAGAGAAACCTGTTGCAGATGATATACACAAACATTTAGGGGAGAATTTCTTTAGTTCTGGAAAACTTGCAAGTTGTTTTGCAGTAATCCAGTACATTAGAATTAGGAGGTAAGCAATCGTCGTTGAGATATGCAGTGGTTTCCCCTTGGGGTGTGGTAACTGTAACTGAATTTGACACAGGATTATTTTCTTGCATAATTTTACTGTGCGTTTAACATATACCTGCAATTTTCTTGGCATTTGCAATTTTCTACTTGCGGCAGTAATATTTTGTGGGTTTAAAGTAAATGAAATTGCGAAGTCACCGTCGAGGTATCGGAACAGTATGGAGAATTCATCGCTAGTTAAAACAAATGCAGTGTTTTTCACAACATTTATCATCTAAGGGAAGGAAAGAAGAGAAATCTGACGTTAAGAATACAGTTAAATGTCCTGTTTTTTGCTTACACTGTTACAGACAGAACATCATTTCCGCTGCTTTTGTCCAATGCACCAAGCGCGTAGCAGCAAAAAACTCTAGAAGCTAAACTGCTCTGAGATTGAAGTTGAAAGAAAGGTTAACGTTTGTATCTTTGTTCCTCAGACAAATCGAGACATACAATAGGAAAAGCTCGCGCTATAATCCCGCCCGTGTCTTCAGCTCCAGTGACAGTGAAATCCCCAGGAGATTTGTTTAATCTCCGTGATGAGAATATACCATTTTAGGAGAGACTGCCTCTCACTGCGACAGAGATTTACAAGGAACGAGGAGCCTCAAGTATTTTAAATACAGCTGTACTACTGCTTGCATTTTGATAATCACACGAGGGACTTGAAATTTTGTTCCACATCGTCAGGGCATACGTTCCCTTTTATCAGTCAAGTGCGTAGTTTCCAGACACGTAATCAACTCCTTGGGTGATTCTGCAGAAAAGCATGTCACTAAAAAGTATTAAAATAAAATTCTCGCTTGTTTTCAGTGTACCTTCTCTGAAAAATGCTATAAATGCTAGAATTCAGCAGATACCTTTATCAAATTGTACACATACTTTGTCTTAAATAACCAGAAGGAAATAAAACTGAAGATTCAAGTCTCTATCCGTCAGTTTTTTGAATAACTAGGTGCACCTCATACAAAGACCACATTCGTTGGAAGGTTTTTCCAAAGCACATAACTAAATGATTAGTCTAAGCAGAAACTGTAGTGGTGTTCTACATTCTGTCACGGAGGACAGAAATAAGAGCTAACAAGGTGATCATAGTTCATTCCACATTCATTTTACATCTTATCTTGAAAGGTGAATGTCTGGTAACTCTAAGCTCTATGTACCCTGTACTCATTTGAACATCATTTCATTCATCTTCCGATATGACTTAACGTTGGACGTTTCCCCTCATCCTAAAAGAATGTCAGGTAACGTTAAGCTCTATGTACCCTTTACTTTTCTGAACATAATTTCATCCAATGCCCAGTATGGCTTAACGGTGGAGGCTTTCCCCTAACCTTAAAGAATGTCTGTTAACTCTATGTACCCTGTACTTACCTGAGCATAACTTCATTTATCGCCTAATATGACTTAACGTTGGAGGTTTTCCCTTATCCTGAAAGAATGTCAAATACTTCTAAGCTCTGTGTACCCTATACTCATTTGAACAATCATTTCATTCATCGTCCGATATGACATAATGTTGGAGGTTTTCCCTTATCCTGAAAGATAAATGTCTGGTAACGCTAAGCTCTGTGTACCGTGTACTCATTTGGAGATCAGGTCATTCATCGTCCGATACGACTCAACGTTGGAGGCTATCCCTTATATGAATGTCTGGTAACTCTTAAGCCCTATGGACCTTGTACTCATAATGTCATTCATCGTTCGATATGGCCTAACGTTTGAGATTTTCCCTTATCCTGAGAGATAAATGCCTAGTAACTCTAAGCTCTACGTACCCTGTACCCATTTCAACATCATTTCATTCATCGTTCCATATGACTTAACGATGGAGGTTATCCCTTACCCTGAAAGAGTAATGTCTGGTAACTCTTAAGTCCATGTACCTGGTACTCACTTGAACGTCATTTCTTTCATCGCCCAATATGACTTAGCGTTGAAGGTTTCCCTTATCCTGAAAGAATGTCAACTACCTCTAAACTCTATGTACCCTGTACTCATTTGAACATCTTTTCATTCATCGTCCGATATGACTTAACGTTGGATGCTTTCCCTTAACCTAAAAGAATATCTGTTAACTCTAAGCTCTATGTACCCTGTACTTACATGTACATAACTTCATTTATCGCCCAATATGTCTTAACGATGGAGGTTTTACCTTATCCTGAAAGATGGATGTCTGGTAACTAGAAGCTCCATGTAGCCTGTGCTCATTTGAACATCATTTCAGTCATCGCCCAATGTCACTTAGCGTTGGAGGTTTTACCCTATCCTGAAAGATGAATGTCTGGTAACTCCACTATGAGATTCAAATGGGAAGAGTTCTCGCCTGTAGCGAATGACATGCGTTGCTAGCTCATTATCCTCACTCTTCTTATATTTCCTTCTCTCTCCCACACTTTCAACTGTTCTTGGTGCTAGAAAGGGAACGCAAACTGAATTTTCCAAAGCTTTATAATAATGCGGGTGTTGAAATCACAATGGCAACATGAATATTCATATCAATTGTAGTTTATGAAATAGGTATTTTTCTAATCCAATGAAAATACCAGCGGTGAATCCGTATAGCTATGAATGTTACTTAGGTTAAGAGATAATTCGTCATTGTCATTGTCTTAAAAGTCTGAGAAATGCAAACGTACGATGATAAGTTCCAAAATCTCGTTACGTGTTATTTCTTTCCCAAAGTCGTCTTCTTCTAGTTTACCTGATGTCTCACACAGTTTTCCCAATCTTGTTTTGCTCCTTGTCAATTTCTTCGTGAATTAGTCGTTCAACGTTAGTCACTTTAAAAATAATATTTCTGTTTGCAACATAATTTGAGCCCATATTAGCTCAATTAGATTGTTCTTTCAGTGATGGAAACTGGGGGAAGGTGGATGGAGTTTCATTGATCCAGCTGATACAGTTTTTCATGGAAGATTAATAATGCTGCTTTGAACTTTCTAGATTAAACAGAGATTACGAACTATTCATAAACAAAGATATAATGTGACCAACAAGTTCGGCTAGACTAGCAAGAAGTGTATCGTTTCCTCTCATCGAATTTAACAAACACCTTGGCTTATTCAAAGTACATATTTCTTTTATCACGTCATGTCAAATGTTTACGTTTCAGTTCTGAGCAGTTTCCATTACCTTCACGCATCCGTGCCAACCAATAATGATACTCATTACAGTGCTTATGACACAACGCATTCTTATAATGTAATGCTACCTAATTGATTTGTTTGTATTAGAAAAACTATTTGGGCTAAAAATATAGGGTTTTCATGGTTATGTTAGATACCTTACTCTCTACTTTATCCATGGATCAGTTTGTGCAAAATCTGAATTTTGTCTTAGCGCGAATAGTATTTCATACAGAATGATGCCCGCCTCGGTAGCGTGGTGGTAGCGAGTCTGCCTTACGTTCAAAAGGTCCAGAGTTCGAATCTCGGTCAGGGTGAGTTACCTGGATAAGGTTTTTCCGGGGTTTTCTGTTATCCTAGAAGACGAATGTCGGATAGCTCTAAGCTCTATGGACCCTGGGCTCATTCGAGCATCATTTTACCCATTCCATTAATCGTCCGATATGACTAAACGTTGTAGGATATAAATTACAAAAAAAAAAAAAAAAAAAAAAAAAAAAATGAATTTCCTGTTTGCCGTCCAGCCGCTCTAACCCTTACGCTATTATGGCCAACGTGCCGACATTTCATTAAATTCTCCAACTAACTCATGTTTCTCCCGGTAAACCACTAGGAGTTCTCATAAACACATGAGACAACTACCTTAATGGCGGCTTACTATGCTGTAAGTACTTTAAGGCCCGGGCTTTATAGTTCTGATCACTATTAGGTACAATTAATGAAATTTAATTGTTCTTTCACACCGGCCAGTGTAAAGTCGCCATTGTAAGTCGTCATAAATATAGTTCTCATGTTTTTATGAGAACTCCTAAGTGGTTTACCGGGAGAAACACGAGTCAGTTGTAGAATTTAATGACATATCGACACGTTGGCCATAGTAGCTCAAGGGTTAGAGCGGCTGGACGGAAACCAGAAAATCCGTGGTTCAAATCCCGGCTGTGGCATTGAATTTTTCATACTGCTTCTATCTTTCCATGCAACTTCATGTATATACCACTGTGACAATTTTCAAATGGTGAGAGAAGTGGTGAATAGCTTTGATAGGGTAGATTCTAAGGCAATTGGGAGCGCACAAAATATTTTTTCTAAAACGCAAATCTAAGGTAAATTAAATTTTGCATTTTTTACGGATAGCATATCCCGGCTTTAAGAGAGTGGCATGACATTGGATAAGTCAACTGAGTTAGTGAGGATTGCGGAAGAGAGAATACAAAATGTAAAAGGTGAGATGGGGGACAAAATTACACAGAAACTACAATGTGTTGGACAAAAATAAAGAATAGCAAACAGTTTGTCAGATTGCCGATATGCTGTCAAGAGAAAACTTCAGAACTGATATTTTTGAACAGGATTTAACAGATATTCACACAGTGTTTTTCAAATATGTACCTATAACATCTGTGGAAGTGGAGAGAAGTTTCTCAAAGTATAAAACAGTTTCAGCTGACAATCGCCGTTCCTTTAATTTTCATAACTTGAAGATGACCATGGTGGTGTACTGAAACGCTAAGATATGTTTGGCTAATAGGTAGAGTAATTTATTATTTCGTATTTTATAAAATTGAAGATGGCTTGATGAATATTGAATTTATGAATTATTTAACAGCAATAATTGCATTATTTAATAAGAAAGTTAATTTTAAAATGTGATTATTCAAACATCATCATTTGTTTGTGACAGTTATTAATTTATTATTGTGAAAGAAATTGTTAATTTTTGTTACGTAACTTTTTTAAATTTTATGTACACTTTTTTATATTTTACGGACATTTTAGAGCTCATTTTTAGAGAACTTTTAGTTCAACAACTTCCGTCCCTATTTATGACAAATATTGTAGGTGTAAGCGAAGAAGCAAACTGTTCAACAATTCCCTAACAATTTTCATACCCACGTTCATATTGTCAGGGCAACAGGTGTAAAAGTTTCGGCACAAATAAGAAAACAGTCGGCGGATAAAGTTTCATGGTAAATGAGGCTTGCTAAGCAGTTAATGAAAGCGCTGATATTGTAAACAAGCGCCGGAAAGCAAAGATAACTGAGGTAAAGGACTTGCCCGCATAGATTAAGTTACGCTTCTGGAATGTGGCAGAATATTTGGTTTGTTTATTCTTCCGGAAATTTCTAGAGTGATAGAGATTGTTTGGGTTCTGGGTTATTGCAGAACAATCTAGAATTACGAATTAGGTATTTAAGAACGTGAAGACTCGCAAAGTGAGTTGTTCTGCAGATGCATTATTTTATCTTGACAGGAATCCTGCGCGGTACGGATGAGTAGCAACTATGGTGGGGATAGTGAATCTATCGCAACAATGCATCACACGCGTAAGATTACCAGAGGAGAGGGCGGTACATAACGTGTCTAAAAGCAAATTTCATTCTCAAAGCCAGTTTTGCAGCTCTTATAAACTAAGTTTTAATTCTTATTATGGCAGTATTCTTCACGCTTTTGTTCTATCTTAAATAGTACATAGACATTTGGAAGAAAAATCTGTTCTCCTCCAGCAGGCATGATAAACGACTGTAGGCCTTTCAATATCGCTGCAGAGTCCCTGTAACGTATTTCACTCCAGGCATATGGTCCAGTATGTGCTGTATTTATGTAAGTTTCACCCATATAAGCTATATAAACTTCACTTTGATATCTCCGAATATTTCGTAAATACTTAAGCCTTTTTGCACGTATGGTGCGATGTTCGATTAAAATTTGTCTGTCACGCTTAGCTTCAAAAGAACTCTTCTTAATGTTCAGACACTGCCTTGGAAGTCAGTAGAAGATTTAGCTACATAAGCACTTTCTTCAAAGTTGGTTTTTGTTTTTCTGTGCATTAAAAATTATTCATAGTTCACCTAACTACTTCTGAATTAAAACATCCAAATTAGATTTTGTGCATGTTCTTAATATTTGTTTACTGGACATAGAGAAGGACGTTTTTGTACTAGCACCAATGGCTTTTCTTTCCTTAATAACTCACCTAAACTACTTTCAGACACAACTGTTGTCGTAGATACCCTTCCCAAGATTTTTATAGCTGACCCAGATCATTGTTCCTTTTTTATAAATCTATGGATATTGGTTATTACTTCTCGTGTTTTTAAATGTAGCAATTTATTGCCTAATGTGCTGCTAGGAGGCGTCATTTATAAATGCTCTCTTGGAACCAGGGGACCAGCACATTTTGAAACAAGCTGTAGTATTACCGAGTAGCTCTGCACGTGTTTAGTTGCTCGTAACTGGTACGCAACTGACCCGCCCTCTCCTCCAGTTACAACCGTTCTGAGTTGTACTCGTCCAGATAACACTGCGCATCGCTCTGCACTTTTCAAGATAAAAAAATGCATCTGTAAACAGAGTGAGTAAGCAGAGACTGTTGTGTAACAAGAGTGTTGTTGTTAAGAGAGCTGAACTGGACGCTGTTATTATCATCGACCTTGAAAGATTGTGCTGTCATGTGAGGTTATGTTGTTAAGTGAGAATTGAACAGTGTATCTCTACGGAAATAAAGAACATTTAGAATTTCGGCAAATTGCACTTTTAATTCTACAAACCCACATAGTCGCAATATGAATTATTGTTATGCGTTAGAATGTTTCAAGTTGCATCCATGGTCATTCTTTCGGCGACTTCCTGATTAGTAGGAGCTACTCAATTGTAACTGACAAATGTGCTATTTTACCCTCGCTTCTTCCCTCCCTCTCCCGAAAAGCGGTTATTTTGTGTATTACGACCCAGTTGGATATTTCTGGTCTCGTCTCTAATAAGATATGCAATTACTCTAGCACACCGAGGCTTCATAAATTAGCTCTGCTTGGTGCAGCTTTACGTACACGTCTATAACCAGTCCAGTAATTAATAAGCTGTACAAATAATTCAGGAACATGAGCAACAGACCGTAACTGCAAATAAAATAAAGCAATTACCGTACTACTTACGCCACGAGGATATTTTATCCACCTCGCAGTAGTTTAATATTCCTCTATCATAGGTTTATGTGCAAACCAACTGTTAGCAAGTTTAATCAATAACTTCAAACACACGCCCCTAACCGTATAGGCCACCGAGAAAGACTCCTCGTTTAAAACAACACAGCTGTGAGACTTAAGATTATCATAGTGTGGTATGTAGCAGAACGTTGCATCCAGAATTGAATACAGCAGTCCCGGATTTCTTGTAAATGATCTGAGTTGCATTAAAAGTTATAACACCTATTTGTTCAGGACTGGATACAGATAGGAACTTCTGTTTCTTAAATACACGTGGACTAATTGTTAATGCGTGACAGAGATGGCAGTACTGTACAGTACATGGAACTCTTCTGGTAGCGATGACAGTTAATCCAAAAGAGATGATACCGAAATTAAGGTTTGCCAGAAGTAAAGAATCATGATGGATGTCAAAGGAATGTTGGTTCTTTGTTACGACAAGGGTAAGGCCAGTTGAGTTGCGGGGAAAGTTGTTATAACAAAAGTAATGTAAGAAACAGTGTCCTTAGCAGCTTTCTAAAGGGGCTCACTTGACTCGTATGTATAGGGTATTCTTTGGATCATTTACAATGGCGACAAAACAGCCACAAAAGGATCTTTGCTTGAAAAGGACTTTTCAGGAAGTGAAAGTGATACACCCACGCGCATCTGAGGTCATTCAGAACAGTCTTTGGCGTGAGGCCGATGAGAAGGGTCTTCGGCGTCAGGCCGATGAGAGCAGTCTGAGCCGTGAGGGCGATTAGGGGCAGTCCTCAGGTTCTGTCTTGAATATTTGTCGGTTCATATATATATATGAGGAACGAATGAAGTTTATCGAGTAATAAACATTATGCCGTCAGTAACTCTAAACAGAGATTGGTAACCCTTGGTCAGCAACTTTCATTTCGATGTTTTAAAAGAGGAAGCAGTAAATAAATAAGTTGGAAACGGGCATTCCAGTGTTATTAAAATCTCCTTCTCACACATCCACGCTTACCCTGAGAGAAACCTCATTGCTCGCCAAATTATTTGCTCGCCAACTTATTTGCTCGCCATTAAATTATTTACATCAAATTGGCCTCACAACGTAGAATTGTGTGCACCTAGGAACATTATTGCTTCAGAGATAACAGCTACAAGCATTTGGTGACTGTTCTCCTGCAAAAATACCGTAACCTTGGATTCAACATGTCCCATTCAACAGGTTCTCCACTCCCACCTAGACTTTTTCCCTCCTAGTTGTGGAGCTGTTAGTGATGAACATGGGGAGAGATTCTATCAGGACATTTCTGTTATGGAACAAAGATACCAGGGCCGTTGGAATGAAGTAATGCTTGCGGATTACTGTTGGTCTTTGTATAGGGATTCTGCGGAAACACATCACAAGAGGTGAGCTGAAAGAGGACGAAGTCAATAGGCCACCACATAATTCTCTTCATACACAACTATCTGCGAAGTATTTTTCCTGCAATTTAGAACTCTTAGCATGTAATTACCAGCTAAAAAAATCAAATGTACTTTCATTGTTGTTAGCATGTCTGTAATTAAAATGTATCCTTTTCTCTCAATCCGTTAATATGTAATACTTTCACCTTGTGTATATCATAGAAACTAGAACTAATAAAAGTGTTTCATTGTCACATTTGTTTTTCTCAATTCAAAATTAGTAGGAATTTCTTCAAGAAGTGTTCGAAATATTCAAAAATTAATTTACTGTCGCCAAGTGTTACCAAATAAGCTGATTACAAGTTCCATGGTGGTCATTAGATGTATGGTACGTTGCTCCATCTTGCTGGAAATAACCTTCTCTCAATTCGATATCATCCAGCTGACAAATGTCTTGAAGATACACATAAAAACTTCAGTGTCTACAGTCGTATCAAAGGAAATGAGGACAAACGATCCCTAGAGCCTGTTAGAGGGCTCTTCCAACATTTTCTCTGAGATGTAAATAGGGCAATGTAAGCACCCAATTGCGTATTATATTCTTTCAAAGTTACACGTGTGTCCTAATATTGGTTCAAGAGTTATGGGCAATTGAAATGTCTGTCAAGTTTCCCCGTGCGCTAACTCAACCAGGCTTAAACAGGGGTCCTACCCAAAAGCAAACTCATCAATTCCCACGCTAACCGTTACTTTCCTCTCAACTATTGCACCATATTGTGCAATCATTGTTTAGATAATTGAAAGCATGTTTAGACCTGTTCCTGCCCACCTAAGCATTATTTCCCTTGATCAGCAGGATGTGCGATTCATTGTTTACACCATGGAGAACAAGTTGAGGCCTGTTACGGGCCACCTGTGCATTATTTCCCTTGACTAGCAGGATTATTGATTCACCAGTCTTAAGTACAGGTTTTGCCAGTCAGCAGAATTTAAGCTTAATCATCCATAAACAGCTTTGCCCAAACTCAAGCCACAGGAAACAAATGTTACATAATAATGATTATGGTAATATCCAGATCTTGCTCAGCCTATACACGCAACAATACGGATCGCACTGTAGATGAAAATAAGCAATAAGATAATGCATAACTCGATTAACGTGAAGTAGATAGAGGAATAAGGTTTTTGTACAAGAGTAATTTTTGCAACAACACCGTGTGCAACAATAGTTCGTAGCCCACCTCGGAGCGTAGATGGTAGCGTGTCTGCCTCGCATTTAAGAGGTCCCGAGTTCGAATCTCGTTTAGGGTGAGTTACCTGGATAAGTTTTTTTCGGAGTTTTCCCTTATCCTTATAGACGGCTGTCGAGTAACTCTAAGCTCAATGTACCGCGGACTCACTTGAGTATTACTTACCCATTTCATTCATCGTCCGATAAGACTTAATGTTGAAGACCATAAATTTCACCAAGAAAGAATAATTTTTACAACAATAGTTTGTGCAACAATAGAGAAAATCACGTGTGCGCTACATATTAGATCTTTTCAGTAGTGATGTGTGTAACCTGCCGCTATATATTTCTTGACACAGAATTAAAAAGTATGATTGGATAAAGGGTATACGGGTGACTGGGGTCTGACCTCTTTCTTTACTATACACACAGCTGGAATAAGTTGAAGGTACGCGGAATAAATCTCCGGATTTAGAAAACGGGATGAAGGGACGAGGGATGTTCTATATTTAATCCAAGTGAGCATCAAGTCCGCTTACCCCCATTCCCCTCCTGTTCGAGGATTTAAGCCTCTTCGAAAATCCTTTCCCTTCTCTCTTTTCTAGAACCTCCCTTCCCCCTTCTTTGCTCTTTCAAACTGTTTTCATCGGTATTTTTTTTCTTCTTCTTCGCGTTTCTGGTTCATCCATTTCTTTTACGCGCGTGTTCCTCTTATTTTTACCCTTCCGGATTATTCTCTTCTTTCCCACAGTATTTATGCTCCGTAGCCTGCTGCCGTTTCATCTGCTCATCACAACTACCCCATCTGTCGCATCTCTCCTAAAATAAGAAAAAAAAAAAAAAGCTCGCGTTTCCACTCCATTAAACGGCGAGTTTTCGAACCACAAACCGCACCCGTCTCTTACAAATATAATAAGGAAGCAGGGAAAGTAAAACAACAGGGTGACCTTTATGCAGTTTGTTTTGTAAAACTTAAATTTGTTTCTCGTTCTCATTCTTTTGTTTTGTAGTTCAGCCTGATTAAAATGACAAACAACTTGGGTAGGTTTTCAGGTTGAGGAAACAATGCGATATTCCTTTCTCCTTTATTTTCCATTTACGGTCTATTGCAACTGTCACGAACATGCACCTCGAAATCCTAATTCTAAAACCTCATAATTTAGGACAGATTCATTTGAAATCTCCATAAAGTGTCATGCCTAACATGTAAAATGTAAACATTCCACGCCTGTGTTTACATTATTTCTAGAAATACTAGCACAGTGTCTACTTTATTAGCCTGAAGTTCCTTTTCTACAAGGAAACACCGGCTTTATCTTCCTTCCGAAGGAGCCATGCTGAGTATTTTTAAGCCGAAAATAACGAAAAGGGTTCTCTGTTAGCTTTTAGACTTCCATGATTCAAAGTCGTTTTAAATAACCTACGACGGCTGTTCAGTAAACAATGATCACAATTTCTTGACAACGTATCTTTATTCATCCTGATAATTTTGATGGTCGTTCTCAAAATATTCTCCCCTGAATGCAATGTATTTGTCCCAGTGTTCTTGTCATTCTTCAAAGATATCTTGGAAACCATTTTTGAGAGATCCTTCAAAATCGCCTCCGCAGCCTTCACCACTGCTTCTGATGATGGATAACGTATTCCACGAAGGCGTTTAACCAAGTTAGGGAATAGAAATGTCACCTGGGGCTAAATCCGGACTCTAGGGAGGGTGAGGGATACAGTTCACGCAACAGCATTGGCAAAATGCGGCCGCGCTTTATTCGTGTTCCAGGCACCATGCCTCACGGAAATGTCTTTTGCGTCTGATATGGACTTGCAATGTTTTCAACCCATCCCTGTAATATTGTCCAGTTACTGATGTGTGTGCAGGTACAACATACCTGTCCCCCAGGGGCCTACTTCGGTAGGTACGGGTTTGGCGCACCCGGGGTCCCGTGCCAACAGTCTCCCTCGTGTGGACTCCTCTTCGTGGTTGAGTGAGACGGTCAACAGGCCCACCCACATAAGGGCCGTGCGTGGAGACCCGTGGAGGTTTTTAGATTCTTGTCTAGTTTAGAGTTTAGGCTTTAGTGAGCGAAATTTTTAGTAGGCTTTGATTGATGTTTTTATGTACGTGTACTTTTAATAGGTTTTGTTACACTTGTATAGTTTTTAGAAAGTTTTATGTCTGGCTTTTGCCATGACTAGTTTTTTAAAGGGTGCTGATGACCGCCGTAGTTGAGCACCCTTATATATATATATATATATATATATATATATATATATATATATATATATATCATTATCATTATCACAACATACTTGCGAACTATTCCATGACTATCAAAGAATTAGATGACCATAACTTTTCCAGCAGAAGCAACCACTTTTGCTTTTTGGGGGTTGCTAATGAAGGAGATTTCCACACTGAGCTTTGCTGTTTGCTCTCAGGAGCAAAATGATGTGGCCAAGTTTCATAAACAGTGATTACGTTTGAAAGAAACTCGGGATCTTCCTCTAACATCAACTATAACTGCGTGCAGACCTGCATGCGAATGTGCTCTCGTTCGGGATTCAAGTCTTGGAACCCATCGCGCACAAACACATCTCATGTGTAACGTTTCTGTCACCAACGTGTGGGTGTCACTCAGTGAGATGTTCAGTTTTTTTTTCTGTGTAATTTACGTCCTCCAACTTTGTCATATAGGACGATGAATGGAATGGGTGAAATGATTTACCCGACATTCGCCTTTGAGGATAAGGGAAAACCCTGGAAAACCCCTTATCCAGGTAACTCATCCTGGCCGAGATGCGAACTCGGGACCTCTTGAACTTGAGGCAGACATGCTACCACCACGCTACGAAATGTTCACTATTTCGGAAAGTGATGTTAAGGTAATTTGTCGATACTCTTTCACAATGGCGGCAGCACGGTTGATGTTTTCTTCTTTAAGGGCAATAACTGGAGCTCCCAGCCCACCTTCCTTTGAAATTGATTGTCTCACCTCTTTAAACATTTAAAACCACCTTCGAGCTGAGCTGTAGGAAAGAAAAGACTCTCCATAGGCCTCCTGTGACATTGTATAGGCCTCAACTGAAGATGTGTTGAGACGAAGGTAAAATTTATAGCCGCATATTGTTCTTCGCGTGTTACCCGTTTTGCAGCGGCAGGCGATATTGAACATGTCTGAACTTACCTGGTACTCACAGACGGGAACCAGGAGTACCAGCAATGAAAATACTACAGCTTGTTTGCTTTACATTAAGATAACAGAATATAATAAGATTGAATTTTAATGCGAAAAATATGACCGTAAAAAATTATGATCATTCTTTATTGAACAGCCCTCGTAATTAAAGCTTCCTTCATAAAGGCTCGTTTGGTGTGCTCTAATTGCCAGTTTATCCTTGTTACGAGTGATGCGGTCATGTACGTCAACATTTCCTTGAAAACGAGTTACATTTGTGGATGTTAGAGCTCTCGAAAGGGGACACATTATTATTCGTCTACCTCCGTATAACTGTGATCTGAGAGCAATTGAGCTGGCGTGGGCAAAATTAAGGAATGTTTTCAGAGGATGCAACGTTACTCTTGATACCTTTGCTTATCTTACATGCTATTCTGCTGAGCTGTGTTTTTCAAGGTTGCCCACACTGCAGAAACAAAGGAGCGTTAGTTCTCGCTTTTTCCACTCTGCCCGCACCACACCGTAAATCAAGCGCTCAACTTACCTTGCGCGTACTGTAAAACAGTGAATAAAATCATGCGAATGCAACCCATGCAGTTATTTTAGTTGAACGTATTCAATTACACTGGGCAACAATGAAAATGTTTCGGCCATGAAAATAGTGAATTTACATGTATTCCCATCTGCTGAATTCAAAATTCACCTTAAAATGATAGATTACCTCTTGTTTTGAAGATAAAGCGATATATCATTTTTTGGTGTCAAGATTTTAAATTTGAGGGAATTTTTTGGGCCGTTGGCACACCTGACAAAAAAAAAACACAATCAGAGAGAAATTTTGGAAATTAAGTGATGCAAAAGTTAAGCAAGGCTTTTTCGTCGGACCACAAATAAGAGAACTTGTAAAGGATCCTCCATTAGAAGAAATTCTGGAGGGGAAAGAAAAGGAATCTTGGGAAGCCATAAAGGGTGTTGTTCATGGATTTTTAGGCAACAAAACAGATAACTACAAGCATTTGGTGAGAGTGCTCCTGCAGAAATACCGTAACCTTGGATGCAACATGTCCCTTAAGATCCATTTTTTCCACTCCCACCTAGACTTTTTCCCTCCTAGTTGTGGAGCTGCTAGTGAGAGATTCCATCAGGACATTTCTGTTATGGAACAAAGATATCAGGCGCGTTGGTATGAAGTAATGCTTGCGGATTACTGTTAGACTTTTTATAGGGATTCTGCGGAACTCCATCACAAGTGTCAAGCTAAAAGACGACGAAGCCAATAGGCCACCACATGATTCTCTTCAGACACGACTATCTGCGAAGTATTTTTCCAGCGATTTGTAACTCTTTACATGTAATTAGCAGTTTAAAAATCAAATGTACTTTAATTGTTGTTAGCATGTATGTAATTAAAATGTATCTTTTTCTCTCATTACGTTAACATGTAATACTTGCACCTTGTGTATATCATAGAAACTAGAGCTAATAAAAATTTTTCGTTGTCATATTCGGTTTTCTCAACCCAAAATTAGTAGGAATTGCCTCAAGAAGTGCTTGAAACATTCAAAAATTATTTTTTCACGCCCATTGTTTTCAAAGTTAAACTAATGATGAATGAAGTGATGCTCAATTAAGCCTGAACTTCACAGAGCTTAAAAATACCCAGACATTCGTCAGTTCAAGATATGGGAAATCCCTTAAAACTGACCTTTATCCTTATAACGTGCTGAAAGACCCCCGCTAAACACCCTGGTAAGTCTGTCGCTAGCGTACACTGAAATATCCCGTTCTCTTAGGTCTGTAAACTTAGAACTTTATTGACTCGTTCTACCTAGATCTGTGATGGTCGTAGTGACACCACGTCGACCCTCCGTTTTGTACCCTATAAAGGAGTGCAACCATCATGAAACACGTCATACGTTTTATGTATTGTTAAGCGTTTTATTTCACGTGGATCATTCTTTGCTTGTGACTTGACAAATATCGGATATTGGAAAGCTCTTTGTTGCAGGAAAGAGAGGGACAGACTGACATTCGCGTGCGGAGTCGAAAATGACAAACGCCACTCATAACTTCTGTTCCCTCCACGTCATGTCACTTTTCCCTAGCAGAAACTACAAGATGCATGTTACGGAAAATAGTGCAAAAACACCGCCGCATTTTCTGCAGGAGACAAGACAAATAAAATAGTAACGAATCATACGAGGTATATATGTCGAGGTGAAACTGAACAGCTTTAAAAAGTTAAAAAGTAGTTCGGTTTTAAACAATTTTCAATTATTTTATTGATTTATAAAGCTCAACTATGGCCCCTGGGTTCAATTTCCAGTACGCATTGTTCCTTTGTTGGTGGGGGGAGGGTTCCCAAGTCGCCATGTGAATGCTGGGTAGGTTAATTATGTCCTCCGAAATTTCTGTCCAAGCAATTCAACTCCATTGTCATTTCACATCATCTTTCATCTAGTGTTCTCCTTCAGGGTAGAAGTGTCGACGGGTGCTTTGGTGCTTTGACTGTTTAAGTATAGGGAACCTCCCTCCTGTCTGCTCTCGCCCCATCCTTGAAATGAAATTAAAATAAATGGGTGGAACCCTTTAGGTCCCTTGCACGTAGGCCTCATATTGGGCCTATTGTACCCCTCTTACTGGAGTACTTATTCAAGTCCCGTGGCCTCCAAAAAGGACAGGATAAGTCTTGAATGAACTCTCCTTATACAGGGTGTGGCAGAACAGAATAAGAAGTTTCTGTTTACCACGGGAGCTGTAGTGATGGTAGGCAGTTGCACGTGGTCTGCCTTCGTTCAGTAGTTAACCCCACTTCAGTAGCCAACATGGTCTGGACGGTGCACAACCTGGTTTTGCCATTCGCGCTTATTATGAAAACAACAGATCTGTGACCGCTACACAAAGAGCTTTACGGCGACATTCAACTTTCCACACAACAATGCCGTTACTAATGCAAACACAATTCGGCCCTGGGTTTGGCAGTCGGAGGAAACTGGTAGCACACTAAGAACAGATACATATGGTCGATGCATATCCATCAGAACGCCACCCAATGTGCAGAGGGTGAGAACAACATTTCAACAATTGCCACAACGTCCTACTTGACGACATGCTGTTGCATTGGGTTTTCAGACCACAGTTTGAGAAGGATTCTAAAATTCGATTTGAAGTGTCAGCCTTTCAAAATAATGACGACTCAAGAATTACACCCAACAGACCACGCCAACTGACAAAATCTCTGTGAGCAAATGGTTGCTCAGATACCACCGAATGCATCTTCCTCAGTAGTGACGAGGCACATTTTCATCTTAGTGGCTGTGTGAACAAACAAAACTTTCGCACTGGGCTGAAAATAACCCCCGAATTATTCATGAAAGAGCGCAAAATTCTCCTAAAAATGACAGTGTGGTGTGCCATATCACAAATTGGCGTGTTTGACCCTTACGTTCTTGAGGAGGAAGAAGTGACCGTGACAATGAATTCCACAAGTAATGTTTCAATGTTGAGAAATTTTTTGCAACCCAAATTAGACGAGTTTGTGGAAGAACATCCACTGAGGGACTTATGTTTCCACCAGGATGAAGCTACTACTCACACAACTCGAATTTCTTTTGATGGTTTGAGAGACATGTTTCCGGAACGCCTCGTCTTTTTGAGGGGTGATGTCGGATGGCCTGCGCTGTCTCCAGATCAGAGCATTTGTGACCACTTTCTTTGGGGAATATCTTAACTAAAAAGTTTGCAAAAGTCACCCTCACACCCTAGCAGAGTTAAAAGAATGGATTATTGACGAAGTGGATGCCTTACTCCGCGATATGCGTTCAAGAGCTGCTCGAAATTTCAGAGTTCGTCTACAACAATGTATTGATGCTAACGACCGCCATCTTCAGACAATTATTTTTAAAACTAAATGAATTTAAAATGGTATATTGTACTAATTTAGAAAATAAAAACTTTTTTGTTCTATATGTGCAGATTTACTTTTTATTCCTCCTTAAAGCTTCTTAGTCGGTTCTGCCACACCTGTATCATCTGGTCTCACCTTGTCTGAGCCCAGAATGAAGTGTATAAGTGTATAAGTGCAAAATATGTAGGGAAGACTTACCCTCTTCACCGCACTTCCTGCATGTGGAGTCTGCACTTACCTTCATCACATGTAGGTGTCTCTTTAGGGTGTTGTGCTCTGCCCCTCGATCGTAGACCGAGCCTGCCTAGCTGTAGTAAGAATGAATGAACGATGTTTATGGGCGCTCAACGGCAATGTCATCAGCGCCCTTAAAAAGCAAAAACTGCTAAAACAGGGGGTAAAATAGCTAAAATAAATCCATCCTAAATAAAATAAGGTAAAAGACTCGCACGTTAGTAGAAACTAAAAGACTTAAAACCACGAACCTATAAGAATGTTTAAAAGGTAAAATTTAAGAACTAAATTCTAAAATCAACAGTTAAAAGCAACTTATAAACTTTGGCCACCGGATGTTCGTCGTCCGCCAGAATCTCTGCCAAGCTGGCCGGCAGCTGGAGAGTTTGGCGAACAGCGGATAGGTTAAAACACTCTAAAAATACATGGCGGACCAAGAGACCTCCACCGCAGAGAGGGCACACTGGAGCAGGGTCTTTTTTAAACAATACGTAAAATTACAGTGGCCAATCCTTAAACTAGCCAGCCTGACCTCCTCCCTTTGAGAGGAACGGTAACAGGTTGCCCAGGGAATCGGAAGGTCCCTGACAGTTCTAAGCTTATTTCCGCGGAGAGCGGACCACTCTTCCCACCAGCACTGTAGTAAGATTACGCCATGAAGTGCCATGTTGAAGGATCTCACAAATGGCCCTTCTTGGGGTAATACCAAGGACAGGTTCCAGACCAATGAACGCGTTGGCCGAGCCCTCCCTGGCTAGCCTATGCGCTAGTTCATTTCCTCTGATTCGGAGAGCTGTGTTGGTCGGCGAGAACAGCGAATATTCAAGTTCTCTTGGCTCACTCGTACCAACCTAGACGTTATTATGCCAGCATATAGTGCCTTTAGGGCAGCCTGGCTGTCACAACAGATACTTATCCGAGCATGCAGACAAGGCATCCCTAAGATGTGATAAGCACAGGCCAAAATAGCATATATTTAGGCCTGGAGTACTGCAGAATAACCTCCCAGTGAGTACGATAGCCTTGTCTGGAGCCCTTAAATGCCAGACCCGGTCCCCACGTCCATCCTGGAGCCACATGTGAACCAGAAGGACCGCTTGACACATTCAGCAACCCGTGGGCAACGAGTTCATTCCTCTCATAGCGGAAAACTGACGATATATAAATAGTCTTCATACTGTCGCAGCCCATCGCTACAATATTCCAGAATTTCTGAAGCCTGTTCGGTACCTCTCTGTGTCATTTAACCACGTTTTTAAAAGACCAACAATCCGAACTCCAGAGAGGAAGAGCAGTTACCCCGGCCTCTCCTTGGATAAACAAATCCAGAGCAGGCAAACCAAGTAGTGTCTCTAGGGCACAGACTGGAGTGGTGTGCAAGGCTCCAGTAATCCCCAAACACGCTAAGCGTTGGGTTCTATTTAGTTTGTTTTTGATAGCCTGTGCCATAACACAAAGTCATCATACCACTGAAGCACAAATGGAGGTCCTGACAATGGAGATGTGGAACCAATAAACCGCCCGTGGTTTAAGGCCTCATCTCACACCAAGGATCCTCCGACAGGTCCACAAGGTATTGCAGTCCTTAATCACCTTACACCCGGTGGTGCTCCACTTGCAGGACCTCCGTGCTGAATCACCTCTGTAGCGTAGTCCAGTCCAGTGCTTAAAACAATGCTGTCACTTTTATAGAGGTCCTTAACCCTTTAATGGATGAATTATTTTGCAACTTATGCCACACTTGCTGTACTTTCTAAACAGGTTTTCATACCACTTTCTACGGTGCCTCAGCACAATCGATTCAAAAAGCTATGATCGTTAAAGCGATAAAAATGGATTGGCCATACATTTAAATCTAAGCGTCGAAAATTGGAATCTTAGCAACTGCAGTCAAACGTGCCTGTGGTACAGGACGGGGAGGGCCCACGTAAATTAATCGGTGCAATGACACGCTTAGATGTTGAATCATTTGATTGCAGTTCCTAGAAATTTGTCTCTTTGTACCAAAACACAGTGCAACTGGAACAGTTCAAAGGACCAGTACCATATGATAAAAAATGTCAAACGTTTTATGTTGAATACAGCCTAATGTTGCCTTAGGGCAGTACCACCCATTAAAGGGCTAAGCTTCTAAAATACTCCAATGATTCATCGGTATGTGAAAATGTGCTACGATTTTGTTGATAATTTCTGATATTATATACAAATAACAAGACGGTAGTTGGGCTGTATCTATGCTGCTTACTTTCAGGGCATATAGTTACTCATTTATTAGTTTTGTTGTACATAACAATACGTTATATATGTAAATTGTTCTTACGTTCTGCCTGTGTATAGGGCAAGGTTTGGAAAGATGGTCAGACTGAAAAATTCAATGCCACAACTGGGAATGCAACCAGCGATCTCTCGGTGACAGTCCGGTTGTTCTAACAACTGAGATACGATGGTAACGTGCCAGATGACATTTACATTCATAACATTTTAAGCTGTTTGACCTGTACATAATTATTTTGTATTAACTTTATTCATATAGGTAACTTCACTTTTAAAAATCTGTAAACTAATAGGTGACGGGTGTTGGAAGTCTTCCTCTACGATTTTTTTGAAATTAAAGTTATTAACTTTGACTTTAAAATCAATACAATATTATTTTAATTGACTTTAAGATTGTGGACGATATGTTCAATTAATAATACAGGGTATACATTTTGACTTTATGGATTCGTATAGTTAAAAGTCCAGTTTGCAGAAATTGTTCTTTATATTCGCAGGGATACACTCTGTTCAATCCTTAAGTAACAGAATTATGTCACGTACACAATATATTAAAGTCGATCACAAAAAACGTTCGTATTACCTCTGTTTACAGCACTCTTGTTAAACATCTGTTCACGACTGTTTACTACAGTTCACGAGTGATTCTTGGCGAGCCGTCGTTCCCTTAAATACCTCATTGGTAATTCCAGACTGTTCCAGAACAATAAAGATACCGAGTAATCTCTATCAATCAAGATGTCACTAGAAGTTTCCACTTATCTCAGTTTGTTTCTGCAAACCTTGATCTGCGTGCATTCTTTATTTGCCGGCTCTTTGTGTACACAAACTGCGCTAACGTAGATAACGGGTTCGCGACAACATATAAAAATAACGGGGTTTTAACTCCATATAGCATTTAATACATTAAATTTACAGTTATAAATATGTCAAAAGAAAAAGCAACTCAGTTTTACCAAGAACCTTATAAATGTTCAATGTGACTACCCTTTGTCACACGGCACACATCAAATCTATAGCCGAGTTCTTCCCAAACGTTGATAAGTTTGTATTCAGTAATTGTAGCAACAGCTGCTTCAATCTGGTTTCTTAATTCAGGGAGATCAGCTTGTTGCGGAGTTATGTACACACGAGGCTTAATAAAGCCCCAAAGGTATAAATCACATGGCGTTAGGTCAGGAGAACGTGGAGGCCATGCATAGCAAGCCCTGTCATTGGGGCCCTTGCGACCCATCCAGCGCTCGGGTGCAGTGACGTTCAACCAATCGCGTACTTCGTTAAGCCAGTGAGGAGGCACAACATCTTGCTGGAAATTGAAGTTCTTTGGCTCATTTTCTACTAACAGAGGTAAGAGCCATTGTTCTAGTGCATTACGGTGAGAAGTGCTAGTTATAGTAGGTTCACCAGAAAAGAAAGGCCCATAAACCTTTCACCGTGCTATGGCAAAAAAAAAAAAAAAAAAAAATCACTTTAAGGGGAATCTCCTTGCACTTGTACTATCTCGTGAGGATTTTATGAGCCCCAGGTGCGCATATTATGAGTGTTAGCATGTCCACTAAGGTAAAAGGTCGATTCATCATTGAAGACAACACGATCCATAAAATCGCCATCGTCATGAAACAGCATATCGTTTGCGAAGTTGGCGCGTAATCCGTGGTCTGTCGGCTTTAGAGCCTGTAATAATAAATGTAAACGATAAGGACTTACCCGAAAGCATTTTCTTACAACTTTCCAAACAGTTGACACAGGAACTTGTAATTCACAACTACCCTACAGGACTGATTTCTTTGGGCTACTTCACTTATTCTTGGTTGTCCCGTGCTCTTCCCTTTACAAAGGCAGCCGGTATCTTCAAGCTGATGATACCATCTATGAATGTTATTATTAATAGGAGGATCACAACCAAATGTAATGCGGAACGCACGTTGCACAGTAATTACAGATTCGGTATTTTCAAACAGCAAATCACAAAACTCTTTCTGATTACTAGACGTCATCCTTGCTACTACCGCTATCTAGCGGATTGCGGCAGAAACTTAGCACGCACATGCGCACTGCTGCCAAAAAGCAAAACTGGTTTAATGGCTTTTCCATTTGACATATAATTTATAACCTTAAGTTTAATGTAATAACTATTATAAACACTTAAAGCTCCGATATTCATTTGTATGCACCCTGTATTTTGATATTATTGAGAATGGGACTTGTGTCATGAGTACTAGAAGCTCTCATCCCAAGATGTTAAACCGTGGAATACTAATGCAGAATAGAATATTGGGCATTGTTTAGGATACGAACGGGATCCTTTCAGTGAACTGGCACCCTCTCAAAACGAACATCAAACCTAATAGGTACTGCAGTAATATTGACATCGCATATGAACTATTATGTGTTTCAAATGGGAAGAGTTCTGGAGTCCAGCTAATCAGATGGCGTATCACACTCAGCGTTGCCACCTTGTTATCCTACTCCTTTTATATTTCCCTCTCTCTCTCTCTCTCTCTCTCTCTCTCTCTCTCTCTCTCTCTCTCTCTCTACACACACACACTCATACAACATGCAGGTCTGCTTGGCGTAGACGTAGGGTAAGCAAATTATACTTTACAAACCTTTACAATGATGCAGTAGCCAAAATCCAAATTCGAAAAAGCATTTTCGCAACTTATGTATATTTTAATTACTATAAATATAATTATAGTTTATGAATTTCCTGCCTTTCTATTCCAATGGAACTGCGAGTGGCTCATCCATATCGCTGTCAATGTCACTTCCGTTAAGAGACAATTCGTCATTGTCACTGTCTTCATCGTCTGAGTCTTGCAAATGTATGATTATAGGTTCCAAAATCTCCTCATGTGCTATTTCTTTCTTAAAATCGTCTTCTTGAAGGTTTCCTGTATGCCTTACGCAGTTTTACCAGTCCTGTTGTGTTGCCTTGTAAATTCCTTTGTTTGACTTCGCAATGCCTGCCTTTTTGATTCGCCACTTAAACCACCGCAAGCAGCCATTGCACTATTTAACTCTTACTCTACTGTTGTGTCAAGAACAACTGAATGATATTTATCTGAACTCTCCAGGGTAAGTAAACAGTTAATATCCAGCTTACATTCATAAACATAAGCATATGGCATTCCACGGGCTAACAGGAAATGAAGTATTTGCTCTTTCTCAAATTTAACACCTTGACATTATCACAGTAATTCTTCTATCACGTCATGTCAGCAGTTTAAATTTCAGTTCTGAGTAATTAAAAGTATATGTGCATACATACCAACCACTTTTAAACTCTGTAGACTAAATAGAAATTACGAATCGTTCATAAACAAGGATATAATGTGAGCGGACACGTTCTGCCAGGGCAGCCGGAAATTTGTTTTCTCTCACCCGAATTGCCTTATTTAAGGTAATTCTTTTATCACGTCATGTCAAACATTTACGTTTCAGTTCTAAGTAATTACATATATACGTACACGCATACATGGTAACCAATAATGATATCCATACACTACTTACGTCGCGATTTATTGTTATACAGGTAATATTGCTTTATTTATTTGTATTAGAAGAACTGTTTGAGCTAAAAAATATGGGGTTTTCATGGTTATGTTAGATACAGTACTCTCTACCTTCCACATGGATCAGTTTTGGGAAAATCTGAACTTTGTCTTAGCGCGAATAGTATTTATTAGAAATTGACTAGGTTGACGCTTGTCACACACCACTTAGCGGGAATGTAATACGACAATACCGCAGGACTCCGATTGATTCCTCACCAAGCAGTGCTCAAGGAAAAACACCTTCTCATTATAAACATGTAATAGTGTTTGCTAAGCTGCCACGTCCTCCATACTCACTGGACCTGGTTCCTAACGAGGTAAAGCGAGTTGTATGCAGTTGCCCATCATAGTTTTATATAAAAGCTGCCAGAACGGTGACAAAGACTTCGCTATAACAATCCTAATATAATCTGTATTTTTTGTCCAGTAAATGATTACTACAAAAAAGCATAACACTCTAAGTACATTCTTTATCTCCATCATTAATTATAAAAGCAACAAAACTGATTATGACACGCGCCAGATGCATCATTAATGAACGGTCTCCAATTGGCAGCATATGTAACGTATTTAATTAGGAGAGAAACCTGCTTTTAACAAACTGAATAAATAAATGGAAAATATTGCACAAGCATATCGATATGCAGAGAATCGTGACAAATTAGATGACACTGCATGGCATTTATCATTTAAATTGTTAAGAGAGCGAGCGCAGTGTCACGCCGTGGTGCGAAATTCACAAAAACGGTAAACTTATTTATTGACCTTTGATTTATATGCCGTCAATAAAATGCTTAATAATCTATCAGTTTTCGATATTCAGCCACTAAATCGAAATGTTCATGCATATAAATTTTACTCCATGAATCGTGCGTCACAGAACAGAAGCCTTCTGTGCCTTTTGGCCTTTAGCTATATAAAATTCCTACTTAAGTATAGAATAATTTCGAAGCAATTAAGGCAAGGCTACACCGAAAAATGTTGAAAATCGTGGAATTTTCTTTTTCGACAGTTTTTAGTAGCTTAGGATGTACAGTAATAAATGACATACTATTGTTATCATTTTTAGCATTTTAGGCCATCAAGTGACAATTTAGAGACCTTTAACAACCGTTAAAAGTAACAATAACTACTTTAAAATTAATTTTCTGAGAAACTTTTTCTGACACTTTTCGTTATACAAAACGCCTCAAGTGTCCAAGTCTTTCATTTAACTTGGTCAAACTTAGAGGATATGTCCACAATATGTAAATAAGAAACTTCACAGTGCCCTTTCTTGTTATTAATGCTCATATTTAGAAAATTATATGACGTTAATATGGGACAGAAGTGCTGTTTGTCATTTTCGTAATTTTGGTCTTTTGTAGCAAAATAAGCCATATAATTCAATTTGCTTATTTGCAAAGTTTCATGCCCGTAGGGCAAACGCAACACCTGTTTTGGACGCCATTTTTAAAACTCTGTGTTGGTTAAATGCCTCTCTATGCTTTAAATGGCACGCCCACATGTTTGAATGTGGAGAACTTAGGAACGATTTGATTTTAAAATACGCGTTAAAATAGCATTAAGCCACCGTAGCCTATTTTAACAAGCTTTCATATGAATCCCCTAGATAGCAGTGATTATCCGGCTACTTTTATTCGGTTCCTTGATATACTTCCAGTGTAATGGCGCGAAATGTTTGTTTGTTTTCTTTTGTTCTAGTGGTTTAAAAGTGATACTTCGCATTTAAAGTTATTATTGTTAGGTCTTCTCCTATTTGATTTATATTTATTATACTCAAGTGTTCATTTCTGCCTGAAATTACACCGTAAGCTGTGACTCAAGATCACTTCATTATTTTATTGTTTTAGAATGCCAAAACTAAAGGTTATTAGACCCGCTTTGTCTAAATTAATGAATAAGAGCAGAAGGGGGAAGACATGCTTCAGTTGAAGTAAATCAGGAAGTAACTGAGCCTACAGCACTGTAAAAGAAGAATAAGCCTTTCTAAATTGGAGATGCAATGCAGTACCTATATACCAGAGGAGGATGTAGGGGAAAACAAATATATTAGTTTAGATTTTGGCCAGTTGAAAGAACTGATAAAATATTTAGCATGCCCACATTGTTTTCACAAACTCTGAACCTGGATATGCTTTACACTTCCGGTTTTGCTTCTCAATTAGCGGTGAAATGTGAAAATCGACAACTATTTCAGCAAATACATCTAAAAGCTAAGGCTCAAGAGGCCACTAGGAGGAAAGAAGGTGTCAGTTATACTGCTGGAGCTTTCTAATATAAATAAATTTTGTATTTTATGTAAACTGTATGCAAAGCTTTAAAGCCATTTTTCTCAAATTCAGTTTTTTTCCATTATTCCATTTTCAAAATTTATCTTCTCCCACAATATTACAGCCAGAGCTCTGAAAACTGTTCACAATACACTTCAGAAGCTGTGCAGAAAACTCATGTAGGGAAATTTTCATATTGGTCATAGTTTAACTGTTGTAAAATAATTACTATGACCTAGCATTGATTTTTGGAGCTTTTTTTGCCTTTACACATAAAATAATGTTAAAAATAACTAGGCAGAATTTTCAGAAATCCGATGCTTTATTTTGTTATCAAGGTTTTAAGGAATTTAACTGTAACAAAATGTGATTTACTGTGAAATATCTGTCAAATAAGATAGATTTTAATATTAGGTAATAAAAATGTATAAATCAATTCATATATCAAGAGTGCTGTGACATATTGGAATGAAATCTGGTACACCAACTTCTTCAATTACTGGTAATATCTGTACAAACATATGAGGCTCTAGCCCTAGTAGTTCACTTTTAGCACTCCCCCCCTTAAGAAATATACAAGCTAATATTTTCAAAATTTTGAGAGCTCACACATGGAAAATATTTTAAAACAAACCCTAAAGGAATACTCCAAAAAATAAAAGAACGAGGGTGTTGTAAAATTGGTCGTTAATAGCCAAAACAAAAATTAAACTTAAAAGCTCAAATTTTTGACACGTACAACATTGTATGTAGCGTGTCATTTTTGCAATATTTTCACAACATTATTTAGCAATTAATGAACTACTTCGTGTGGCACCCTGAAAATTTGCATGCAAATTTAAAATGATACATAATTATGTGGCTAAAAGTTTATAATGATATGTTTCTTATACAAGGGGCGCCCAGAAACTAAGCTCTGTTTCAATTTATATACGTTGCAGCGCTGCGATCGCTGTTCCGGACATGAGCGTTAGACGCTCTGTATCAAGGAGAAGAAACGTGCGCCATTGTGAGATCGCTGTCAGCCACGCACGCTTTGTTGTGCTTGTTTACAATGTCGGTGTTGATCGAAAATCCCGCCGCTTGTGAAATGAGATCTGTGATTCGTTTTCTGAATGCAGAACAGTGAAACCAATTGCAATTTATCGGCAAATTTGCGATGTTTACGGACAAAATGCGTTGAGTGGTATAGTGATGAGAAGATGGGTCCGAAAGTTCAATGAAGAACGTAGTGAAGTGCACGATGAAGAACGAAGTGGCCGTCCATCTTTGGTTACAGAAGAACTGGTTCACGCAATTGATGACAAGATCCAGGAAAACCGCAAGTTTACAATTAGTACTCTCGCTATGGAATTTCCCCAAATCTCACGATCACTAGTTCATGAAATTGTTACCGAAAAACTGAAATTTCGTAAACTTTGCTCACGTTGGGTGGCAAAGATTCTTACTGAGCAACTCAAAACAAAACGGATGGGTAGTGCACTTCAGTTTTTGACCCGTTATGAGAAAGGCGGCGAAGAATTTCTGACACACGCAGTCACAGGAGATGAAACTTGGGTTTCTTACGATACCCCTGATAGTAAGCGTCAATCAATGGAATGGAGGTACACCTCATCCCCAGCAAAGTTTAAGCCAAAACAAATCTTGACACCTCGAGAAATGATGAGCACACTGTTCTGGAACATTAACCCCAGAGGTTCTATTCCCATTAGTCCTGGACCTGTAGGACAAGGACCCGGGCCACCTTGGACCAGGGAGTTACCGAGCTGTCCCAAAAGGGCGCCCGGCGCCTCCGTAGGGCTTTCCATAGTGCAAGACCTTAAGTTTTGGCAAGACCTTAAGTTTTACCAAGCCCCCACATCTGGTCCTGTGGACTCAAGACGGGATGGAAGTGGATACGCCACTTACGCGCGCCAACACCAAAATAGGATGGCTACCGAACAACCTCGGTTGGGCCGCCTGGTGATCTAGCACACCTTCTACTAGCTATGCTGGCTAGTACGCGGGAATATTAATGGCTTCCCTCAACCCCGTCGGGAGGCGCACCCGATCTCCCACGGGTATCGGGAACCACCGATTCTCGAGTCCAACCCAATCCGTACAACTCCACAGCAGGGAGGGGCTTGAATGTTCGGCCCGAGGTTCCTCTAGTAATGTCACAGGTATCACGAGTGCTAGGGTTCCGCAGCGCCCACACCACTGCAGCTGAAGTGGACGGATCCCCCTCTACGGGGAGTTTTCTGGGACAGGAAAGGCATATTACTCATTGATTTCTTACCGCGTGGTTAAACAATGAGAGCAGATGTTTATTGCGAGACACTTAGGAAATTGCGCCGCGCAATACAGAATAAGCGCCGAGGAATGCTGTCAAAATGTGTTGCGTTTCTTCACGACAACGCACGACCACACAGTGCAAAGGCGACGAAAAACATCCTACAGGGATTTGGCTGGGACGTGTTTGACTAACCCCCGTACAGCCCTGACCTCGCTCCTAGCGACTTCATTTGTTTCTGCATTTCAAATCTTTCCTGGCGGTCAACACTTCAATAATGACGAAGAGCTGAAAGAAAATGTTTCCAACTGGTTGAAGACACAGGCGACAAACTTCTATGAAGAAGGTATACAAAAACGTGTGCCTCGCTATGACAAATGCCTTCAAAATTTCGGCAGTTATGTGGAAAAGTAGTTCAAGAAGTGTAGAATTTAGTGCAGTAAATAATTTTTCTGTATCTATACACAATTTAATTTTATTACCAAAGAGAAACTACTTTCTGGACGTACCTTGTGGAATTTGTAATTTTCAGTGTAGCTTTGCCTTAATCTCTTAGTAAGCAACATTTCAAAACCACTTAATTAAAGCATACCGGCATTTGTTTTAGGAATATTATCCTACGTGTCTATATGCAGGGTGAATCAACTAAAACTTGCACCACCAATAATTCCGAAATGGAAAATGCTATTGATGTACTGTTTTCGCAGCATTGTTTGGTAGTTGGGGGTCATAATTTTATCCTATAAATAGATTATAATGATATCCAAAAGAGTATATTTTCGCAAACTTAGACTTTTAAAATGGAACAATGCCTAATTACTTAAAAATCAGAATTACAGTAAATAGAATGTAAATAGTGTTCGCCACAGCATTATAGTGCAAGTGGTTCACGAGATATCTTATTTTGAAACTTTTACAAACCAACATTTGTACTACCTGTACTACCGCACACTAAAGAAGAACAAATGGTAGTGCATTGCCTCTGTGGATCCTGACAAGTAAAGAGAAATTTGACGCTCAAAGATTGCGTTCAAAATGACCACCTGCAGCTTCAATACAAGCTTGCAGTCTGTTATAGTAAAACTGCTGCATCCGTTCTAGCATTTTAGCAGACATAAATTAGAAGCTGTAAAGTCAAATAACTTAAGGGAATGCAGCACCGAAATTGGCTAAAAATATAAGAAAAAATCATTTTTAGCTAATAAAATACTTTGAACCTTATAGTATCATAATCCAACTAAATGTATGAGTTTCAGGCATTTAAAAACCCTCACATTACAGTTCAAATGCCCGTGTGCACGTGCAAGCCAGCACTTGGATTCACAGAACTCTGTCATTTGAGTTCGATTGAATGTACTAAATCAATACATTTGAAATTAGCGGACAAAGTTTCTGGTGGAATTTTGTGTGTTGGTGTGATGGTTATTTCTTACAATATGTGGCTCCATGGAAACAAAACACTGGCTAAAACCACTGAAAGCAAATAATAATGTTTATATTTTTGCTTTTGTGTGAGTTTCTAACGGTCACAATTTTCTTGTGTTTCTCGTTAAACTACATACTGTTGGTATACAATTGATGAGTTTTACTGTGCCATTTAACATTTATAAAGGTATTTTATACATCAAAACGTGCACATAACTGTTATGTAGGTTATAGGTAAAGAATTATTTGAAACAACAGACTTTTGTTGACTGTGTACATAGTTAGGATCATGAATAGGCTAAACGATACATGGGAAGAAACACTTAAACATAACACAACAATGGGAACATACTTGAGGCCTGATGTGGTAAGAAAACTAATGCCTGTGTACCAAAGGCTGGCATCACATGAAATCCTAAGGAGATGTACATTGGGTAAGGTACAAAGTACAAATGGAAGTTTACATAACATGATATGGCATGATTGCCAAAAAGAAAAACTTCTTTCAAAGAAGAGACTTCAGGTTGCTGTGACATCAACCAACAGTGAATTCAATTCTGGTTGTTCTGCCTCACTCAAGCTGCCCTCAGATATAATGGACACAGATTTCACCAGCATCTCCAAAAGCACTAGGGAACACGTTTTTTTGTACCCGAAACAAAATAGGCTAATTCTTATGCAAAATGACTCGCTGATTCCAGAAATGCCTCTGAAAATGCTGTATCACGTAACATTTTTGAGATATTTTATTCCTTTATATAAAATTACAGAAATGAGGTATGATACCAACTGATATTGACTTAATTTAAAATAATAGCCATTGACTCTTCTAAATACAACTTAAGGGCAGTGTTGCTTCATATTGGCAATTTGCTACCTTCAATACCTTTATTTCATGCCATAGGAATGAAGGAGACATACGATTCCACGTCCACACGTTTAGATGCTATTAGTTATCAAAACCATGGCTGGGAAATTTGTAGTGACCTCAAGGTAGCTGCATTGCTAACGGAACTGCAAGGAGGTTTCACAAAATATTGCTGTTTTGCTTATGGGACAGTAAGGCAACTGACAAGCATTTCATAGTGAAAGAATGGGAGAAAAGGGAATACTATACCCCTGGAGCAAGCAATGTTAAGTATGTGCCTCCAGTAGACCCAAACAAAGCACTTCTCCCCCCCCCCTTCACATAAAGCTCGGGTTAATGAAGAATTCTGTTAAAGGTTTGGACAAAAGTGGAAGTGCATTTGAGTATTTAAGAAGTATCTTTCCCAAAATGAGTGAATCTAAATTGAAGGAAGGTATATTTGTCGGTCCTCAAATAAGACTACTTCTTAAAGACAGTGTTTTTTAATCAAAGCTTAAACGTGTTGAACTGGCAGCATGGAAATCATTTAAATCAGTGGTGGAAGGCTTCCTGGGCAATAACAAAGAAGAAAATTATGAAACTTTAGTCTCAGAACTATTAAGGAGTTACAAAGAAATGGGTTGCCCTATCTCACTTAAAATCCACTTTTTGCACTCTCACCTTGATAGTTTCCCTACAAACCTAGGAGCTGTAGTAAGTGATGAGCAAGGTGAGCGTTTTCACCAGGACATTTCTGAGATGGAAAGACGTTACCAGGGTCGCTGGGATTCAGCCATGTTCGGAGACTATTGTTGGTTCCCAAACGGGAGAGTACATGTCACTACAAAAAAAAAAAAAAAAAAAAAAAATCAACAGTGAAACACTTCTGAGATAATTCAGGTATTGCTTTTCATCATTATCTTTTGTTTATTTACTTTAATAATAATTATTAATTATTATTTTCAATGTTATTTGGCAATGAAATACCTATTATTTTCAATTAATCAAATATGAGTTACACATCGCATTTCTGTAAGTTTTCATAAAAAAATTATGAATACCTAAAAAACGTTAGGTGATACAGCATTTTGAAGGCCATTTTGGAATCAGCAGATCAGTTTACATAAGAATTTGCCTATTTTGTTTCGGGTATATATATATATATATATATATATATATATATATATATATATATACTTCAAGGAATGTAGCTAATAAGGAAAACGTTTTGGATTTTAAAATTTGATTTACTCAGTTATAGTGTTTTCAAAATTTTTTGTCATTCAAAATGTTCCACACGATGCAGTTATGATTTAGTCCCTATAAAATTATCGACACATGTCCTTAGAAAGCAAATAAAGTTCTCTATCATAGGAATTTTTAATATTCATTATATTTTTAAAGTTATTTATATAAAAAGTCAAAGGTTTAATAATTTTTTGGCTTTCTTGTTTGCTCCATACCTAATTTTTTCACTCTGGAACTAAAGGCAGTGTAAGAAACTCATATGATAGATCTTTTCTTCATAAGCGTCTGAATATTTTCAGAAGTAGAAAAATTAAAATTTTGAAAACATTCATTACGTGGAGCATTTTGAATTTTGCACAAATTTTGAATTTCACAAAATAATTACTCAAAAACTATTGAAGATATAAAAGCAAATTTTGAATTCTGTGTCCACTATGCATCAGTACTAAGTGATAGAAATTTCAACAATATTGGCTGAAAATTGCTGGGTTTGGGGTTTTCGGTGTGCATCCCCTTAAAAAAATTTACGTCCGTTTTAAATTAAATGTTGTTAAGTCCTAATAACAAAACACTCTGTCACACAACCTACATATATCAAACCACGAGAAGCACTTTAACACAATACTTGGTACCTCCAAACGTACCCATCTCATATAATTCTTTCATTTGTTTTACTAATTTGGTATTTAAAATTACTTTTGGAAACTTACAGCAGCTCTCCTGCACAATTTTGAAGCAGTGAGTTCTCAGCTTCTGCTTCTGACCCCTTCAAACTCCGGACCTCTGTTCATGTAACTTTTTTATTCTCTGGAAATTAGTTGTTCCTTCACACTGGCCGTGTGTAGGCCAAGTATGGAAAGACAGAGTCAGGCTGTAAAGATCAATGCCAGAAGATCCGTGGTTCAAATCCCGGCTAAGGCATTGAACTGTTCAACCTGACTCTGTCTTCACATACTTTAGCATACACATGGCCAGTGTGAAAGAACAGATCATTAACATTAATTGACGAAATATTGGTCCGAACTATAAAGCCCGGGCCTTAAAGTACTTACAGCATAGTAAGTCGCCATTAAGATAGTTGTATCATGTGTTTATGAGAACTCCTAAGTGGTATACCAGGAAAAACACGAGTCAGTTGGAGAATATAATGTCATATCGGCACGTTGGCCATAGTAGCTCAATGGCTAGAGAGGCTGGACGGTTACCAGAAGATCCGTGGTTCAAATGCCATCTATGCCATTGACCGTTTTTATTCTCCATTGACAAGAAATGTTTCCTCTAATTTGTTACATGCCTTTCTGTCACACCCTGTATATATTAGAAGTAAGCGGAAAGGATTGAATAAATCCATAGTCACAATTTGTTGTTCAAACTCCTTCTCAATCAATAAACTCCGATTCGTTCTCCCTGATAATTTTGCCATATACAATAAATGCATGCGTTCACTATATTTACGTTATGATTTCATACTTTCCTGCCTCTTTGATATTTCACACAGACTAAAAGGTGCTTTAAAGCGCTTAGCAAAAACTTCGGACGTACATGAGTGAAGTGCATTAATATAATTGAATTCTCCGGAATGTTCTTGGTGCCACGCAGTAGTTTTGCCTTGACAATCACCATTACACTAATGGTATCTCTGCCTCCATGACACCCATGTCATGTAATGTAAATGTTCACACCACAGTGAAACTGTTTTTCTTTACAATAATACTGAATTAACTACTTAACTTCTTTAAAAAGCGAAGCGGCCTCATTCAAACCACAACTACAACGCCGAGATGTTAAGTTAACCTGAAACCATTTTGAGCAAAAGCTTAATTTTTCCTTGTAGATTTTCAAACGAATGTTTTTACAAACGTTTATTCCTCTAGACAGATAATCAACATGAAATATTCAATGTCGTGGCCGGGATTTGAACCACGGATCTTCTGGTTTCCGTCCAGTCGCTCTAACCCATTGAGCTACCATGGCAAAAGTGCCGTCCTGACATTCAATTCTCCATTTGATTCGTATACTTCCCCGGTAGACCACTAGGAGCTCTCGCATCCGATATATACCGTTTGGGGCTACTTACTAGCGTTAATACTTGAGTCCCAGGCTTCATCATACAACTCTTAATATATTGGTTAATTATGGAAATTAATCATTTCTTCACACTAGCCGTATATAGGCTAGAGTATTGATAGTAAACATGAAAAATTCAATGCCATGGCCGGGATTTGAAACACGGATCTTCTGGTTTCTATTAACCAACTTACTAAGAGTTAAATGATGAAGCCTGGGACTCGAGTACTAATGACAGTAAGTCGCGACAAACGGTGTATCTCGAATGCGAGAGCCCCTAGTGGTCTACCGGGAAAATGCATGAGTCAATTGGAGAATATAATGTCAAGACGGCACGTTGGCCATGGTAGCTCAATGGGTAACAAAGACTGGATGGAAACCAAGAGATCTGTGGTTCAAATCCCGGCCATGGCATTGAATTTTTCATTTTGATTCTATCTATATGATGCCTTAGCCTATATACGGCTAGTGTCAAGAAATTATAAATTACATCAATTAACCAAAAGTTTATTTGTCTATCAACCTAATGTTAAATCGTAACAAACATTTTCTTCCTTATACATGTTGTTTGTTAGTACATTTGGTTACACGAATGCTGTACCTTCAGTTGAGGTACATTTTACGAACCTTCTCAGTTGGCATGTACAAGCAAAGAGCAGTGTTTGTTAGGGAACTGAAAACTCACAAGTTTAGTCTTTGAACTGTATCATATACTCCAGACACCTATCATTATTTTGGCCCAACATTTTTCTCGATATATCATTTTTTAAAAAGCACAGCGACATGATAGGTTATATGTGTATTCCGTTCATTTATTTTCGTCCTACAACGTAAGTCGCGTCAGATAATCTACGAAGTGATGCCCAAAAGAGTATAGCGTACATAGAGCTAAGTTACCAGACATTCAACTCTCAGGATAAGGGAAAACCTCCAACGTAAAGTCATATTGGACAATGACTTGATATTCAAATAACCTCAGAGTACATAGAGCTTAAGAGTTACCAGACATTCATATTTCAGGATAAGGGAAAGCCACCAACGTTAAGTCAAAATTCACGATGAATGAAATCATGTTCAAATGAGTACAGCGTACATAAGCTTAGCTACTAGATATTCATCTCTCAGCGTAAAGCAAAACCTCCTACGTTAAGTTATATCGGACGATGAATGAAATGATGTACAAATGAGTAGAGGATACATAGAGATTAAGGCCGTTAGACATTCATCTCTCAGGATATAGAAAAACCTACAAAATTAAGTCAAATCTGACGATCCATGAAATTATGTTCAAATGAGTACCGCTTACACAGAGCTTAGAGATGTCAGGTACTCAACTTTCAGGATAAGAGAAGACCTCCAACGTGAAGTAATATCGGACGAAGAATGCATTGATGTTCAAATGACTCCAGATACATAGAGCTTAGAGTTACCAGAGATTCATCTTTTAGGTTAAGGGTAAACCTCCAATGCTAAGTCAGAGAGGACGATAAATGAAACTATGTCCAGGTGAGTATAGAGTACATAGAGCTTTGAGTTAACAGACATTAATGTTTTAGGATAAGGGAATACCTCCTACGATAAGTCATATCGCACGATGAATGAGACGATGTCCAAATGAGTACAGGGCAAGTAGAGCTTAGAGGTACCAGACGTTCATCTTTCTGGATAACGGAAAACCTCCAACATTAAGTCAAATTTGATGACGAATGAAATCATGTACAAATGAGTACAGCGTACATAAAGCTTAGTTAGCAGACATTCATATTTCAGTATAAGGGAAGGCCTCCAAAGTTAAGTCAAAAGGGACAATGTAGTGATACTCAAATGACTCCAGGGTACATAGAGCTTAGAATTACCAGATATTCATCTTTCATTATAAAGGAAGGCTTCCAACGTTAAGCCATAAGGGACGATGAAGTGATAATCAAATGACTCCAGTGTACATGGAGCTTAGAATTACCAGATATTCATCTTTCAGTATAAGGGAAGACCCCCATCGTTAAGTCATAGTGGACGATGACGTGATATTCAAATGACTCCACTGTACATAGAGCTTAGAATTACCAGATATTCATCTTTCAGTATAAGGGAAGGCTTCCAAAGTTCAGTCATAAGGGACGATGAAGTGATACTCAAATGTCTCCAGTATACATAGGGCTTAGAAATACCAGATATTCATCTTTCAGTATCAGGGAAGACCTGCAACGAGAAGTAAATCGTACGGAGAATGTATTGATGTTCAAATGACTCCGGGGTGCATAAAGCTTTGGTTTACCAGACATTCAACTTCCAGTATAAGAGAACACCACAAACGTTAAGTCATATCGGTCGATGAATGAAATGATGCTCAAATGACTCCAGGTACCTAGAGCTTAGGTACCGCAGATTCCTCTTTTAGGATAAGGGTAAACCTCCAACGATAAGTCATATCGCACGATAAATGAGACGATATCCAAATGAGTACAGGGTACGTAGAGCTTAGAAGTACCAGACCTTCATCTTTCAGGATAAGGTAAAGCCTCCAACATTAAGTCAAATTGTACGATGAATGAAATAATGTACAAATGAGTACAGCGTACATAGAGCTTAGAGTTAGCAGACATTTATATCTCCAGGATAAGGGAAAGCCTCTTATATTAAGTTAAATCTGACGATCAATGAAATCTTGTTCAATTGAGTACAAAGTACACTGAGCCTAGAGTTAGCAGACATTCATCTTTCAGGATAAGAGAGAACTTCCAACGTTAATTCATATAGGACAATGAATTGATACTCAAATAACTCCAGGGTACATAGAGCTTAGAGCTACCAGACATTCATCTTTCAGTACAAGGGAAGACCTCCAACATTGTCATATCGGACGATGAAGTGATACTCAAATGACTCCAGGGTACATAGTGCTTAGAGTTACCAGACATTTATTTCTCAGGATAAGGGCAAACCTCCAGCGTTAGATCATTTCTGAGGATGAATGAAGTGATACTCAGATGATCCCAGGGCATATAGAGATACGCGTTACTAGACATTCGTCTTTCAGGATAAGGGATGCCTCTTTAAGAGATCCTTAGCTAGGTAACTCACCATACCGAGATTCGAACTTAGGAGCTCTTGAACGTGAAGTAGATCCGTTATGTACTACGTTAGGCAGACGGGCCCGTTCTATATTAATTCCACTAAATCCACCCATTTCCCCGTTGTATATACAAACTGGAGAGCGATTTGCCGTCCTGTAGCATATCATAGACTGTCAGTGCAAAGAAAAACTGAAAAACGAATGTATGTCCTAAATTGTTTGAAAATATTCACTCAAGATCTCTAAATTTTGAAATACATTGTCATAACTCTGCTCTAATCATTTGCATCTATTTCTTGCTGGTATATTTTGAGATTGTGGTATATTCATTGAAATTGCAAATGTTATCCAAAAGCAAATATGTAATAATAATCCTTTCACTGCTCCCTATCCAAGTAAAAAAGTTAACTCCAGTATGTATCTAGCACCAACAGACGAAGAAGAAATAGCCTCTGTTATAGCAGGACTAAAAGATAAAAAATCCATTGACTCAGATGGGTTCTCAAATCATTTGCTGAAACAGTGTCATCATCTTATTCTAAAACCATTATGTTACTTAGTGAATTTATTATTTAGTTCAGGAATTTTCCCAGATGTTTTTAAAATCTCAAAGGTTAAGCCACTATTCAAAAAAGGTTCGACAGAAATAATGAACTATAGACCAATATCTATCTTATCTGTATTTTCAAAAGTGATAGAAAAATTATGCATAAACGACTAGTTTCCTTTTGCGAAAAGTATAATATCTTAACACAATGTCAGCATGGCTTTCGGAAAGGGAGTTGCACTACCTCGGCATTGACCAAGTTCTGAGAGAATGTGTATAGGACACTAGATAGGAAAGAGTGTCCTGTGGGTATTTTCCTTGATCTCACAAAGGCATTTGATCTTGTAGACCATAGCATTCTACTGGATAAGTTGCATGCAGTTGGTATTAGAGGAATATGTTACGAAAGGTTCAGATCATATCTGGAACGTAGACGTCAATTTGTACAGCTAGACTATGTAGATAAAAACTTAGGTGTAATTCAAAGTAAAACATCTTAAGAGAAAATAGTACAGCAGGGTGTGCCCCAGGGTTCAATATTGGGCCCATTTTTATTTCTCTTATATATTAATGATTTAGGTCTAGGTTTAAATAAATCGGGCGAGAACATCAATTTGACACTCTTTGCCGATGATACCAGCATATTAATGACTGGGAAAACCTCGAATGAGGTATTAAGCTATAATAATACTTTTAATACAAAAATTGTCAATTGGTTTTTAAAAAATAAGCTAAAAATAAATGAAGAAAAATCAGTAGCTATAGGCTTTCACCACAAACTAAATAACACTGCTCAATTCCCAAGTATATATTTAGGGAAAAAATCACTACTCTATGAATCAAATACCAAATTTCTAGGAATATGGTTAGATGAACATTTAAAATGGGAAAAACAAATTCAGCAACTAGAATTGAAACTAAGCAGAATTACATTCGCTATTAAATCAATGAGGGAGTCTGTAAACACAAATGTGTTGAGAATTATTTATTTTGCTTATTTTCATTCTGTAATGTCTTATGGTATACTTAGCTGGCGAAATGCTAAAGATGTATCAAAAATATTTAGACTGCAGAAAAGGGCTATTCGTTATATAGTAAATATTCCTTTTACCACCATATTTTAAACTACTAAAAATACTTCCATTACCCTGTGTATATATATACATATATATATGAAGCTCTAGTTAGGACAAGAATTGTACTTGCTCAATTTGAAACAAATTCGCAGGTACATACACATAATACAAGAAGTAAATCAGATCTACGCATTATAAGCCACAACACAACTTTATTCACTCATAGCTTTGAACATAAAGCAGTATTATTATATAACAAACTACCCGATTGCATTAAAAGTATAACATCGGAAAAAAGGTTTAAACTGTCTGTAAAATCATTTTTAAGAGAAGGTTGCTATTATTCAGTGGAAGAATACTTAAAACATGATCAACATATCAATGCTTCCTAAAATGATGTTTGTGAATAAATGCCTGTGCAACTTCCGAGGTGATACTTGTAATATTCAGAAAAGCTGTAAAAAGTATCCTACTAAAACTAATGTCACAGACAACAGATGAGTTTCTAAGAAGTAAAATTAAATAATAAAGTAAATATTGATTTTTTTTTTTTTGGTAAAAATTATGTCTCTTACAGCCTAGTTCTTAAAAATGTAATACATTAAACTATTATGTGACCTAAGTTGCCTTATTCTTAATTACTATTTGTATTATTCTGTTAATTACTACTGCATTACTTTAATCACTATTGTATTATTTAATTACTATTGTATTATTCATAATTGTATTACTCATAAGAAATGTATTATTCTTATGGGTACAAATTTGACGAAGCCATGAATATTGTATATTCCTAAGGTGAATAAAACTATCTATCTATTCTGAGCTGCGTCCCTTTACACTTGTGCTGTTTCTATGGAGAGAATGGTAATCATTGATAAGCTAAGAAGAATCAGCATTACGTCCTGGAATGTTAAAATAAGAATAATTACGAGATTTGTGGATAGTGATAACGTTTGTATATTGAAGGGGAAATGTCCAAGGTACGGCTTTTACATGTGTAAGCTATTAGGGAGCTGTCTCGATATGCCAGGCAGTGAGTGGTTTGTAAACTTTGTGCACAACATTCAGAGAGGCGGCAGAAAAGGGAGCGAAAATCTATTTAACGGCATACTCCAGGGTCGTAACGAAACGTCGTCTTGTTTGAAAATCACATCATCCGAATTCCACTGAATGTTTCCTTATAAGCGATTTTGTGATGTTTATTATTTTATTAAAGGCAGACTAAATGGTGAAAATAGACAAAACTTTGCTTAAATTAATTGGGAGTAGATTAATGACACTAAACAACCCTTACTTTTAAATTTTCCCGGAACTAGTTTCAGAGGCCTTCCCTCCATCTTCAGCCGGATATCGACTGGTTCTCGTTGGTGTAGCTGGCAATATTTTGTCATCGGGCTCCTCTGGCGGCAATTCGAGGAACTTGCTGAACAAATCTTTCTGGGAGATGTCGAAATTGAATACTTTGTTCCTATTTTTTGAAATAAAGATTTGTTCCCATGTGGATAGTTCTTGTTTTCCTGTTGTATGTTTTCGTAATTTTGGTTCTGGATTTATGTTGTGGTTTTTTTCCCAAAAATGTGTGGCAACTGCTGATTTTTCTAATCGTTTGTATTTTATGTTCCTAAAGTGTTCCTTTGCTCTTGTTTCTAAATTTTTGTGGTTATTCCAATATAAATTTGACTGCAGTCACGGCATTCAATTTGATATATACCAGATTTTTTGTTAGATGGAATGGCATCTTTGATGTTTGAGCAAATTAGGTTTTTTAAGGAGTAATGGTTCACTGGAGCTAGTTGAATGTTTTGTTTTTTGAAGACCTTTTTGAATTTATTAAAGGCCCATGGATGGTAAGTGAATTTTTTTAAGATCATTTTAGTTTCTGTAGCTGAGAGAGTTGTGGTTTCCTTTAGTAGTTTCTTCTTATTTGCTAAGTTCACTTTTTTGTCTACTAGTTATTTGGGAAAGTCATTTTTCTATGCTATTTCAATAATTTTGTTGTATTCTATTTTGTATACTTCTGCTGTGAGAGGGATGTGATAAATTCAAAAAAGTCTCCAAAAAACAAAACATTCAACTAGCTCCAGTGAACCATTACTCCTTAAAAAACCTAATTTGCTCAAACATCAAAGATATCATTCCATCTAACAAAGAATCTGGTATATATAAAATTGAATGCTGTGACTGTAGTCAAATTTATATTAGAAGAACCACAAACATTTAGGAACATAAAATACAAATAATTAGAAAAATCAGCAGTTGCCACACATTTTTGGAAAAAAAGCCACAACATAAATCCAGAACCAAGATTACTAAAACATACAACAAGAAAACAAGAACTGTCCACATGGGAACAAATCTTTATTTCAAAAATAGAAACAAAGCATTCAATTTCGACATCCCCCGGAAAGATTTGTTCAGCAAGTTCCTCGAACCGCCGCCAGAGGAGACCGATGACAAAATATTGCCAGCTACACCAATGAGAACCAGTCGATATCCGGCTGAAGATAGAGGGAAGGCCTCTGAAACTAGTTCCGGGAAAATTAAAAGTAAGTGTTGTTTAGTGTCATTAATCGACTCCCAATTAATTGAATTTACACAAGAACACTGTTTTCAACACTTCCATGAAAGGATTTATAAAACTTTGCTTATTTATTTCTTTGTGCAGTGTTATAATTTGGAAATTTCCCTTTAATTTGATAGATGGACAATACATGTAGCCCATTCCTTGATATTAGTACATGTTTCAAAATGAGCTTAGAGCCAAAATGTTATACTCTGAAATGCCTTTCGGGCAGCAAGCCAGATAAAAAGACGATTAGATATCGACGTTTCGGGAGTTTGCATCTCTCCCATCATCAGGATTATTATTAAATGTTGTAACCACAAATGTAACACTGGATATAACAAAAATATAAACAAACACAAAACACCTCAGTGCGTAGGCTTCGGCGGCCGTGTCCATTGTAACTGGGTCTACCGGGTAGGACCACATCTTTGATGTTTCCCTGGTCGACGTTTCGTCCCAACTATGTGGGGTTTCTTAAAACCGGCCCTCTGGTTCAGATACGTTGACGATACGTTTGTAATCTGGCCACATGGAAGAGACAAGATCTTGGATTTTCTGAACCAGTTGAATAGCTTGCATCCTAACATCCAGTTCACCATGGAACTGGAAGAAAACGGCAAACTAACCTTCCTGGACTTGCTAGTAGAAAGAGAGCGAACGAAACTGAAGTTCTCAGTACACCGAAAACCAACACACATAGACAGATACCTAGACGCCACATCTCATCATCCGCCATCTATTAAACGAGCAGTAGCCAACACACTCTTACACAGGGCCATCCGTATATGTGATCCAGAGAAACTACCTGATGAATTAAACCATTTAAAACAAGTTTTGGAAGCCAATGGATATCCAAATAGCTATATAAAGCACCTAGAGAAAAAGAACAAGACACAAAAGGAAACCAAAACCAAGACCACAGCATGGCTGCCTTATCTAAAAGGAACATCCGAGAAAATACCAAAACTACTAAAGAAACATAACATCCAAACTAGATATCAGTCCACCAGAAGTCATGCGACCGGTTCCACATAAACAAGGCCCTCTGAATAATGCAGGAATTTATAAAATTGACTGTGACTGTGGTGCATCATATGTGGAATAAACGGGCATGTCAGTGAAGGTCAGACGACAAGAACACATAAGAAGTCAAAAATTAAATCAACCCGAAAAATCAGCACTCACAGAACACGCCGTAAGTACAGGACACCATATAGATTTTGATCAAGTAAAATTAATAGCTAAATGTAATAGCAATAGACAAAGAATGATAAGAGAAAGCATTGAAATATTCAAAACACATAAGAGACAACGGCAGACCTCTGCACACTGTCTGGCAGACACTGATAAGCGCACGCGGATTGGGCACAGCATCAGCCAATAGGAGTAAGTGGGCGAGACGACCGCCAGAACCTTCGAGGGATAAATAAACATGCATCGCCTCCACTGGCACAGTTGCTACGAATCTGTCAGGGAAGAAGTCCTGAAGAAGCCACATATATTTGGGACGAAACGTCGACCAGAGAAACATCAAAGACGCGGTCCTACCCGGAAGACCCAGTTACAAAAGACAAAACACTATCAAAATTCGCATTACTGAACAAAAGACTGTTTTCAGTAAATTAAATGCCAGGTCAGGAGATGGCGTCACTATAGAAAATTAATTGGGACAGGGAAACCTAACTACTTAACTTGATAATCAAACTATATTGATCTTTGCTTCTTAAATAGACGGATTTGGATTTTTAAGGCCGCGTTCCAAGAGGAGCTGAACTGAGATCCAACATCACGATTAAGCGTGCTCCTGTCAGAAGAAATGGCCACAGCCTCCTTAATTCTCTGCTCCCAGTAGCTGTTGTATTTTGCCAAGATGGTAGTCTCCCAAAAATTGGCTCTATGGTCGTTATCAAAACAATGCTCTGCCAGCCCAGACTTCTCAGGTTACATTAAACGAATGCTCCGTTTTTGTTCGTTTATTCTGGTAGCGATGCTCCTTCCGGTTTGCCATATACTAGTTTTGTTCAGTAATGCGTATATTGATAGTGTTCTGTCTTTTTAAAAATGTGTAGTGTTTAACGCCCGCTTTTACTACATACGGCACCGAAGGCGGTGGCACTGATGATGCATAAGATGAAGATTGTGCACCGGTGGAATGAGAGGGTGGGGAAACCGAAGTTCCCGGAGAAAACCCGCCCCAGCGCCGTGTTGTCCACCACGAATCTCGCTTTGTTGTCGCCTGGGACTGAACCCGGGCCGCCTTGGTGTGCCAAGCGCTATAATCACTGAGCCACTGTGTGGCCTATGTTCAGTCTTTCTTTTGATCAGTAATGCGAATTTTGATAGTGTTTTGTCTTGCTTATCTTTGTGTTATATCCAGTGTTTAATATGTGGTTACAACATTTAACAAATATGCTGATGATGGTAGCGATGCATACTCCCAAAACGTCGATTTCAAATCGTCATTTCACATGACTTGCGTCCCGAGAAGAAAGTGAGCATGTTCGTCGCCAGGAAAGCTTCATGACATATAGCATTATATAGTTTAACTCTAGACAACATATTATTCATAGTTATAAGTAAAAAGCTTGTTTACGTTTTGAATGACGGCATTTTTAATCAAGAGAAGTGTAGAAGTTTTACGAAAATGAAGGATTTGGAAAAAAAGAGCCGTGATTAAATACTCCATTCCAAAGGCTTAACACCAAAATAAATCGAGGATGAATTACTCTGTCCCTTCATATACGAGGGCTGTTCAATTAAGAAGGATCACATCTTTTTTTTGCCAACGTACCTGTGCTCATCCTCATAATTTTGATGGTCCTTCTCAAAATAGTCTCCCCTGAATGCGATGCACTGGTCTCAGAGTTTGTCAGGCTTAAAAGATATACTGGAAACCATATTTTGATAGATCCTTCAAAATCGCCTCCGCAGCCTTCACCACTGCTTCTGATGATGGATAATGCCTCCCACGAAGGCGTTTCTTCGAGTTGGGGAATAGAAAAATGTCACATTAGGCTACATCCAGACTATAGGGAGGGTGAAGGATGCACTTCACGTTGATTTTTGCAAGATATTCAGCAACAATATTGGCAATATGCGGCCGCGCATTATCGTGATGCAGCATCCAGCCTGCTTCATGGAAATGTGGTCTTTTGCGCCTAATATGTACTTGCAATGTTTTCAGGACAATCCTGTAGTATTGTACAGTTACTGATGTGTGTGCAGGTACAACATGCCGATAAACCATTCCATGAATATCAAAGAATAAGATGACCATAACTTTCCCAGCAGAAGCAACCACTTTTGCTTTCTTGGGGGGTTGTTGATGAAGGAGATTTCCACACTCAGCTTTGCTCTTCGCTCTCAGGATCAAAATGATGTGGCCAAGTTTTATCAACAGTGATTATGTTTGAAAGATACTGCGGATCTTCCTCTAACATCAACTTTAACTGCATTCAGACCTGCATGTAAATGTCCTTCTGTTCGGGAATCTACAGTTTTGGAACCCATCGTGCACAAACACGTCTCATGTGTAATGTTTCTGTCACTAATGTGTTAGTGGCACTCAGTGAAATGTTCAGTATTTCAGAAAGTGATCTTACGGTAATTCGTCGATACTCTCTCACAATGGTAGCAACAGTTTCCGTAAGAGCAGTAACTAGAACAACGGGTCCACCTTCCCTTGAAATTGATTTTCTCCCCTCAAGCATTTTAAACCACCATAGAGCTGTGCTGTAGGGAAGAACAGACTCTCTATAGGGCTCCTGTAACATTGTGTAGGCCTCAACTGAAGATTTGTTGAGACGAAGACAGAATTTCAAAGTCACATTGTTCCTCGCATGTTACCTCCATTGCAGCGGTAGGCGATACTGAAAATCTCTGAACTTGCTTGGTTCTCCCAAGCGGGAACCGGCAGTACTAAGAAGGAAACTGCTATGGCGTGTTTGTTCCACATTAAGCTGACAGAATGTAATAAGATGGAATTTTATTGCGAAAAATTATGACAATAAAAATTATGATAATTCTTTGTTGAACTGCCCTCCTAATATAAAGTATACTGAAAATCTGCTATTAGTGTATTATAGGGAAGAAAGGGGAATAATTGAATCTGTGCATGAAGCAACAGAAAAGCATTAAGGATACACATAATTGGTGGTCGGATTTGGAAAGAACGGTATCGAAGATAGGCATGTGAAATTTATGTAGAGCAGAGAACAGAGTCAAATCATAAGTTTTTGGAGGGAAGTGATAACCAGAGTACAAGACATGATAGGCAGGAGATTTGGAAAAGCATAGAAGAAAAGAAATCTTTGACATTTTATAAGCAATTAAAGACAGAATGGAGTAGGGAAAAATATATAGATCAATGTGACAAAACAGGAAGAGAAGGCATAGCATGGATGAGAGTAGGAACATTATACTTAAAGGGTTGAGAAATAATGAGGTAGGAATATGTGAATTTGTAGAGATGAAGAGAGCACTATTCATTACTTGATAGAATGTAAGGAGTTGACAAATTACAGCAGAAATATATGGGATAAGAGATGGGGCATTGTGAGCAAAGAGGTTGTGGCATCACACAAGATAACGGGGAGGAGTGAAAAGAAAAATAGATGTATATAGGAGAATTCTTATATAAGTTAAGAGAAAATTGGATTAGGACAAAAGAAGCGAGGGTCAGGAAGAGATGACAAACTCCTCAGGAAACCAAAGACTTATAGCCAGGGGATCTGAGTCAGCAACTAAATTTTAGCTCAGCAATTTGATGTATTTGTTTAAGAGGTATAATAGTGATTCTTAGATATCAAAGTCATTGTAATGAAAATTTAATGCGAACTGTACTAATAATTATCAAATAAAATACAAGGGTAGTCCAGAAAGTAAGACCTGTTTCAATTTATCTCCGTGCAGCGCTGCGATCGGGGCTCGCACATGCGCGGTAGACGCTCTGTATCAAGGAGAAGAAACGTGTGCCATCGTGACATCGCTGTCAGCCATGTACGCTTTGTTGTGATTGTTTACAATGTCGGTGTTGGTTGAAAATCCCGCCGCTTGTGAAATTAGATCTGTGATTCGTTTTCTGAATGCTAGGAAACTGAAACCAATTGAAATTTATCGGCTGTCATAAGGTGTTGTGTTTCTTCACGACAACGCACGACCACACACTGCAAATGCGACGAAAAACATCCTAAAGTGATTTGGATGGTACGTGGTGGACAACACCCCGTATAGCCCTGACCTCGCTTCTAGCGGCTTTCAACTGTTTTTGCATCGCAAAACTTTCTTTGGCGGTCAATACTTCAACAATGACGAAGAACTGAAAGAAACTGAAGACATAGGCGGCAAACTTTTATCTATCTATCTATCTATCTATCTATCTATCTATCTATCTATCTATCTATCTATCTATCTATCTATCTATCTATCTATCTATCTATCTATCTATCTATCTATCTATCTATCTATCTATCTATCTATCTATCTATCTATCTATCTATCTATCTATCTATCTATCTATCTATCTATCTATCTATCTATCTATCTATCTATCTATCTATCTATCTATCTATCTATCTATCTATCTATCTATCTATCTATCTATCTATCTATCTATCTATCTATCTATCTATCTATCTATCTATCTATCTATCTATCTATCTATCTATCTATCTATCTATCTATCTATCTATCTATCTATCTATCTATCTATCTATCTGTCTGTCTGTCTGTCTGTCTGTCTGTCTGTCTGTCTGTCTGTCTGTCTGTCTGTCTGTCTGTCTGTCTGTCTGTCTGTCTGTCTGTCTGTCTGTCTGTCTGTCTAGATTTGTAATTTACCTCCTCCAACGTTGTCATATCGGATGGTGAATGCATTCGTTGAAATGATGCTCAAATGAGTCCAGGGTCCATGGAGCTTAGAGTTACCTGACATTCGTATTGAAAGATAAGGGAAAACCCCGGAAAATATCTTATCCAGGTAACTCACCCTCACCGAGGTTCGAACTCGGGACCTCTTGAACGTGAGGTAGACACGCTACCACCACGCTACCGAAGTGGGCACAAACTTCTATGAAGAAGGTACACAAAAACTTGTGCCTCGCTGTGACAAATGCCTGCAAAATTTCGGCAGTTATGTGGAAAAGTAGTTTAAAAGTTGTAGAATTTTGTGAAATAAATAATTGTTGTGTATCTATACACAATTTAATTTTATTAAGAAACGGAGCTTACTTTCTGGACGTACCTCGTGTTTCTCTATATAGTATTTCTCTATAAGTAATAAATAATAGAATAAAAAGGTCACAGCTGAAAGTCTTATTGCCTTAGTCTAAATATATGATACATAACTCAGGAATGTATCAGCAGAAAAAGGGTGAATGTTGTATTGTTACTCTGTTCTGAGTTTTAAATAAAGTTTCAAATCTCTAATACCTTGGGAAGTTCGTTAAAATCATTTGAAAAATGTGATACGAGCAAAGCGAATTAAACAAAACAATATCGCGTTAAACAAGTGAAGCAGTTACAAAATGTCATATTGAAGTACAATAAACATCATAAGATCGTTCAGTAATGGCGGATGCAGCGTTTACGTCGTGGAATAGTACTTTTTGCACAGTATATCCGCTTTAGAGTCGTCATGTCAACCGCAGTGTGGTATCTCTGAATAATGGTTCCTCTTTAGACAACCTTGGGGACTTCCCTTGAGCAGTTGCTATTCATCATCGGAAAAAGAACAAATGGAAAAGAAAGGAACTGACTGCTGGGTATCAGCATTACGCACGTTCCTACGCCAGTGAAATAATTCACACGTGCGAGAGAATAATGTACTCCTTCATTAAGATGTCTGGTTTCATCCTACATAGAAAATTTGGATAAAATGGCGTGCAGCTTGATAAAATACAGTTTGTCATTACTGACGGTGCTATAGTGGTGAACTACGGAATATTTCTGTAACGATATACGTGTAGGTATAGAAAAAGAATGTTAAATTAATTGATAAATCGCCCGCCGCGGTGGTATATATTGTGCCTTTGTGGGTTCGTGAAATTAAAAACCCATTTGCTCAAACTCAAAATGTTCTTTACTTCCTCCGAGTTAGTGTTGGTATACTTGCAATTCACAGCAGAATCAGGTAACACACACAATTACGTAACAGACACAATTACAATTCACCAGTTCGCAGGACACAAGTCCACACTGCACTCGCTGGCGCCTTGTCGTACAACTCTCTCTAGAAATGACTAACTATAAGCTGACTGTCTCGTGCAATGCATCGCTTATATAGACAAATCGCAGTAGCTGGAAGTTTCTGCCTATTAATGAAACATCACAGTTCTCCAAGTTGACAGGAGAAGGGGGACCCTTAGTTTCTGGTTATTTCTCTTCACACCCCGTCTCTACTCGGCAAGTCATTACCGCTTCGCATTAGCGTAGGCGTAGCCTAGCACCATTCATTTCCCTTACTCCCACAGCAAAAGCCATTCGGTCACACGTGTGGGCGTGGGCTCAATGCCATAAGTCCCAATCTATTGGCCATTTCTTTGTGTTGGCTGCTCGTATGCTCGGCGATTGGGTAACAATATGATAGTGTGTTTGAATCACCTGCAAGAGGCCCCGAATCTCGGTCAGGATATGTTAGCTCATTTTTCCGTGTTTTTTCCTCATCCTGAAACATGGAGGACTGGTAACTATAAGCTCTACGCACCCTGCACTTATTTGAACATAATGTCATTCATCGTCTGATATAACTTGATTTTGGATGTTTTCTCTTTCCTGAAAGATGAATATCTGTTAACTCAAAGCTCTATGTATCCTGTACTCATTTGAACGTCATTTCATTCACTGTCCGATATGACTTAAGGAGGTTTTGCCTTATTCTGAAAGATTGTCTGGTATCTCTAACCACTATGTACTCTGTACTCATTTGAACATCATTTCATTCATCGTCAGATGACTTTGCGTTGGAGGTTTTCCCTTATCCTGTATATGAATGTCTGCTGTCTCTAAGCTCTATGTACCCTGTACTCATTTGAACATCATTTCATTCGTCGTTAGATATGACTTAACGTTGGAGGTTTTCCCTTATCCTGTAGATGAATGTCTGGTATCTCTAAGCTCTATGTACCGTGTACTCATTTGAACATCATTTCATTCGTCGTACGATATGACTTAGGGTTGGAAAATGTCGAAATGTGTAGTGTTTAACGCCCACTTTTACTACATACGGCACCGCAGGCGATGATACTGATACATGTGATCAAGATGGAGCACCGGTCTAATGAGATGGCGGGGGAAACCGGAGATCACTGAGAAAAACCCCCAGCGCCGTGTTTTCCACCAAAAATCTCACTTTGCGGTAGCCTGGGATCGAACCCGGGCCACCTTGGTGAGAGCCAAGCGTTCTAACCACTGAGCCACGGCGCGGCCTTAAGGTTGGAGGTTTTCCCTTATTCTGAAATATAAATGTGTGGTAGCTCTAAGCTCTATGTACCCTGAACTCATTTGAACATCATTTCATTCATCGTCCTATATGACTTAACGCTGGATGACTTAATTAGAAAATAAGAAAGAAAACTGATGATATTAATGGAGACAAATCAATCGACAGTATGATGCGAGTTGTCAACTGTTACATTTTCGGAATCATATCGCTAGAAATCAACTAGATGGCCCAGCGCTGTCGTCTGTCTATCGTATTCCGGGGTCACGGATTCTTTTCCCATAGCCGACCTTCGGGACCCATGGGTTTTAAGACAGTTGGCAATGAAGCCATTCGCTCTCTTGCACCCCAGTATTTTGATGTTATGTTGGTACGTTGACTAAAGTTTGGGCAGTGGAGTAGATGGTTTTCATCCATATCTTCCTTTAGTGTACAGAAAGGACACTATACCAATCCTGAATAAATATTTATTGAGACAGTCATTCCCTTCTAGACGTCCAAAAGTTGCTACAGAGAACGTTCTTGGTAATGTATTAATTCTAGTCATTTTTAACATAAATTTACCAATAGCTTTCCTTTTATTTGTAATATATTATGTTATTTGGCTATATGTTGAAATAATTATTCTTTTGATAGAGTGATAACTTAATGAATTAGATGAGTTTGACGTAGTTTTATACTGCCGCTTCCTTGGTTAGAATGTCGGCTGTTTCATTATCATATATTCAGAGGTGCTGGTATGCATTGAAGTATTATTCTCGAGGCTGATTCGGTACTTTTCTGCACGAAAACAAGTGAAAGAAATCACTGCGATACACTTCAATGGTCGACTGTCGCAATAAGCAACAAACAACTGCACTTCTAACACCTTACGGTATTCATACTTCCCAGCAATTGTTTCTAGAAAACCGCAGGCTTTCCGCGAACTTTCGCGGTAACAATGGGCAGAACGCTCTGGAGTCTCTGTGTCTCCCTCCTGCCGACGCGTCCCACTCCGGCTTGTGGTAGCACACCAATGCTACACATTGACGGTATTATAGTTGGCTCAGAGTCAAATAATAATGCCACTTTTTGAAATCTATTTATTATTGAAGATTTTGTAAGCTCTGAAGATCTTCCTAAATATCTCTATCAAAAATTGTAGAATTTAAACGCTTAATCTTTTATAGAAAGAGAATAGTATAAAGCATAAGGCTGTATTACAACTTATTATTGCGTTTGCGATGGTAAAAAGTGTCATATGTCTCCAGCATTTATGTTATACTTTTTGTACATAACAGAAATATAACCTCGACAAATTCCGATGTCCACACATATGAAACAAGGGGAAAGATTAACTATATAGTTAAAGGTCACAGGCTAAAACTTTCTGAACATAAGCCCCAATACTTAGGTCCAAAACTACTTAAAAAGCTTCCGGAAAGCCTAAAAAATACTGTGTCAGCTGCTAAGTTTAAATCTAAACTGACTAAATTCTTGTTAAGCAGAGCCTATTACAGTATAGATGAATATTTTGATGACAACTTCGATGATTTTGTGTTATGTGCGTGCGAGTGTGTGTGTGTGTGTGTGTGAGAGAGAGAGAGAGAGAGAGAGAGAGAGAGAGAGAGAGAGAGAGAGAGAGAGAGAGAGACTATGACAATTTTTTTGACAATTCTAATTGTTTACTTTTAAGAGAGAGTATACATTACAAATGACATGGCTAATTGTGTTCAAACACTGTATTAAGTAGCAATATGAATAAGTTGCAAAATAAGTTGCAAACGTTTTAAGGCTTTTTGTTGATTCATTCATTATACAGGGTGTTTCAAGACGACACCAAACGAAAATTTAGAAGTAGTTGTTGAGCCTCTGTGTGACACATATAGATAGCTTTTACCGCTAATGGAGTCGCATACAAATGCTGCAGAATGAGTGTGGATTAGGCAGTGACAGAAACAACGACGCGTGCATCACGCTGTCGGAGTTCGCAGGTAAAGGTCACACGCCGCGCTGCGTGCTGTAACCGTAAACATGCCTGCATACTCCAAAGTAACTTGCTACAATTAAGAATTTTTTGGCTTATGAAACTGCAATAAAGAAGCTGTTTCTTAATTACTGCTTATGAGTGTTGAACGTGTTCCAAAATTCCGTTATAGCAGTCCAAGATGGCAAATAATCTGATGGACATCTGAAACTTATACCTTTCAGAGGGAAGTTAATGTTAGTGAGGTTGAGGATGGCAGCATTAAAGGATATAGAGAACAGAAATCATCAAAGCATTGGACATAAGTTAACCAAAACTAAATGGCTTTTACAATGAAATGAGCATTTTATTTCACCAGTTTGGTAATGCTAAATAAAGAATTTGTAACTTAAAAGGAAACTGTTGATATTTAGGGTAAGTGGTTGAAAGTATTGTACAATTAAAATCATAACAAAATGCTCCGAAGTTATACAAATAAATATTATCATCGATGTAACCATTTTTAAAATGCATATTTTTAATGAAAGTAGATTAATCGCTCGTTGAAGCTCCTTGAGCTCTTCCATCCATCAAAACCATATCCGTCATTTTGGTGTTCGTTCATATAGCTTGGATTTGTTATCTAAGTACACGCAAAATCCTACCTGTTAGGATGGAATATATAGTTTTATACTGAAGAGCAACTTTGCAACTGTCCGAGTTATTAGTCAACATTTGCACGAATAACTTCCACTTGTCCCATTACCTGAAAGCTAGGCTAGGGTCACTGATAAAAAGCAAGGAGTAATGCTTTTGTTTCGTGGCCGGTGCGTACCAAAAACTTTTGAGGCTCGCATACCAGTGGTTCCTGCGCTGCCTAATCACAATAGTTAGTAATATTTAATGCTGCATAAGATTATACCTAACTGAGCTTCGAAGCTGCGACACTGAATTTTGTACTAGTTAAGCTATAAGCTACGAAACCACTTTATTAATTTGAAACAACCTGTATATATCTAAGCAAGTTTCTATAACCCTATAGAAACTAGGGAACTTCTATGGGACAGTTATGTAGCGTGGAAATTTGATGCCAGACACCTAATTTCATCCTCCACGTATGGGAGACCTGAGACTTTGTGAAGCAACATGTAATCAAGCCCGCAGCCTTCCGAATGCAGGCCAAACACACTACTCCCTTTGTATCTCATCTGATTGTTGATTTCTTAATTACGTCTACGTTCATTGTTGCATTTTCAACAAATAAAAACATGAGATTGCGTCTTCATTGATCTAACTTTGCTGTAGCAAAGGATTTTCCACTGAACGATTTAAAGATCCGAAGAGCTTATCTCAGTACTCTCCTAGTAGATTTTTGATACTTTTTCTTTTTTTTTTTTTTTTTTTACTAAAAACCTGATGCGGGTTCCTTGTGCTCTTATTCCCATTTTTCGTTCAGAGACAGGAACTGCTGAAAGTTCGCAAGCTCTAGCAGATATGTTCAAACATCGCAAAAAGTGCACCATGTCGACGTAAATACTGAAAAGGTTAAGGTGGATAGAAAAAGGACAGTTGAAATTGTCCACACTTCTTTTTGCCGTGTTGATCTCCGGCCTGACACGATTGAAAGTTTCTCCCGTCGTCGTAAGATACCGAATCTTCTTCGGCGACTTTGATACGAACAAAAAGGACTTTCCTTTCTGAAATATAGGCTTCCCCAGATTTGGCTTTCAGCCTCTCTGATATTCTCTCTAGCTTTATAGCATGACACCAACTATCCTGACATTACAGTATTAGTTGTTGCACGCGAATAACCCTTAAATAGAAAACAAATGAATGAGTTATTATTAAAGCTTGGGTTTCTATGCATTATTTATATTTTTCTACCTATTTCATGTTAACATAAACACTATATTATTGCTATTTTATTATAATTACAAGGGAATATGAGGATACAGTAGACTTGAAGTGATAGTCAAGTGTTTTAAAACTGGGCTGCTATATGATGACTTCGGAATTCAGTACAGTAATCTTTCATGGCAAAAGAATATAATGGTGAATAACTTTTAAAACTGTAACCATTTTAAAATTATTTAAACACGGAACCAAGAAAATCTCGGAAATGGAACATCCTCCCTCCCCAAAAAAAGAAATATATCTTACATAGATGTATATTTGAACGAGATTTGATGTTTTATGCATGTCTATTAAGGCTTACCAGTTCACAATAGTTAACAAGAGAGAGCTGATTGCTTGGCTAAGAAGGCTGCAGAATCCAATCTTCCTGTGACATACTCTTTATGTCCTATTTCCAATGTAAGGAGAATAATACATCAACATATTCTTGAAGAATGGAACCAACAATGGCTAACAACTCCAAATGGAAGTTTAACAAAAACATTATTTTTCGCTAGTGTATAAGACAGAGGAAAATGTGAAACCCTTGTACCAAATTTTGTTTTGACACAATTTTTAAGTGGACATGGTAAATTTGGTGAATACTTATCACGCTTTCACTTAACATCCAACCCGAGTGCATGTGTGGTGAAGAAATTCAAACTGTGGTTCATCTCCTTTTCTGTTGTCCCATTTTCTGGAGAGAAAGACAAGAATTAATATTCAAGCTAGACTCTCTAGGAACTGAATTCTCTGCTCCACTCACATCTTTGCTAATGAAGCCACAACAGTATAAGTACTTCATGATGTTTATAAACTCGGTGTTTAAAGGTCTGAAATAGTCTAAATTAATATGCATCAGATTATAACATATTTTCTTCCTTCTAGTATTTAAAATATTTTTGTTAAAATTGTGTATTTTTATGTATCAACTCTAACCCTAATACACCACTATGTAAAATAGGGTTCATAAATCTGGATAAATAAATAAAAAAAGAATAAGAAGACCTCTGTAGGCATGGGCCTGTTGTGTTCATAATTAATAAACATCGGTTGGTCTCATAAGTAAAGTTAGTCTTTTCTTTTCGTTTCTTTTGGTGCGTTGGAAAATGTATTAGGTTTCATTGCTTTGGCAGTGCTATTTGCAGGATGACATGGCTAGTCTTGCATACTTTGCGAGCATTTATGAATCTTAAATTGTTAATTCTATATGCGCACGATTTGTTGAGCGCTGGATTTACGGTGTAGTTTGGGCAGCGGGGAAGAAAAGAGAGCTAACAGGCATTTTTTTCTGCAGTGTGGACAACCTTGAAAAACACAATTCAGCCAAATTGCGGTAAGGTAAGTGAAGATATGTGCCGAAGGCAGGAGATGTGGCAACAAACAATTGAACTATATCCGATATGCTGTATGCTTATATATTTACTGCTATGAAACACATAAAAGTAGAAAACAAATATTATGACAGTTATAAACACTCACTCGCTTTTATGATTCTTCGATTTCAAAGTCTACTGCGTCACTTTCATCGGTGATATCCTCTAATGTATCAATAATTTCATTAATTGCACTTAATATTACACCATTGTTTCTCCAATATTGCATTTCCAGCTCTTGGACCTTCTGATCGTATCCTTCCCTATCCGCCGCAGTTTTATGGCTCTCGTTAAGATTGCGTACTTTGTAAACCTTCCTTATTTTTTGCCCACGCCAGCTCAATTGCATTCAGAACACAGTTATACGGAGGTAGACGAAAAATAATGTGTCCCCTTTCGAGAGCCAAAACACTGATAACATAGTCTTTCTTTTAGATTTATTCTAAACTGGTTAGTTAATAAGTAACCTCAAAATTGCTCAAAAAGAAATGGCGTACGTGTGAAAGCTTAGCATATTAGCCACTAGATGTCACAGTGCGTAGCGTATTTCCTGTTTAAAAGTTGTCACTGTGTTTACTGAAAGAGGCGAAACCTACCGAATGAGGACATGGAACCCGAACGCTCAAGAAATCTTGCGCATATAGTAAACAATTACTAGATGGAGATAACAAAGTTTGAACTTAGAGTACTTCTAAGACACTACTAGAAACAAGATTATAAAGCCACTGTCGCAGCTAGAAGAGCATGTGATGTGGAAGCATAAGGTGTCGTTAGTGAGCGTGTGGCACAAGGATGGTTCCAACGTTTCAACAATGAAGACGAAAACACCAAGGATTTACCACGTTCTGGAAGACCTAAAGCATGGATTATTGAGTATACACGCCAAGTTTTGCGAGAAAATCCGCAAAAAATGTACACGTAGGCGTTCAGAAGAACTTGGTGTATCAAAAGATACCACAAATTCCCACATTAAGGCACTGGGAAGATCATAAAGAAATTGTAGATCTGCACCTCATGAACTGACAACTCAACAGGCTGAACCCAGACTGGATATCTGTCGTCAGCTTATCCGAATCCCACGGATGATGGATTTGTCAGGAGAATTGTCGCTTGTGATGGAAAATGGGTATATTACCGAACCCTGATATCTTGAAACAGTGGCTTGATCCCCACCAAGCAGCCAAAGTAATAAGTTCGGTCCCAAAATAATGTTGTGTGTCTGGTAGAATTATGAAGGTGTTATTCATTGCGAATTTGCTCCTGGACGGGCGTTTGATGCGAATATTTATTCTCAACAACTCGAACGAGTTCGTGAAATTTTGAGATGGAGATACCCAGGATTAGTTAACCGAAATAGCGTTCTATTGAAACAGGACAATGCTACACCCCATAGTGCATGAACAGCCATGGAAAAGATTCAGGAATTGGGAGGAGGGGAACTGCTACCACACCGAGCATACAGCCCTGATCTGGTACTATCAAATTATCTGCTTTGATCCGTGGCCCATTTTCTACGTGGAAGAAATTTGGAAAACATTGATGATGATGATGATGATGATGATGATGATGATGATGATGATGACAGTTGGCACTACAGGCCATGTGGGCCCTTGCCCTCCCTAACCGCCCTCTTCCATTCTACTTGGTCCTCTGCTTTTGTTCTCCAGCCTGTAACCTCCAACTTTCTCATGTCAACTTCTGTATCATCTACCATATTTTCCTGTGTCCTCTTTTTCTTCAGTCATCCATCTTTCCTATAATTATCTTCATAACTGCGCTGGTTTCCGGCATTCTCTGCGCATGGCCAATCCACCTTATTCTTGCATTCTTATTCTTCATATTTTTCGATCCATGACCCATTTTCTACGTGGAAGAAATTTTGACAACATTATGATGATGATGATGATGATGACGACGATAGTGAGCACTACAGGCCAGGTAAAGCCTTGGCCTCCCTAAACACCCTCTTCCATTCTACTGGGTCCTCTGCTTTTTTTCTCCTGCCTTTAACCCCCAAATTTCTCAAGCAATCTTCTATATCAGCCACCCATCTTTTCCTGGGTCTTCCTCTTCTCCTTCTGCCATCAAGCTTTCCTATGAATATCTTCTTAACTACACTGGTTTCCGGCATTCTCTGCACATGGCCCATCCACTTTATTCTTTCTTGTTTATTCTTTATAATCTTTTTCGATTCGTGGCTCATTTTCTACGTGGAAGAAGTTTTGACAACATTTATGATGTTATGATTGACAGTTGGTACTACAGGCCGTGTAGGCCCTTGGCCTCCCTAACCACCCTCTTCCATTCTACTAGGTCCTCTGCTTTTTTTCTCCAACCTATAACCCCCAACTTTCTCAAGTAATCTTCTATATCATCCACCCATCTTTTCCTGGGTCTTCCTCTTCTCCTTCTGCCATCAAGCTTTCCTATGAATATCTTCTTAACTACACTGGATTCCGACATTCCCTGCACATGGCCAATCCACCTTATTATTCCTTGTTAAATTTTCACTACTATATTTGGTTGTCGAAATAGACATTGTAACTCCTAGTTAGTCCGCATTCTCCATCCCTCACAAGTCCCTTATCAATCCAAATATATTTCTCAAAATCTTCCTTTCCCACCGTAATAGCCACTGTTTTTCTGATTGTCAACATCCAGCTTTATGAACCGTAAATTACTATTGGTCTGAGTACGGTTGTATATATTTTAATTTTAGTATTCCTACTGACGTTCCTTGATTGAAATATTTCTGCAAGTCATAGAAACATCTGTCACCACTTGCAATTCTTTCTTGAATTTCCACTGATGTTTTACTATCTAATGTTACTACAGATTCCCAGGTATTTAAATTTTTCCACTACCTAAGCCTTTCTCATGTAATTTAACTGTAGGTTCTCTTGTTTTTGAATCGCCATTACTTCACATATTAAAATATTTGGTTTTACAAACGTTCACTACCAATCCTAGATATTGTGCTTCCTCTTGTAACACTACATAACTTTCCTCAAGAGCTCTTATATTTCTTGCGAGAATTGTCACATTGTCAGCATATGCCACTATTTATACTGATCTGGAAAGTATGGTTCCTCCAGGGTTTATGGCTAATTGTGGGACTACGTTTTCCAGTTGACAGCCACCTCTTCTGCACATTATCGTCGCATCAGTCTGCTTTCTAATATGAGCTAATTGATTGAAAATCTCATCCTAAGTGGGCTTCGGAAAACCCTGGACCGTCATAACATCCTTAGAGAGGAGCAATTAGCTTCAGATCTCAACACTCCACCCAGGATCAGCTACTTCGGTTAGTCGAAGAAGCGTACACTGCCTTCAACCGTAAGCAGTACGTTTCTGCTCTATTTCTGGATATCACCAAAGCCTTTGACAGTATCTGGCACGAGGGTTTAGCTTCCCACCTTATCCACTACAACTCTCCTTCATACTAGATCCATCTTATACACTCCTATCTCCTCAACAGATCCTTCTGTGCCCACCTGGGTAGCGTAGATGGTAGCATGTCTGCCTCACGTTCAATAGGTTCCGAGTTCGAATCTCGGTCAGGGTGGGTTACCCTGATAAGGATTTTCCGGGGTTTTGCCTTATCCTTCAAGACGAATGTCGGGTAACTCTAAGCTCCATGGACCCTGGACTCATTTGAGCATCATTTTACCCATTTCGTTCATCGGCTGATATAACTTGACGTTGGGACGGACGTCAATTAATAAAAAGATCCTTCTGTCGCACATGACTTCATATTATCCTCACCTCGTTCTATTAGAGCTGGTGCTCCTCAAGGTAGTGTCCTGGGACCCACTCTTTTCCTTCTCTATATCAACACCCAACCTTCTTTGCTCCGCTGGTCACTGTACCGTTTTGCAGACGGCACAGCTGTAACCTACATATCAACTAGACATATGGCTGCACGTAGAATTCAACAATACGCCGACGTCCTCAACACCTGGTTCAAACGATGGCTCTTGAGCATCCCGCGCCAGGAGAGCCAAACCAACTCTTTCTCCAGAAGGCAGCTAGAGGATCTACCACCTGTTCGTCTAGCCGGAGAGGAAGTACATTGGCAATCATATGTACGATACCTAGGCGTTTTGCTTGATTTAAAACTGACGTGGAAGGACCACATGACCTACACAGCCAACAAGGTCAGCAAACGTATTGGTATGTTATACCCATTGTACAATCGACGCTCAGGGATGTCCATATCCAATAAATTACTCCTCTATAAACAAGTGCTCCGACCATCCAATACTTATGCCTGTGCCATTTGGGGTATAGGAGCTAAAACTCAGCTGCACCGCCTTGAAGTCCTACAGTGTGGATTCCTCCGTATTGCCACGGATTACCCATGTATATCCCTGACCTTTTAATCCGTCGTGACCTACACATTCCTACCCTAATAGACTACATCCACATCCTCTCGCTCCCATTCAATCAAAACCTCTCTCAAAACTTCAACAGCCTTAAACGTGATCTAGGTGAGTACATCGACCGCGGCGAAAAATACAAAAGACCAAGGCTTATTTTAGGCACATGTAAACACTGCAGTAACAGTACACAACTTACATATTTAAAAACAGAATAAAAAGACACAAAAACAGAGCTCTATCGTCATTTGCCTTAAGTTATAAAATATTCTACTGACAGTAGAGGGCTCAGTGCTGATCTGACTAGAGACTGAAAGTCTGGCTTCCGGACTGTCAAGTGTCCAATCACAGGTGTCCAATTGACAGCATTGAAGCAGTGCAAATGGACGTCCAAATAATTCTTTGAATAAAAACCAGAGACTGGTACCATCGTGGGATAATAAACCTACTGAATGATGGCTCAAGTCCATAGAATCTAATGGCCCATACTTTTAAAATTAGCTAATTTTTTGTCGGAAAATATTTCAAAAATTTCGCTCACTTTCTTCTCGGGCAGCCAGCCAGGTGAAAAGATGACTAGATATCAACGTTTCGGGAGTGTACATCTCTCCCATCATCAGTATATTTATAAAATGTTATAACCACAAATGAAATACTATAAACAAAGACAAAACACTATCAAGCCAAAACATATAGATCTCTTTCTAAACGCTCATAGTTTCCATCATAAGTCTCAACGACTGGAAGTTCTCAATATACTTGCCCACATAGCTTTGTCTATCTCTGATCCCAGCCACTTAAAACAAGAATTACAGCAACTGAGACTCACTTTCCGTCGAAACGGCTACTGCAAACATAATGTTGAAGCCTCTATCATTAAAGTTAGGAAAGGGAAACCTGTAATATAGCAAGCATCAGATAAGCCTACCGCTACAGCCTGCATCCTATTTACCGGCAATCTATCTGGCAGAATCAGCAGAATTCTCGCCAAATACAACATCAGGACCATCCACAAGCAACCTCCGAAGGTTAAACATCTGTTAAGACCAGTGAAAGACAAACTTCCAAGTTACGGGAGGGTAAATTCTGTTTAGTTAACTGGTGTGCACATCTGCCGCTGCCTTTGACGAACCCTATAATCGTTTTATATCCACGGCCCTCCTTCTCCCAGATCTTTCTGCTAGGTTGCCACCTTTCTCGATACGTCATGGGTATCTTACGAGGTTTCGTCTAAATAAATTATGTTATGTCCATTACTCCAAAACTTCCTTAGTTTTGACCATTAGCTTGGCTTTATATATATATATATATATACAAGCCAAGCTACAATGCTGCTGGATTCCATAATAACCCTTGTCTTATTCTCCTTTAGGAGACCGCGCAAAGTGCAGTGCCAATAAGGAAAATAACATTTTTTTTTTTTTTTTTTTTTTTTTTTGTAAATGAGCAACCAATTCGTCTAAGGTGGGCGCTCTCCCTTTTGCATAGAATCTATAAATTTCTCGACGAATTAAATCGCATGTGAAGTTATCTAATTTAGAGAAACGTTTCCTTTTGTTTTCACACTTGTTCGTCGTCTTTGGTATTCCTTTCGTCACAATATTTCTTGCTGTATTTCTGTTAATACCCAGAATTTATCAGCTTCATTGCACGACCCCTTACCAAGGTTATTTGTCAGCACATATTTATATGTGTTCTAAACAAGCGCTCGAATTTGCTTAGAAAGAGTTCCCGTTATAACTTAGTTTTTTGTGGCATTTCCAGTAATATAACTCGGCCCAGATATTCACACTATTGTAATCACATTGATTATGTTGTCTTGACTGAAATTAAGCTACTTGATTTGCATTTATCACTGCAGTTCTCTACTAAAGTCTCCACATCGTGACACATGACGAATTTCTGCACGTAATGAAACAGATCAACTGGAAGTTGGAACTTTGGCAACTGAGACTCCACGTGGAGTAGACATGCGACTGTCACTTCGAGAAAATCAGGGTTGCTATTGGTTCTCAACGACAGTGTTCCATTTCTGAAGTGTGGAGTTGGATTTATGATGGCCATTAGTGAGCGGGAGAGTAGTTTCCTTTGAGCGGCCAACTGCACTCCCGTTCTCTAGACAAACTTTACTGCATTCCCTGTGAATGTGGGACACCGTATATAGGACAAACCGGAAGGACCATCGCTACTAGAATAAACGAACATAAACGGAGCATTCGTTTAATGCAACCTGAGAAGTGTGGGCTGGCAGAGCGTTGTTTTGATAACGAGCATAGAGCCAGTTTTCGGGAGACGACCAACTTGGCAAAATGCAACATTTACTGGGAGCAGAGAATTAAGGTGGCTCTGGCGATTTCCTCTGAATGGAGCACACTTAATCGTGATGCTGCATTTCAGTTCAGCTCCTCTTGGAAACCGGCCTTAAAAATGAAAATCCATGTAATTACGAAACAAAGATGAATACAGCTTGTTAATCAAGATAAGTGGTTACGTTTCTTTGACACAATTTTCTATATTCACGCCATCTCCTGACCTGGCAATTAACTTACTGAAAACAGTCTTTTATTCAGTAATTTGAAGTTTGATAGTGTTTTGTCTTTGTTTATAATTGTGTTATATCCAGTATTTCATTTGTACTTATAACATTTTATAAATATCCTGATGGTGGGATAGAGATACACTCCCGAAACGTTATCTGATCATCTTTTCACCTGGCTGGCTGCCCGAGAAGAAAGTGAGTGTACACGTCGCCAGGAAAGTTTCAGGTCTTATTCCCAGCTATACATTTTGTCATGAAAGTGTCCTAAATTTTAATCATTCATCACCGCTATTTTTTTTAAAGTCAGTGTTCTAAAATTTTCCTCTTTATGCTCTTCAGAGCACCTGCATACATACAGAAACATGTACATATACATGCTACTCCTGTAACTACAATGAGATTAGGAATAATGTGCAACTCGATTAACACGAAATAGATAGAAGAATAAGTGTTTGTAGAAATAGTTTGTACAAGAGTAGATAAAGACATGGTTAAAAGACACGAGAAATTTTTGTATTAAACATATAAGAGATGAATTTGTTGGCGGTTTATCTCCTGAAGTTGGATGCGTCTCTTGCGCGGCGCTGTGCAGCGCTTCGCTGTTGTTTCCAGTGTAATGAGCTGTACGATGCAATGTTCCACAAGAAGTTAATAAACGCTCCGCGAGCTCCGTGATATATCAGCCCGGAAACTTACTGAATTAAGAATATTCTTATCTGGTTAACGGCCCGGAAGAAAGTGCCTGTAAAATCGAGCATTAACTTAGAAATTTCGGAGCATTTTCTTACGAAGTGCAATAGCAGAATAAGTTGCAGTGCTAGTTACAGCAGACTGACTGTCCGTCTTCATGTTGTAGTAAGCTCAATGGGACTGATATCCATTTTTCCAAAACACAAGTTATGCTGCTACTGTATTGTGCTCTTTTATCTTACTTATTAGTGGGTTACATGCATGTTTACGCCGTACCTTATTAGGCATTTTGAAGTAATTGCACCAAAAATTACTTAACTATATTTTTATAGTTATTAAAATATATCTGCTTTTATTCCTAATTGTGGAATTGACACTAGAAAGACCACACCCGTCATGTTTACGGATGAGCTGCTTTAGAAGACTTATTTCTTGCTTTTGTTTTTCTTTACACTTCCAATGTACTACGAATTTCAATAAATATTTATAACAAATACAGACGTGTGCAAATTATTAGACTCAGTGGTGAAATTTTTCAACTCTTGGTATTTTGTATGCATTTTGTTAGCCTTTATTACCATTTTGATGCGTTTAGGCATGCTCTCTACAAGGGTGGAGCACTATTCCCTTATTTCTTCATCTCTGTGCCAAATGTTTTTCAGGCCTTCAATAAACTGAACTTTTGTTGTTATTTTCAATATTTTTCAGTCTCTATTTAACAATACTCCACAGATTCTCTATTGGATTTATATCAGGGCTATTCCCCGGCCATGGTAGTACTTTTACATCGTTTTCTTTGAGTAACTGGGTTACAGATTTTGCTCTATGGCAGGGAGCCCTGTCATGCATGAACACAAAATCACCATTTGGAAACCATTCTGTACTTTGCAGAAATATTCTTGTTTCTAATATACTTTTATGATATATCTGCTCCATAGGTCCTACAACTATGTATAATCTTCCTGGTTCATGGACAGATAAAGCTCCAGACCATTTTTGATGTTGGGTGCTTTACTCTTTGATCGACACACTGAGGGGAAAATGCTTCTTTATCTGTCCTTCTCACATATTGGCTGCTCTCTTCACATACTTTAAACATGGATTTATCTGAAAAAAAAAAAATACCTGAAAAAATAAAAACCTCTGTTAATACTAAACAGTTTTAAAATTGCTCAAAGATATTATAGCAAAACCAGCAATGAGAGAAACAACGTTTAGGCTATTTATTTCATTTCCATAAAATTTACATGTACATATTTTAATTTTATGCTATATTCAGTTTTCGTACTGTTTACCTTTCTCCAAAATTCCACTGGATGTTTGTGCATCTCTTTGGCCAATTCTAAACGTATTCTTGCCATTGCAGGTGTCAGTTTAGCCTTTTTACGAGGCCTATGCGCTGGTAAACCTGCTTCACATAATCTTCTGCGAAATACTGAGGCTGATAATTCTGTACCGTACTGCTTTAATTGATTACTGAGCTCAATGCTGGTTGCTCTTTTTTTTTTTTTTTTTTTTTTTTTTTTTTTTTTTTTTGTCACCTGCACAAGTTTTCTTTGCATCCTTGGTGATAGCTTTCTTTTCCTCCCGCATTTTTCATCCCTTTGTGAGATCAACGTCTCACGGAAATAAAGCTTGATTAATGCGACTAACTGATTTTTGTGAAATATACAATTGTTAGCTATTTCACGTTGTGAATAGTTTCCTTCAAAAGACTCTCAGTTAGAGCTACTTTCCTTGGGAATAAGTCAGCAGTTTTAACCATAACCTCACTTTTGAATCAATGTGAATGCTAAGGATAAGATACACGATGTTACCTGACTTGCGATCAATTAATAATAAATACTGACGACATATTAGCCATAAAACACAATAAATGCAAATATTAACAATCTTCAGTTACTGCATTCACCAAATGAATGCAATATCACCAAACAGTTGGGTAAACAGTCATGAAGAAAACGCTGCTCTTAATTCAGAGCTACCACCATATTAGTGTAAGTAAAAGAAAAATCCCCCAGCTATTATTAATAAAGAAATTTCATTGAATATGCTTCATATTACAGTAAGGAAAAGAATTACGACAAATTGAAATAGGTTGCGGCGGTAAATAACTATTATTTTGAATGTTAAACTGAAGCAAAGTAAAAAAAAAAAAAAAAAAAAAAAAAAAAAAAAAAAAAAAAAAAAAAAAAAAAAAGTAATAATTTTCACACGTCTGTATGCTGCCATTTTATTGTACTTTTATATCTTATTTATAGGTGGTTTACATGTACGTATACGCCGTTTCTTATAAGGCGTTTTGAAGTAATTTCACCAAAAATTATTTTATTATTCTTCACAGTTAACATATTTCTGCTTATATTCCTTATTGTGGTATTGACACTAGAAGGACCACACCCGTCATTTTGACGGATGCGTTGCTTTAGAAGACTTATTTTTATTGCTTATGGTTTTTCTTCTAAACTTCCCACGTTCTACGAATTTTAATAAATACTTATAACAAACATGTCCAGAAAGAATTAAGCATTTTGGACTTTTCTAACAACTGGTACTAACAACTTCCACTAGAAGGACCGCCATCCGTCATTTTCACAGGTACGGAGGTGTCAACAATAGCCTTCGGAGCTGTCCACATTTGATGTTTTCCTTCCTGATTGGTTTACGGCATTCTGCAGACTCTTTGTAGATGAGTAAGAAAGCTTCATTGCCCATGTAGCGCAATTCGTCCTACCACTTATGTAATTAAAGTATGTTTAGTTAAAGCGTGTGCAGTTCCTTTGACGAACCCTTATAATCGTTTTACAACACCGGCCCTCCTTCTCCCAGTCCTTTCTGCAAGGTTGCCACCTTTCTCGATACGTCATGGGTATCGTACGAAGTTTCGTCTAAATAAATTATCTTACGTCCATTACTGCGAAACCTCCTTAGTTTTGACAAATGTATATATCGCCAAGCTACAACTCCACTGGATTCCACAATAACCCTTAACTTATTCAAAGTGCGGTTTTTGAAACCCAGCTCCTTTAGGAGAGTGCGCACAGTGCATTTCCATCAGAAAAATCACAAATTTGTTGCAAATGTGCAGGCAATTCATCTTAAGTGGGCGCTTTCCCTTTGGCATAGGATCTATGAGTTTCTCGGCGAATTAAATCGCATGTGAAATTATCTACCTTAGAGAAACGTTTCCTTTTGTGTTTACTCTGGATCGGCGTCTTTGGTATTCCCTTTGTCACAATTTTTCTTACAGTATTTCTGTGAATACCCAGAATATTTGCAGGTTCATTGCACGACCCCTTACCAAGATTATTTTTCAACACATATTTATGTGTTCCAAACAAGCGCTTGAATTTGCTTAGATACAGTTCCCGTTATAACTTTGTTTTTGAGGCTTTTCCAGTAATATCACTTGGCCCAGTCATTCACACTATTGTCATCACTTTGATTATTTTCACTTGACTGAAAGTTATCTACTACTTTATTTGCTTTTACCACTGTATTTCCCTCCTACGGTCTCCACAACGTGACACACAATTTCTGCACGTAATGAAACAGATCAACTGGAAGTTGGAACTTTGGCTACTGCGACTCCACGTAGAGTAAACATGCGACTGGCATTTCCCGAAAATCAGGGTTGGTATTCGTCCTCAACGACAGTGTTCCATTTCTGAAATGTAGAGATAGATCTATGACGGTCATTAGTGATAGGTAGAGTGCGTATCTTTTGTGAGACAACTGCACTCGCGTTGACTAGACAGACTCTACCAGGTGTAGGTGCAGAAAACTTACCGTTGAAGGTATGGTCGATTCCTGGGAACACCATTTTTAGGGACACAAGGAGCAGAAACAAATTCACTGAAATTTTTTGGCTTATACGATTTGTTGATAACGACAGACGTTCTCTAAGACTAAGTACAGATCGCTTTGCAGCTGCTTCTCCTGTCTGGAATCCTTTTATTGTCAATTCCTTGCAGTGCTACATTCCAAGTGAAAATATCACTGTGGATGTGCAACTGTTTCCTGGCAGGGCTAGATGCTCCTTCATTCAATATAGGAGCAATAACCCAGACAAATTGAGATTAAAGTTTTGGCTTGCAGTTGATGCAAATTCAAAGTACCTGGTGAATGGTTTTCCTCACCTGATCAAAGACGATCAGCGCCCCACAGCTTTCCTCTTGCAGAGCATGTTGTAATGCGCTTTATATGGCCCTTTGTTTTTGCAGGAAGTAATATTACATGTGATAATTTTACCACAACCAAATGCCTTGCAGAAAGTTTGAAGCGTAAAAGTACAAGCATGGTGGGCACACTAAAGAAATGTAGAAGTGAAGTCCCTCAATCAGCAAAATGTGCTACAACATCTTTGCACACAACTGTATTTTATAAGTCAGGTGACATAACTCTGATATGCTATCAAGGGAAAAAGAACAAATATGTGCTTCTTTTGAGTTCAATGCATGACACAGTTACAATAAACAATCAAAATCCTAAAAAGCTACCACAATCAGTGGCGTACTGCAATAACATCAAGTACGGCGATGACGTCACCGTACAAATGGCTCGACTGTACACGGTGAAATATGGATGCAGAAGGTAGCCTATGCATATGTTGTCCTTGGCAGCTATTAACGCATGGGTATTCTGTAAGGAAGTAACAGGGGAAAAAGTAAGCAGACGTCAGTTCATATACAACTTAGCAGAAGAGTTGCCTGGAGCATATAAACCCCATGGGTACAAAATACACTTTCTAACACAGTACCTCAGAAGAGCAACATTTGGAGGACTTGCCAAATTGGCGGATGGCGAGAGAAGAATAGGAGCTAGCATTTATGTAACAAATGCAGCAAGTATGTTTGTGGGCCATGTTTAGGCAACGCTGATTGCACATGTTAGGTGCTACGATGCTGCAGGTAGCTTTGAATGAGCGAAATCAGGATTATAAGTGTTTTTCTACTATGTACTGTGGCATTCAAAATTTTATGTTGAAACATATGTGTTTGCTAAGGAAAGTTGACCATTTCACATTAGGTTATCGTGTATATTTGGATTAGGTTTTTAGGCTTAAAATGTTCATTTTACCATGTATTCATTCAGACAAAAGTAAATTTAGACACAGTTAAACTGTATAGATAATATTAAATAAACTGGTATGCATTCAAATGTTTTGGTCCTTATCGGTAGACCATAATCCGGGCTTGGTAAGAACAAGTAAATGAATTTCCTTAAAGAAATAACGTTTTAGATAAACTTTAATCTCAACTTTCGTAAAAAGTGTTAGCGTTAATCTTTTAAAGGAAAAGGAGGCTTAAAGAGTGAATACAGTTGATAGACTCTCAGTGAAAATATGTTATAAACTTTTGGGTCTATTAAAACAAGAATTGAAATCAGTATTTTTATAAAGAAATCAGGTGATTAATTTTGGTCTTTTAAATCATTTGTGGAGGAGAAGAAAGATCTTCGCAAGACTAATTCGGTTTAAAGAGACCTTACTTGCACTTTAGTTATCTGAAAGTAGCATAAGAAATTCTTAATAACGGTTGGACAATAGAGCCCGGGCTTAGAGGCTAATAACGTAGTTGTCTCATAAGTATCACTTTCGTGATTGCCAGTAAGCTAAACAAAGTTACCCAATTTTGGGCAGATGGTTTGGAAGCAGTGATTTGGTATCTTGGCATCCATAAAAACAGGAAAAACTAGTTAAAATATTTGCAAGTACCAATTAGATGCAATAAGGAAGTCATACTGTTGGTTCACCAACATTTCAGCACTGGGTTGTTTTGTTGTCTACAGCAAACTCTCAAATATTCATTCACTCCATCGCGTGCTTTAAACCGAGTAAATACTTCCTCCTACCTAGCTCCACCCTACCTGCTTGGAAGGGCACCTCATCCCACAAGCTGAAAAGTTAGTGAACGAAAATTAGCAAAAGGAGTCAAATGGCCACCCGTCATACGAAAATTTAGCGAAAGATTCGCTAATCCCAGCGCATTCTATCGTCACGACTGATTTTCTAGTCTGCAGACTATGGTTTTAGTTCAAACTGGGTTTCAGTAGTTTTGTCGAGCAGGTGTTTATTCACATGTCGGTCATTTGCAGGGATGTGGTAATTGTGTTTTGTGCTTTCTTGTATATTAAACACCTGAAAGATTTCTGGTGTTCAGAATGGTCGCTAAATCACATTTAGCGGAGGAGTTAAGTAAATGCTACGTATTTTATAGATTTGTAGGAAGTCTGTTCAGAAAAGAATGATAACATTTTTATTTTTTTTATTTTGACAACGTACTTTTACTTACTCATAATTTTGATGGCCCTTCTGAAAATAGTCTCAGCTGAATGCAATGCACTTCCCAGAATTTCTGCCAGTCTTCGAAGACATGCTGGAAACAATTTTTTGAGAAATCCTTCAAAATCGCTTCCGCAGCCTTCACCACTGCTTCTGATCATGGATAATGCCTCCCACGAAGGCTAGCTTCAGCCTAGGAAAAATTAGAATAAGCTCATATGGGGCTAAATCCGGAGTATATGGAGGGAGAGGGAAGCACTTCACGTTGATTCTTGCAAGATATTCAGCAACAACATTGGCACTATCCAGCCTGCTTCATGGAAATGTGACCTTTTGCGCCTGATATGGACTTGCAATGTTTTCGGGACATATCTGTAGTACTGTCCAATTACTGATATGTCTGGAGGTAAAACATGTTGATAAACCATTCCACCAATATCAAAGGATGAGATGACCATAACTTTCCCAGCAGAAGCAACTACTTTTGCTTTTTCGAGTCGTGGAGATGGAGATTTCCACACTGAGCTTTGCTGTTTCACTCTCAGGATCAAATTGATGTAGCCAAGTTTCATCAGCAGTGTTAACGTTTGAAAGAAACTCCGGATGTTTCTCTAACATGAACTTTAACTGCATGCAGACCTGCATGCGAAGGTCCTTTTGTTCGGGAATCAACAGTCTTGGAACCTATCGCCCACAAAAAGTCTCATGTGTAATGTTTCTGTCACCAATGTGTGGGTGGCACCCAATGAAATGTTCAGTATTTTCAGAAACTGATGTTAAGGTAATTCGTCGGTCCTCTCTCATAATGGCAGCAACAGTGTTGATGTTTTGTTCCTTAAGAGCAGTAACTGGAGCATCGGGTCCACCTTCATTTGAAGTTGATTTTCTCCCATCTTTAAACATATTTCACCAGCTTCGAGCTGTCTTGTAGGGAAGGGCAATCTCTCAATAGGCCTTCAGTAACACTGTATAGGCCTGAACGAAACTACCACCACAGTATGTTTTTTTTTTCAGATTAAGCTATCACAATATAATAAGATTGAATTTTAGTTAGAACAATTATGACCGTATAGAAATATGATAATTCTTTATTAAACAGCCCTCGTAGCAGCTATTCAGTTGGACATTGCTAACTACAATCAAAAGGATCCTAGTTTTTTGTAATTTACGTCATCCACCGTTGTCATATCGATCGAAGAATGAAATGGGTGAAATGATGCTCAAAAGCGTCCGGCACCCATGGAGCTTAACATATGTGATACAATGAATAACAATGAATTGAGGGAAGCCCCATTGGACCCCAAAGGTAGGTACACTATTGTTTTAAGTATTATAGAAAATCTTGTTGTGAGAGCTGATCCAGTTGTAGACCACTCCTGATGCGGGTTGGGAAGCTGGATTTCCTTCCAAGGGAATAATGTAGAGTTGCCCGACATTCGTCTTTGAGGAGAAATCCCCCGGAAAAAGCCTTATTTAGGTAACTCATCCTGACAGAGATTCGAGCTTGGGACCTCTTGAACGTGAGGTAGACACCCTGAGTCTACGCTACCGAGGCGGGCAGTATCAGAGTTGGCGGCTTATGTTGGAGTTTGACAACCTGTGATAACCACAGAAAACTTTCACCTGCTTGACAGTTAAGTCACACTTAAACACCCTGTATAAACATTCTTCTCTTGCCGAAGTAGGAAGCGCGTGTGTATTAACGCATTCAACTACCAATAATATAAAATAACACCACAGTCATTATTTACAGAACGAAAAACCACCACTGCCAGAGCATAAATCACGCATTTGTGTGTGTATGGAGTCTTTTTCTGTATATGAATTGTTTAGTCGTCAAAAATAACACTGCATTCGGAAGCTCTGGTAATTTACAACATTGTAGTGTTTGTTGGACGGATGTGCGGTGAGGGGGTGCCTCTTTTTTTCGGTTACTTTCATCGCGTGGGGACCACCTATCACCGGGAGCCACGCCCCCTTTTGATACACGCTCGGTACGTTATTTGCCGGGGTGGGTTACATAAAATGTATGATTTTTCGCAGATTCCCTTCCCGAATTAACGATGTTCAGGCTATAACGAATAATGAGAATCACAAAAATGCAATTACTCGGTTCCATCTACCAGGTAAATGTACCGCCTCCTGCAACATTTCGCTAGATAAATACGATCGTGCGGCGTCCCGCAAACAGCGCTTGTTCGAACCTTATCATGCGTTGCGATAAATACTAATACACTCTACAGCACGGGTTCGTAATTTCATTCTTTTTTGTGCTGGACTTCATTTAACGCGCAAATACAAAGAGTTGAAAAACTCGTTTGATTAATGGTATTGTATATTCTGCATTATTCTAAATTACTGGTATTGATCGAAACTTCTGTTAAACAATCATTAAATTTTAACTAATTTTTATAAAAAGACAATAGATTACGAGGGAGTGTTTTAAAGTTTTAATTATCACCCTTTATAACATGTGATAGATAGTTTGCGTTGATATGTTGTGTGTGTGTGTGTGTGTGTGTGTGTGTGTGTGTGTGTGTAATTTACGTTCTCCAACGTTAAGTCATATCGGACGGTGAATGGAATGGATGAAATGATGCTCAGATGAGTCCGGTGTCCATGGAGCTTAGAGATACCCGACATTCGTCTTACAGGATAAGGGAAAAATCCCGGAAAGAACCCAATCCAGGTAACTCACCCTGACCGAGATTCGAACTCGGGACCTCTTAAACGTGAGGCAGACATGCTACCATCACGCTACCAAGGCGGGCGTGTTGATATGTGCTTGTTAGTCACCATCCAGATTTACACATTTTTCCCAAGGTTTCTTGACCATACGAATACCTTAATTGTGGAAGTCTGCAGAATTTGCTTTAAACTACGTTTCCACTTCATTAATGACGTCATTGTGTTGTCAAATCGACGACCACTCAACGGATTCTTTATTTCCCTGAACAAGAAAAAGTCACTTAGTGCGAGATCGGGCGAATAAGGTGGATGCTGCAAGGTCTCAAAGCCAAATTCTCTTGTTTTTTCTGTTTTACAGGACCACCCGATAAACAACCACACCGATGACGCAGACGTGAATGACTCTCTGACTCGACTTATGCAACCAGCGAAGTAACTAACAAGACAATCAAGACACCCACTGCCCTTCTGCGGCCCTCAAAGTCCTTGTGCTACACAGCCAAGGCGGACCCGGTGGTAGAGCGCCCGCCCCCCCGCAAGTGGCATAGGCTTGCACTTGCATCAGAAAGGCAGGGCGCCCGGCATGTGCGCACTGATGACAATTTGCACACCAATAGACACGAGTGACAGACGCAGCCATAAGGTTAAGAAACTTATGTTAGTTTCATTAACAAATAGTTACTATATGCTATACTTCAATTAAGTTTGACGTTACCTATAGATACTGTACTATATAGTAATGGCGCCCCCAGGCTGATTTTTTTTATGTCACCTGCATGTTGTGTACAGAAGCATAGATACAACTTGACTTACCCGTACACAGGGACAAGGACTCTTAGATTAGACTACTAACAACGTAAGCGCGCGCAGAACTGATTACATCCTGAATGCGCGGCACATTGCCCAAGATTACCAATGATGGAAAGGTGGATATCAGGGTCCTGTTACCATGACGCTTCCCTCCCCAACACACCATAACGGTTCGCCACATAGAAATAACCGACAACTGAATCTGGGTGCCTAATGCTGGACCAGCGAAACATCTCCAGGGTTGTTGCCCTAGGTAGTGGTAAGCTTTTAGTAGGTATTCCGCAACGGTGCACTGCACCGAGGCGGAGACACCTGTGTCACCAGCCCAATAGGCTGGTGTGGGTAAATTCCACTTTTTCCTTCCATGTTAAACAAACAAACAGAAATGTCAACTGCAACTTCTGCAACTTGAGATGAATGAGCTGGTGAATTGTCAGACAGAAGACGAACAAATTTGGAGAGCATACCGCGTCGTTTCTTAATCAGAGCTGCTCGTAACGTCTCCATAAGATTGCAGTAGTATCTGCCAGTGATTGGTTGACCCTTGCTAAGATAATCTGTAAGGAGAACTCCACGACAGTCACAGAAAACTGAAAGTATGACTTTCCCAGCTGAATTTTGCACCTTTTCCCCTTTGGGAGGGGGGAGGGGGATTGGCATGTTTTCAGTCCATGCTCATGGTTTTTGTCTCTGAATCATACTGATAGATCCATGGTTAATTCATGATTACCAGACGATAAAAATATCATCTTCACCCTGTTCCAACAGCATCAAAACCTGCCTTGAAAGGTCACACCGTGTTTGCTTTTGGAATGGGGTTAGCAAACCTGGAACTCACCCTGCAGTACCTTAGGCACGTGTGGTTCATCATGAATAATTTTCCACACACTACCATAAATAAGATGTGTCTCATTCATGATCATTTGGATAGTTTCTCGTCTGTCTTCTAATAACACTCCACTTTCTTCACTGTGATAGCATCGTCTGTCATTGATGTACTACCAGGTCTTGGTTCAACTGTCATGGTCATGTGACCAGTTTGAAAATTTGTTTCCCACCTCACAATAGTGTCATATAATGGGAAATCATTTGCATAAATAGGTGTCATCGCGTCATGGATTTCGCGGGTAGTTTTGCCCTTCAAATTCAGGAACTTGATCACAAGATGAGCCTCAATTTTCTCCATCTTACACCACTGTCACTTCTGGCACTCACTGTAAAAGAGGACTCAAATCATTAAAAACATCGTTCAGTATGTCTGGCGGGATCAGTGAAAACACTGAGAAATTTCCATTACTCTAGCGTCCCTGTAGGGGAATGGATCCGTTCCCCTTCAGCTGCCATGGTGCGGATGCTTCGGACCCCTAGCAATCGTGGTACCTATGATGTTACTAGAGGAACCTCGGGCCGAACAATCGAGCCCTTCCCTGATAGGGAGTTGTTCGGATTGGGTTGGACTCGAGAGGCAGTGGTTACCGATACCCGTGGGAGATCGGGTACGTCTCCGGATGGGGTTGAGGGAAGCCATTAATGTTCCCCCATACTAGCCAGCATAGCTAATAGAAGTTGTGCTAGACTACCAGATGGCCCCACCGAGGTCTTATCGGTAGCCTTCCCACTTTGATGTTGGCGCGCGTAAGTGGCGTATCTACTTCCCTCCCGTCTTGAGTCCATAGGGCCAGATGGGGGAGGGGCTTGTTATTGTGTAGGTCTTTCTCTACTGAAAGCCCCACGGAGGCGCCGGGCACCGTTTCGGGAGAGCTCGGTAACTCCCTGATCGAAGGAGGTTCCAGGGCTAATGGGAGTTGATCCTCTGGCATGAATTGAATTGAATTACTCTAGCATAAGAACAAGCGGGTGATAAAACTTTACGACACATCCTCGTACACATATAGAAGTAGAATGGGGAGAAAAAAATTATACATGTATGTAACAAAGAAGCTAGAATGGGGTATGTACACCATTGTATGATCTTTGTTTTGACATAGTCATCTTAGAAGTAAATCAGTTCGGTCCCAAATTAATGTTGTGTGTCTGGTGGATTTTTGAAGGTGTTATACACTGTCAGTTCTGTTCAAACGGGCTGGCGATTGATGTGGATCCTGATTCATAACAGCTGGAATGCCTTCATGAAATTTTGAGACTTAGATACCCAGTATTAGTCAAAATAGAGTTATATTGCAACAGGAGAATGCAAGACCTCATAATGCATGAATAACCATGAGAAAATTTCAGGAATTGGGAGGAATTGAACTGCTACGACACCCAACATACACCCTTATCTCGTACCATGAGATAAACATCTTTTTCGATCCGCGGCACGTTTTCTGCTTTGAAGGAATTTTGACAGCATTGAGGCAGTATGAGTGGGTATAATAGACTTTTTCACATCACAAACAACAGACTGTTACCGTCGTGGGATAATAAACCTCGCTGTTAGATGGCTCAAGAGACTAGAATGTAATTGTCTATACTTCGAAAATTATTGAACTGGTTGTCAGAACACTTGAAATAATTGATTTTCTTAAAATATGAGCTTACGTATGTCTCGGTAACTATAGTAACGCTTTCATATGCCAGATAGGGGATTGGGATTGGTATTTGGGATTGCATTACGGAGGGGATTCGGTACGTAGGCCACCATACTGGGCTCAATGCTGCTATGCTCCCATGTGGGGCCACCCCCGGGAGGAAGGATGAGGCGAAGGAGACAAAGGACGCCCGACCCAAGGAGCCACGACAGTACAGAGGCCAGTTAATGCCAGAGGATCTACTGCCATTAGTCCTGGACCCTTAGGTCCAAGAACCCGGGCCTCCTTCGACCAGGGAGTTACCGAGCTCTCCCAAGAGGGCGTCTGGTGTCTCCGTGTGACTTTCATTACGGCAGGACCTACACTAACAAGCCCCCAATCTAGTCCTGTGGATATGACCTCGGTGGGGCTGCCTGGTGATCTAGCACACCTTCTACTAGCTAAATAACACTGCTCAATTCCCAAGGATATATTTAGGGAATAAATCACTACTCTATGAATCAAATACCAAATTTCTAGGAATATGGTTAGATGAATATTTAAAATGGGAAAAAACAAATTCAGAATCGAAACTAAACAGAATTACATTCATTATTAAATCAATGATGGAGTCTGTAAACACAAATGTGTTGAGAATTATTTATTTTGCTTATTTTCATTCTGTAATGTCTTATGGTATACTTAGCTGGGGAAATACTAAAGATGTATCAAAAATATTTAGACTGCAGAAAAGGCCTATTCGTTATATAGTAAATATTCCTTTCACCACCAGCTGTAAACCATATTTTAAACTATTAAAAATACTTCCATTACCCTGTGTGTATATATATGAAGCTCTAGTTAGGACAAGAATTGTACTTGCTCAATTTGAAACAAATTCGCAGATACATACACATAATACAAAAAAGTAAATCAGATCTACGCATTATAAGCAACAATACAACTTTATTCACACATAGCTTCGAACATAAAGCAGTATCATTATATAACAAACTACCCGATGGCATTAAAAGTATAACATCGGAAAAAAGGTTTAAACTGACTGTAAAATCATTTTTAAGAGAAGGTTGCTATTATTCATTGGAAGAATACTTAAAACATGATCAACATATCAATGCTTCCTAAAATGATGTTTGTGAATAAATACCTGTGCAACTTCGGAGGTGATACTTGTAATATTCAGAAAAGCTGTAAAAATATCCTACTAAAAGTAATGTCACAGGCAACAGATGAGTTTCTAAGAAGTAAAATTAAATAATAAACTAAATATTGTTTTTTTTTTTTTTTTGGTGAAAATTAAGTCTTCTACAGCCTAGTTCTTAAAAATGTATACATTAAATTATTATGTGACCTAAGTTGCATTATTCCCAATTACTATTTGTATCATTATTCTGTTAATTACTACTGCATTACTTTAATCACTGTTGTATTATTTAACTACTATTGTATTATTCATAATTGTATAACTCATAAGAAATGTATTATTCTTATGGGTACAAATTTGACGAAGCCATGAATATTGTATATTCCTAAGGTGAATAAAACTACCTATCTGTGCTGGCTAGTACGCGGGAATATTAATGGCTTTCCTCAATCCCGTCCGGAGACTTAACCATCACCCACGGGTATCAGGAAACACTGCCTCCTCGAGTCCAAGCCAATCCGAACAACTCCCTATCAGGACGTAGGGGAAGGGATGCGTCCCTTTCAGCTGCCAAAGTGCGGGCGCTGCGGACCCCTAGCACTCGTGGTACCTCTGGCGTTACTAGAGGAACCTCGGGCCGAACATGCCGAGCCCCTCCCTCTGTGAGCTGTTCGGATTGAATTGGACTCGAGGGGGCAGTGTGTTCCCGTCACCCACGGGCAATTGGGTACCTCTGGTGAGACCAACGGCCGCCCGGAGGGGGTAGAGGGTTGCCTCATAAGTCCCGGGAACTAGCCTGCAGAGCTAGTCGTTGGTGCGCTAGATCACCGGCGGCCCTACCAAGGCTTTTTGGTAGCTGGTTCATTAAGGACCGGCGCGTAAGTGGCGTATCCACTTCCGTCCTGTCTGCCGTGTGCAAGCGGGGGGGGGGGCAGTTTATAAAATAGGTACTAATGGGAGTAGATCCTCACATTCACTTCACTCCCTATCAGGAGGGTGCTCGAATTTTGGGGCCGAGGTTCCTCTAAAAACGTCAGAGGTACCGCGAGTGCTAGGGGTCTGCAGCCCACGCACCATGGCAGCTGAAGTGGACGGATCCCCTCCCCTAAGGGAAGTACGCAGGACAGGGTCCCAACAGTTTACTTGGTTAGAGACCTCCACCGTCAGGCCAGGACAACGAACCCGCTCCCCTACAGCAGGATGGCTCAACAGCCGAGCCATAAAGGTCCCTGACTAGCTGTCCCGTAATGATCGTAATAGTTAATATTAAAAGAATGTGTTGTTGTTTAAATTATATTTAATCATCATCTAAATTAGAGATGTAATATATAAATTTCTTTTTGAATTATATGTTAAATTAAGAAGATTAAAATAAGAAAAGAAAAGAACAAATAAATTTATTATTCTTGTGTTTAATTTAAAAATAGGTGCTGGTTGCCAGTACTTCTAAATATATGTTATAAATAAAAGGAATTTAGCTGAGATTTTTCTCAGTTTAAATTAGAATTGCTGGCTTCCAGAAATTATCAGTAGCTTTTTGTAGTTTTGTATAGTTTTTGTTATTTAAACTTATCTGTAATATTTGGTTAAGTATTTAAAATAATATTAGTATTGTGTTCAGTAGAGATTTGCTGGTTACCAGTAAATTTGGTTGTATTATAGGTAGTAGTAGTTTTTGTTTCTGTTTTGTGCTTTATCAATTTTGTTTTTGTGGTTCTTGAAGTCCTAGAGATCTGAAACAATTATGTACTATTTATAATGTAAATTCTATTAAGAAATAATAAATGTAAAATTTGAATTTGTGCCCCAGTATAGTTTCAAGCAGCCGGAGTATGATATTCAGATTTTATTTTATTTTATTTTTATTTTATTTTATTTATTTTAGTTGTCCCGTAATGGTTCCAGCAGAGTAGCGTAGACCAGCAAACGACCTACCAGAGAAGGGAATAGTTTTTCCCAGAGCATATCGTTCTACCATGCACCGCCGAGACTCCCGCTGACACTTCTACCCTGAAAGAGACCATCAGATGAGAGATGATATGAAATGATACTGGAGATGGAAATGAAGGAACAGGAAATTCGGGGGATGTAATTAACCTCCCCAGCATTCACCTAGCGACCCGGGAAAGCTCTCGAAAATCCCATAGTCAGGTAGGTCGGCTGCGGGAATCGATCCCGGTCATTCCTGAATGCGGGCCACAGATGAATCCGCCTGAGATGCCATAGAGGGAGTAAATTATTTTTTTATTTTGTTCCTGGTGCTCAAAACGTGTATTTATAGCGAAATCTCAATGTTAGCTTTTTGTGTGGAGTGCCGTACTTCCTCTACATACTATGTACGTGGAGTAGAAAGTAAAAATTGAGCTCATTTTTGTGTTGTTTTTCCTATAATGTCGTTGTAGCCGCTGCAATGTGGTAAAAAGCTGATTGGTATTGTTCGATTTTTCGATACAGTCAGCCATGCGCACAGACATAAATAAGAAGATTACACTACAGAGATTACATTTAAGCGTTTAGAACACTGCTGTGTTAGAAAATTGAAATTTCGCTGGAAAGAACATACAGACCATTCCGGCCTCGCGTGGTTTTGGCTCCATCATTAACGTAATGAGCGTGCTTAGCCTTCGCAAACATCGCTTGCAATAAATACGGCGATTTTAAAGGGCAACACTTCGGCGATGTGTATCTTACGTTCAAAAACATTTGCACTTATCCGTGTTGGCGGACAGATGTCATTGTTCGTGCAGTATATGTCATCATCAAAGATTGGGCCCTGTGACCCGCTGGGCGTCCCACATCTCTTTCGCTTCGTTATATAATCTAAAACTCTTCTTGGAAGTCGTTCCGCGGCTATTCTTAAAATATAATTTTTGCATTCATTTTTGATCTTTATTATTTTACTGTTTTAGTATCCCAAGCTTTTCTCTTACTTTTGGTTCCTTACGCGTGGTACCGAAATTAAGGTTTGCTATAAGTAAAGAATCATGATGGATGTCAAAGGAATATTGATTCTTTGTTAGAACACGTGCAAGGCCACTTAAGTCGAATAGCATTTTGGGGGAAATTGTTATAACAAAAGCAATGTAAGAAACAGTGTCCTTAACAGATTTCTAAGGCTTGTCGAATAGGGTATTCTTTGGATCATTCATAATGGCGACAAAACAGCCACAAAGGGAATCTCTGGTTGAAAAGGAGTTTTGAGAAAGTGAAAGTTATACCCCCACGCGCATCTGTGGTGATTCAAACAGTCTTCGGCGTGGAGCCGATTAGAGCAGTCCAGGGCGTGAAGCCTATTAGGGCGGTCAACTTGTTCTGTCTTGGATATTTGTCGGTTCATATATACGTGAGGAACGAATAAAGTTTATCGAGTAATAAACATTCTGCCGTCAGTAACTCTAAACAGGGATATTGGTAACCCTTGGTCGGCAACTTCAAGTTCGATGTTCTAAAAAAAAAGAAGCAGTAAATAAATAAGTTGGAAACGGGAATTCCAGTGTCATTAAATATCCTTCTCACACACATCCACGCATACCCTGAGAGAAACCTCATTGCTCGCCAACTTATTAGCTCGCCATTATTTTTGCTTCACTTGGTATATTCTTTTCTAACTTGTCAAGCTTCTCAAAAATCTCATCTCTGCCGATTCTAGCTGTTTGCGTTGGTTCTTTGCCAGTGTCCATATTTCGGAACCGTATGCTAACGTTGGGACTGCCATTATCTTATAAAATTTCATCTGTGTTTCCTTTAGTGTTTTCCTGTTCAGTAGTCCACACATTGGATTGAATCTGTTTAATTTCACTTCCATAATCTTGTTGCTATTTGCTACTGCTACTGTATAGCCTAGATACTTAAAACTAGTAACTTGTTCTATTATTCAATTGTTCATAATTATTTTTGCTCTTATTTTGTTCTTTCCTCTAACAGCCATTGATTTAGTTTTGTGTTTTGAGATTGAAATGTTCCGCTATGTTGTTTAAACTATATACTGCACTTTGCACGTTATTTTCTGAATGGGACATTATCACTTGATCATCAGCAAATCATACTTTATTTAAAATTATGTTTTCATTCAGTACATTTTGTTTTATACTTTGCTGCCATTCTTGTACCCCATTATCAATACGTATATTAAAGAGTATAGGCGATAGAGGGCAACCTTGTATTCCTTTATTTATCTCCACTGCTTCTGTTTTACTTCCATTCTTTATTATTGCTATTGTGTTTTAATACATACCTTGTACAGTCCCTATTAAATGTGCTGGTATTCCACAATTTTCCATCGCTATCCAAACTTTATCCCTTAAAACCGAATCTAAGGCTTTAAAATAGTCAACAAAATGCATAAATGTCACAGCATTAATTTCTTTGTGGTTATCAATTAGCTGTTCCCCCTGTTATGCTCTATGCGCGCAAAGTCTGGGGTATGGCCGCAGGCTCAAGCCTAGTACTTCTCCAACATGCACAGAATAAATGTCTTCGGATTATTTAATCTGTATGCACAAGGTTCCCCGTGAGACTACTTCACGAGGCTTCATCCCTCCGCTATGTGGAGAATGAAATTAGGCACCGGGCCAGCAAATTCTTCGAGAGTTTGCCTCACCGTCAGAGCGCCCTAGTCAGATCCCTTGGGGACTATGTACCTCAAGAGCGTCGCTTAAAGCGATACCGGTTACCCCGCATGTCCTGCGGTCATTACCGGTAACTACATGATCCCCATTCCAGCCTAAACTAAATTACAGCTATCCAATATCTATTCTGGAAAACTCAAAATTCTACTTATCTTCTTCCAAGTTCATTAACGCTGACCGTAGCACCAGGTTCATCATTCCTCGAGGAGCCACGAGCTACCTCCCTTCTCTACACCCTCTTAATTTTCAACCGTCATCCTACGACAAACGTATCCCGCCACTACGTGGTGAAGCTCTTCCCGGAGCAGGTACACGACTTGACCACCCTTCGGGCTGTTCCAAACAGCCTGCCAGCCTGGAATTGAATTGAATTAGCTGTTGAACTATAAATATACTATCCATGCATGATCTTCTTTTTCTAAATCCGTTTTGGGCCTCACGAAGCCATAGTTCCGCTATTGTAATTATTCTTCTGTTCGTGCAATCATCGTTGTAATTCAAAATTTGTCCAATTAGAATTAAACAAGAGGGATGGTTCAAAGCGGTAGCGTATGTGTCTAGCTTCCTGCAGGTCGCGCTGATACTTTTGGCCCATGAATATTTTTATGGGCCTCTATGTTCCCAAGAGAATCCTGGCAAGGTTACATACATCCTGGCAGTGTTGCCCGCCTCTGTAACGCAGATGGTAGCGTATCCACCTCGCACGTTAAAGGTCCCGAGTTGGAATCTCACCTAGGGTGGGTTACCTGGATAGTTTCTTTTCCCCGACGTATCCCCTCATCCACGAATTAATGTCACGTAACTCTAGCTATGGACTCTGTACTTATTTGAACATCATTTCATTCATCGTTCGATATGACTTAACGTTGGAAGTTTTCCCTTATCCTAAAACACGAATGTCATGATAAGCCTAGCCTCCAACTACCATGTACTCATTTGAACATCATTTCATTCATCGTTCGATATGACTTAACGTTGGAAGTTTTCCCTTATCCTAAAACACGAATGTCATGATAAGCCTAGCCTCCAACTACCATGTACTCATTTGAACATCATTTCATTCATCGTTCGATATGACTTAACGTTGGAAGTTTTCCCTTATCCTAAAACACGAATGTCATGATAAGCCTAGCCTCCAACTACCATGTACTCATTTGAACATCATTTCATTCATCGTTCGATATGACTTAACGTTGGAAGTTTTCCCTTATCCTAAAACACGAATGTCATGATAAGCCTAGCCTCCAACTACCATGTACTCATTTGAACATCGTTTCATTCATCGTTCGATATGACTTAACGTTGGAAGTTTTCCCTTATCCTAAAACACGAATGTCATGATAAGCCTAGCCTCCAACTACCATGTACTCATTTGAACATCATTTCATTCATCGTTCGATATGACTTAACGTTGGAAGTTTTCCCTTATCCTAAAACACGAATGACATGATAAGCCTAGCCTCCAACTACCATGTACTCATTTGAACATCATTTCATTCACTGTCCGAAATGACGTAACGTTGGAGGTTTTCCCTTATCCTGAAAGATGAATGTCTGGTAACTCCAAACTCATTGGTCCCTGGACTCATTTCAACATAATTTCATTCCTCATCCGATATGATAGCCTGCCACGGTAGCGTAGATGGTAACGTGTCTGTCTCACGTTCAAGATGTCCCGAGTTCGAAACTCGGTTAGGGCGAGTTACCTGGATAAGGCCTTTTCCCTTATCCTGATAGACGAACTCCAAGGAACCTGGAGTTATTTGTGCATCCTTTCACCCGTTTCATTCATCGTCCGATATAACCAAACGTTGCCAGTTTTAAATTAAAAAAAAATCCTATATGATTCAATCTTGGAGGTTTCTTAGTATTCCGAAAGTTGAATGTTGGTAACTCTTAAGACCTATGTATCCTGTACTCATTTGAAATTCATTTTATTCTTCGTCCGATTTGACTTAATGTTGGAGATTCTCTTTTATCCTGTAAGATGAATGTCGGTAACTCTACGCTCAATGTACCCTGTACTTCTTTGACCGTACTTTGATTCATCGTCCGATATGACTTAACTTTGGAAGTTTTCCCTTATCCTGAAAGAACAATGATAACTCTAAGCCCTCTGTACCCTGTGCTTCTTTGACCGTAATTTTGATTCATCTTTCGAAATGACTTAACCTTGGAGGTTTTCCCTTATCCTGAAAGAAGAATGGTAATTCTAAGCTCTATGCACCCTGGATTCATTTGAACATCACTTCATTCATCGTGTGATATGACTTAACGTTGCCTGTTTTCCCTTATCCTGAACGAAAAATGTCTGGCAATTCTAAGCTGTATGTACCCTGGATTCATTTAAGCATCTCTTCATTCCACTTCCGATGTGATAGTCTGCCTCGGTAGCGTAGATGGAGCGTGTCTGTCTCCCGTTCAAGAGTTCCCGGGTTCGAAACTCGGTTAAGGTGAGTTATCTGGATAAGGTTCTTTCGGGAATTTGCCCTTATCCTGATAGACGAATGTCGGGCAACTCCATTCTCCATTGACCCCGGACTCATCTGAGCATCATTTTACACCTTTCATTCATCGGCCGGTATGACTTAACGTTGGAGGATGTAAATTAAAAAAAAAAAAAAAACTATCCAATATGATTCAAAGTTAGGGGTTCCTTTGTATCCCGAAAGTTGAATAACGGGAAATCTAAGCTCTATGGTGTCTGCACTCATTTGAACATTTCATGTATCGTCTAATATCACTTAACGCTGAAGGTTTTCCCTTATCCTGAAAAATGAATGTCTGGTAAATGTAAGCTCTATGTGCCCTGTATTCATTTAAACATCATTTTATTCATCGCCTGATACGATTTAACGTTGCATATTTTCCCTTATCCTGAAAGAAGAATGTCTGGTAATTCTAAGCTCTCTGTACCTTGTACTCATTTGTACATCATTTCTTGCATTGCCCCATAATTTTTAACGTCGGTGGTTTTCCCTTATCCTGAAAGACAAATGTCTGGTAACTCCATACTCTAAGGTCACTATACTCATTTTAACCTTATTTATTTCATCGTCTGATATGACTTAACTTTGCAGCTTTTCCCTTTTCCTGAGAGATGAGTATCTGGTAACTATAAGCTATGTGTACCCTGCACTTCTTTGACCATAATTTCATTCATCTTCCGATATGACTGAACTTTTGAGATTTCCGTTTATCCTGAAGGAATAATGCCTTGTAACTGTAAGCTATACATACCCTGTACTCATTTGTACACCATTTCATGCATTGTCTCATATTTTCAACGTTGGAGGTTTTCCCTTATCCTGAAAAATGAATGTCTGGTAACAGACATAATATCTATGTACCTTGGACCAATCGGTAAATCATTTTATCCATCGTCTGATGTGACCAAACATTCACTTATTTCCCTTATATGGAAAATAAATGTCTAGCAACTCTTAGGCTCTATGTACTCTGTAGCGTTTGGTTCTGTCTTTAATAAATTCTTTTGAGAGTGGCGAAGATTTGTTTCAACTTTGATTTTGGCGTCTCAAAGGTTCCTTCCATAAACGCTATTGGTGGATTGGAATGTTTCATCCATTTTAAATACATGGAACAATGACATAAAACGCTTTAGAGTTTGAAGGCTTGTGCTAAGGTGCTGTCGTACTTGACCCTTCATATCATGCGTCTAAGCAGTGGAACGCTCTTAGGTAAGTAATTTGAAAACCACCAATTAATGCTATAGGTTAAGAGAGCTATTTAAGATCAAGAGCACTCTCATTGCACAGGGTAATGCTTGTATGCTCGTTTACTTCTTGAGAGGTATTTTTGCAGCCTATTATTTCCAGAACCTTCTTAGTAATTGCTTCGTTTTTACCTCATACTTGGAGGGGAGCCTCGAGTTAAAAAGTAAGGGCCCAATTTACTACCTTAATGAGGAAAGCGATAAGAGTTCGAAAGTCTATAACTGACCCGTGTACCCTTAAGTATGTAATGCCTTAAGTAGAGGACTTTTACGGACAAACCTGAGAAAGTAAGTAAAGGTGAGTGACGTTTCCCAGCTTCTTTCGGAATGGTAAACCCAAAGTCTTTCTGACAAGCCATAAGAATACATAAATAAAGCAATACATTACAGTAATCAGTGCTGAAGCGATAGGCCTATTCCATGACCAGAAAACAGTATTCTACATGCTAAAAGGTTAGGAACTGCTTTTATTTAATTGTTACAGTATGCAACACATGCCTTCTCTACATTGTCCATTAGAAATTTCTTCACTTAAAAGTACCTGCTTCACAGATGCGCGTTTGATATGAGGGCTGTTCAATAAAGAATGATCACATTTTTTTGACAACGTACCTTTTCTCATAAGTTTGATGGTTCTACTCAAAATAGTCTCTTCTGAATACTATGCACTTGTCCCAGTGTTTCTGCCAGTCTTCAAAGACATTCTAGAAACCACCTTTGAGAGATCCTTCAAAATTGCCTCCGCAGCCTTATGCACTGTTTCTGATGATGGATAGTGCCTCCCACGAAGGCGTTTCTTCAAGTTACGCAATAGAAGAAAGCCACATAGGGCTAAATCCGGACTATAGGGAGGGTGAGAGGTGTGCTTCACGTTGATTTTTGGAATATATTCAGCAACAACTTTAGCATTAAGCGGCCGCGCATTTTCGTGGTGCAGCATCCAGCCTGTGTCACGGAATAGTTGTCTTTTGCGCCTAATATGTACTTGCAATGTTTTCAGGACATCCCTATGGTATTGTCCAGTTCCTGATGTGTGTGCAGGTACAACATGCTAATAAACCATTCCATAAATATCAAAGAATTAGATGACCATAGCTTTCCCAGTAGAAGTAACAAATTCTGCTTTTTTGAGGGTTGGTGATGAAGATGATTTCCATCCTGAGCTTTTCTATTTGCTCTCAGGATCAAAATGATGTAGCCAAGTTCCATCAACAGTGATTACGTTTGAAAGATGCTCCGGATCTTCCTCTAAAATCAACTTTAACTGAAGCGGTAGGCATACTGAAAATGTCTGAACTACCTTGGTTCTCACAAGCGGGAACTAGGAGTACCAACAATGAAACTACTATGGCGTATTTGTTTCACATTGAGCTAACAGAATATAATAAGATTGAATTTTAGTGCGAAAAATTATGACCGTAAAAATATTATGATCATTCTTTGTTGAACAGCCCTCGTGGATAATGCGGCATTACGTGGTAGTTATTACAGGTTTTCCATAAGGCTGACAATAGAGAAGTTTTCCATCTCAACACTATGTTGGGCATTACCCGGCACTTCTGAACTGAACTGAACTGAAGGAACCTGAATAACTCGAACAGGTACAGAGGAAGAAATACCTGTCTGTTATCGTATAACTGTCGCAAAACTAAAGGACATATGTAAGCTGGCCGCTACATTGAGGCGGTCCGGCCAGTAGCGAACCACTTAGCGAGCTCTCCCGTGTGCTCAACGCCTCACAGTTAAAGTTTGGTGGTTTGCGGAGATTAAGGATAGGGAGTTTGGAACCGGTTCGAGGTGACTTGTGATGTACTCTCATCTGAGCTTCAGAGAGTGGCTGCGTCCTGACCTGGAGTGAGTTGAATGAAGAAGATACCTCGAATTCTGTAGATTAGAGTTTACTGTTATCCTTAGACTCCTTTGCTCACCACCATGAAGTCGTCGTCCCTGTAATTGCCGTGTTCAGTGTCACATATACGAGGCTGGATCAAAAAGTAATGCCTCCTATTTATTTCTCTTTTAATTGCCAAGAAAACTGGATCCCATTTACATAGCTTGAAAACTACAACATTAAAGATTAATTTGTCACTATTCAATATAATTTCCGTCCTTTTCCACAGTTTTGGTCCACCTTTTAACTAGGGCATGTATTCCAGTGCGGTAAAACACACGGTCTTGCTTCCTAAGCCATTGACGTACGAACGCTTTCACAGCTTCCTCATCTTCAAAATGAATACCACGATTAGCTTCCTTTACTGGCCCGAACAGAAGGAAGTCTGATGTTGTCAGGTCAGGGTTGTAAGACTTGCCATCCCAATTTCTCAATTTCTGCAGTGGTGTAACGGCTGGTGTGTGGTCTTGTATTGTCATGCAAAAGAACATCCGCCATAGTTTTTGTTGGACGAACTCGGCGAAGACGTGCTTTCAGCTTTTTGAGAATTCTGACGTATTGGAAAGGATTTAATGTGCATCCCTGCTCAAAAAATCAATCATAAGCACACCCTCTGCATCCCAAACACACTGTCGTCATAACTTTCCTTGCCGACCACTGAGTTTTAATTTTTCTTTTTTCTTCGGTGACATTGTGTGATGCCATTTCATTGTCTGCCTTTTTGATTCAGGTTGAAAAAAATGAACCCGCGTTTCGACGCCAGTAAAAATATTTTTCAGAAACCCCTCTCCCTCCAAATTGAAGTGCTGCAAGTGTTCGGAGGCTATTTCTTTCCTTGTTTCTTTGTTTTGGGCGGTTAACATTCTTGGTACCCGACGTGAACAAACTTTTGAGTAACACAGTTGTTGAATAATCGTCATCACACTGTCTATACTGAAGGAGGTAGTGCGACACAATTCACCTGTTGTTACCTGGCGATCACCACGAATGTCATTGGCTCGCTGAATATTGCATGCAGTCACTGCAGTCACCTGCCTGTCGCTTCGCTTTTCAGCTGACAATGGTGTTTGCCCTTCAGCTTCGTTATAGCGAAGAACCCATCGTCTAACAGTGCTGACATCCACCGTTGCATCACCATACACATTTTTTAGCCTTTCGTGAATGTGAATTTGCTTTTCTTCTTCCGTAGTCAAAAATTCAATCACAGAACGCTGTCTAATACGAATGTCGATGTCAGCCATTGTGCAAGAGGATTCAGTGCTGCCACATGTTGACTTAGGAAGTTACTACTGCACGGGAGTGGAGAACAAGGTTTGAGGAATTACCCCAAATTCAAAGTTTTCACATCACTTACTTACTTATGGAAATAAAGATAGGAGGCATCACGTTTTGACACATCCTCGTATATCGAATTCCCTGTATATTAACATTTGCACTAATTCTCTATTAAATGCTGTACTTTGTGTTGGTGTATGGTGTAAATGCGGATTATTTAGACGCGGAGGACGCTTGCGTGACATGTAGATCACAGGATCGAAGTGTTCGTCAAAAACCTACTTTCAGCCATTACTTTGAATTTCCCCCACTCTAGGTAGTTTTTGGAGTTTGAAAAATCACGTGAGCTACTATTAATTTTCCACTGGCTGTTACTTATCCCCACCTACGCTCTATGTTCAATTTTTCCACTTTTGGACCTAATATAACAGTCGCTTTCTCTTTTTTCAAGGTTAGATAAATTTTGGAGCTCAGGTTTGCAAATGCCCAGGCAAAATCCTGCAGTCTTTTCTCACAATCACGATCGCGAATTCTAAGAGAGAACACGATCTCGAAAGGACGGTGCCTCGCCCTGCCTTGATCGAGGTCAAGCAATAGGTAATGTTTACGGTCAAGTACGACTGTGGGAACTTGAGTGTCCAAGAATGTTCAGGATATATTACATTGAGAAACACATTTGTTAGATAAGTATTGGTGTATTATTTATATATCTTAATATGATTCTTGTTTATAGCCTGAATGTCCCTGTGTGTTATTATTACTATTATTTTTATCATTATTATTCCTATCACATAGGGACTGCGTCAACATCAGAGCAGTTTTACCCGCCAGCAAAGGTTTTGTCTATTCTTCTCGTAACTAAACAACGCATTAAATATTCCTAATACATTAAGATCTTACCTTGACGCGCGTCACAGCAGTGGAACAGCAAGGACGGTTTCCAATCCAGTAATTCACTTTCCGACTTCATCGCTTTTCCCGGCAATTGAAACACAAGTACGCTCCCTTTTTCTAATGATGAAGCTGCTTCATTACAAATTCGTGACACTGTGTGTACACTACCTACACCACAAGCAGCCCACCTCGGTAGCGTGGTTATAGCATGTCTGCCTCACGTTCAAGAGGTCCCGAGTTCGGCCCTCGGTCAGGGTGCCTTATTTGGATAAGATTTTTTCCGGGGTTTTCCCTTATCCGGAAAGACGAATGTCGGGTGACTCTAATCTCTAAGGACCCTGGGCTCATTTGAGCATCATTTCAGCCATTCCATTCATCGTCCGACATGACTTAAGGTTGGAGGACGTAAATTACAAAAAAAAGTAAATAAAAAAATAAAAAACATAGATTAAAAAAAACGCCACAAGCTTACAGTTATGTTTCAAATAGGAAGGTGTTTGTCCTTGAGCGCTACTAGGTGAGCGGCCAGTTGGAGTCCTGCGGAGTTGTCGTATTGCATTCCCGCTAAGTGGTGTGTGAAGAGCGCCAACCTAATTAATCTGTATAGAAATACTATTAGCTCAAATATTTTTTCTAATACAAATAAATTACTATTACCTGTATTATAACAATAAATCGCGACATAATCACTGTATGAATATCATTATTGGTCAGCATGCATGCGTGTACGTATATCTGTAGTTACTCAGAACTGAAACGTAAATGTTTCTCAAGACGGGATAAAAGAATTACTTTGAATAAGCCAATTCGAGCCAAGGGAAACAAGAAATTTCCTGCTGCCCAGGCAGAATGCGTCTGGTCACATATTTTTGTTTATGAAATTATTTACTCTAGCGAGTTCAAGGTGGTTCGTGTGTATGTACGTACATATACTTTTAATTACTAAGAACTGAAATTTAAACTACTGACATGACGTGATAAAAGATTTACTGTGAATAATTCAAGGTGTTAAATTCGAGGAAGAGCAAACACTTCATTTCCTGTTAGACTGTGGAATGCTGTATGCTTACGTTTATCAATGAATGCTGGATAAGAAGTGTTTATCTACTCTGGAGAGTTCAGATCAATATCATTCAGTTGTTCTTTACACAACAGTAGAGTAAGTGTTCAAGAGTGCAATGGCTTCTTACGGTGAATTTAGTGGTGAGTCAAAGAGGCAGATATTTCGAAGGCAGGCTAGAAGTATTATTTTTAAGGTGTACAGGTTCATCAAAAAAATTTCGGAAATAGAAACTAAAAATGAGTTATTACAAAGACTACTTCCGTTTAAAAACACGGAAAAGGTGTATCAGCTGGATCAACCTGCAATTGAAATGGGACACGAGGTAATAGGCCCTCCACCTTGCCACTGGAATTATAGGTAATCCAAATGTGTTAGTGTGGGCTCAAATAAAATGGGAGGTTGCAATCAGAAGTCATACTTTAAAACTGACGGACGTTGAACGACTCTTTCATGAAGAAATTGACAAGGTAACACAACAGGACTGGGGAAACTGTGCATGGAATGCCGAAAGCCTTCAAGAAGACGATTTTAAGAAATAAATATCACGTGACAAGATTTTGGAGCCTATAATCATAAATTTGACTCAGATGATGATGAAGACAGTGACAATGACGAATTATCTCTTAACCGAAGTGAGATTCACAGCGATATGGATGAGCCACTTGCAGTTCCATTGGAATAGAAAAACGGGTAATTCACAGGGACGGTTCCTCCATAAGGTGCAGGTTTGCGCTACACCCAATGATTCTGAATGTACAACAGGTGCATTTTACACATTAAAGCTGTACTTGTTTGCATTGTTTTATATATAAACATGTTTCAATTACGCTTATCGTCTCTAGCTGCCCATGACCGCAGAAGTCGAAATAAACAGTGATTAGCTGTAGGGGCCGCAGGTTCGCAGCGAAGAGTTAACCTAAGATTTCGCCCAAATGTGGGCTCTCTGAGGGGGTTGCGGGAAGGTGAAGAGATGGCAGTGGCTTCTTATACATTGCTTAAATGGAGGTTTATAAACCTAGCTCCTCCTACTCTTAGCAACGGCTATAGCGTGTCCTTCAGGCTTAGCTTCTGTGTGCTCTGCTTTTCGAACACAGGGATAATTTAATTAAATGCATGGAGGTAATTCTGAAGAGAGCTCTGTTAAACAACAACGCCACACTTGCTCAGACTTGTGGGTTTATGGCCACTTTGAAAGATTATAATGTTGTATTCTGGCTGCCTTTCTTCTACAAGATCATGCCCCGTGTGGACATTTTGTACAATCAGCTGCAGAAACGAGACTGCAAGGCAACATTTGCCATCACCCAGCTAAACGCATTTAAAAGGGAAGTGCAAAAGGTAATAAATAGCGTGGATATCGAGGAGCACGAAGAAACTGCAATTAAGAGGAGAAGAATAGAAGATCATGATGTGAAAAGAAGAGAAGCTCTTGAAGTATGTGACATTCTTAGAGAAGCAAAGGACAGATTTAGCTTCACGGGGCATCTGGTAGCCTCAACTTTGTTTCATCAAGGAAATTTCTAAGACATTTCCAGAGGATTCCCTAAGAGAAACAATAAGGTTCTATCCTTTTATCATTGGAACAAAAAATCGTAGAAAACTGACAGTAATTTACAGTCGAGAAGAATTTCATAGAATTTCCGGCGCTTTGTGCTTGATGGACTTCAACAAGGAAAACAATTTATGTACTACATTCAGCAAATATGTCAAACTCCTCCGAGTACTGTTAACTATGCCAATGTCTACCGCTGAAGCAGAATGATGTTTCTCAACTTTAAAAAGAATAAAAACTTTCCTTAGGAACACAATCTCACAGGACCGATTGTCAGCATTAGCAATGCTTTCAATTGAGAGAGATTTTGTTATGACGATCAGCGACTTCAACGCAAAAGTTATCGATAAATTCCCCAGGTCTAAGGAGAGTAGAGCAGAGAATCTGTATAAATAGGTGAGTCACTACTACTCTGTATTTTATTTTTCATTTGTGCACCACTAATAATTTAACCCACCAGCCGCCACTGGTAATTCATAGACCATAATTGTAGTTATAGCATTTAGAAATTTACACAATTGCGAAAATGCATTTTCCAATTTTGATTTGGCAAATGCATCAATGTAAAAGTTTGTAAAGTATAATTTACATAACCTTACGTCTGCGCCAAGGAGACCTGCATGTTTTATGAGTGTGCGAGAGAGAGAGAGAGAGAGAGCGAGAGAGAGAGAGAGAGAGAGAGAGAGAGAGAGAGAGAGAGAGAGAGGAGAGAGAGAGAGAGAGAGAGAGAGAGAGAGAGAGAGGAGAGAGAGAGAGAGAAGAGAGAGAGAGAGAAGAGAGAGAGAGAGAGAGAGAGAGAGAGAGAGGAGAGAGAGAAGAGAGAGAGAGAGAGAGAGAGAGAGAGAGAGAGAGAGAGAGAGAGAGAGAGAGAGAGAGAGAGAGAGAGAGAGAGAGAGAGAGAGAGAGAGAGAGAGAGAGAGAGAGAGAGAGAGAGAGAGAGAGAGCAGAGAGAGAGAGAGAGATAAAAGGAGTGGGGTAACAAGCTGGCAACCCTGAGTGTGATACAGTATCTGATTAGTTGGTCTCCAGAACTCTTCCCATTTGAAACACATAATATTGCTGGGATTTTGAAAAACTTAGTTGCTCTGTATCCTGGATTGGAGAGCTTTCGTAAAAGCTTGTTCACATTATATATAAGTTTTCTGACATATAGAATGTGTCACCACACTTCTGATGATCGAAAAATCACTTGTACCGCTTCGAGGAACACGTTCACGCACTAGGATTAGAAACACTGGAAAAAAACATATGTGTGTAATATTGTAGGGTTTCGTTAGATTAATTATGTGTATTATTTTGAGTTGATTACAGTAGTCGTTAGTACAAATGTCCTTCCGTCCGTCTGTTACGTAATAGGCTGTTCCAACCACTGTTTGCTCCCTGGCTCCACTCATGTAAACAACAATAATAAATAAATTAATGGAACAGCCTTGTGGAAATTGTAAATAACGTATTGTATTATTTGTACATGATGTATTTAGTTATTGGCACGTCGCCCATCTTGTTATTTGTGTATAAATAGTTGTATGCTGGGGTGTGTGAGCGGTTGTGGGAATAGCTCGAGGTAGCTGTGTGTGTGGGTGACTAAGCGTGGTGTGTGTGTAGACAGCAGGGAAGATGGACGACGCTGGACATTGTAAAGAATTATTTACGTTATAATAAGTATAAGCAGTGAGTGTCCAGTGTAAGTGTCTTTAATATTGTTTTAAATTGTTTAGTAAACCTATGAGTGAAACCCCCCAGGTAATGTATCCTCGTTCGCCAGTTCAACAGTGGTATAGTTTTTTTTTTTTTTTTTTGGGTGTGAATGCAATACATTTCTTTTCAGCGTTCAATAACATTAAGATCCCAGCATTACCTGGCAACGAGGGATGTTACATTTTGGTGGAGGCGCCGTGTTTATTCATTTTAGAATCAGTTTAAGTGTAAATGTGCTTTATTCATATATATTTCATTAATTGCGTTCAATTTCAGTTCTGCGGTAGCCATCTTATGATA